>JARYGA010019859.1:0-484885 GCA_030545235.1 Helianthus tuberosus
TCCTACATGGATTTTGGAGTTTGTGTAACGAGAGTGTTCCGACACCTTGCACTAGGCGTGCTTACGTCGATACACAAGGTAGAAAGTTCATGAGGTTGAGGCGCCAGATATGCCAAGCGACATATGAAGCAGAGTTTGAAGGTTGAGCAGTAGCAGGATTTGTAACAGCTTTGCTTTGGATTGCAAAGCGGCATATGTTAACCAAATGTCTCCATCGTCCACCGTGGGTACATTTGAAACAAGGTATTTGATTTGGATAATGACGATGGCATGGATTGCACCAAGGAGCAGTTCCCTTATACAGCTTCATCCCTGAGGCGAGTCATGGTGATAGCTAAGTCAACGGTCCTCTGGAGTACGACGCCTATTCGCTGGGTAATTGCAGCACCTGGTTCGGACATTGTTGTTGCGATGAAGAAGCATCTTGAAGATAACGAAAGGCATAGGAGGAAACAAGCGAAAGATAATCAAAAGAAAATGATAAGGTATGTAGATTGTGACCATTTGTTTGTTACCAAAGGCAAACAAATGAGACAGTGACTAATCAAAGTAAGCGGGTCAATATAATGTATCGCGAAGACATGCTCGCCTATAAGTGAACACTCATCCCAAGAATTCCCAGGTAAGCACAACTGGTCTCGCGTCTGATGAGATGTATACGAAGTGCTTGCCTAGACAGAAAACCCAGAATACAGGCATTCACCCTTCCAGTTTGCACGTGTTCACATTATTTAAAACCCAAAACCTTGACGAGATTTTGAAAATTCAAAGGGGTTCAAAACCATATAATAGAGAGTTCAAAACCTTATAACAGAGGGTTCAAAACCTTGCAATAAATCATCCTAGAACAGATGATTAGTTTTCAAAGCGGTTTTGAAATTTATGTTCTTGTTGTGGTCGTCGCCTAAGGATAGGTGACGGTATTGTTTTATGACTAAACGCAAGTAAACTCGCGTTAGGGTCCTAAGAAAAGTTATAGACTAGGTCAAAGCATTACTAATAACCTAATTCCCTATAACCATTGGCTCTGATACCATCTTTTCTGTCACACCCCGACCACGTAGAACATACAAAACGTGGCGGAAATATCGGGGAGTGTTGTAACAGAATTAATTGTTTCAAATCCATGGAAATTGAAGTTTCGTTTTATTGATTAAAAGTGTTACAATGTCTTAACAACAAGAAAATACAACATAATTAACTAGTCTTGCATCTTTTATTGTCACTAAGGCCCAAGTCTGCCTATGTGTATCTTGATCATCTTATGCGACAGCTCCTGAAAAACACATGTGAAAATAGGTACGTCAGCATAAAAATGCCTGTGAGATACATAGGTTTTGTGAAAATAAGTTTCATGACTTATGTTTGAGAAAATGTTTAGTCATGAACCTTGTAATTTGCTTTGTTTTGTAAATCGTTTGAAAAACAATGAGTTCAGATGATATGTATAAATAAGTGAATAATGTATGGTTAAATGAATAACCATGTAAACTGAGTTTGTATAAGATAAGTTGCTTGTAAAAAAATGTATTATGAAAAGTATGTTATTTGTATAAAATGTTATATGTATCAAACTGAAATGATTCAAATAACGCTACAATATGTAATACCATACAAACACTTATATATAGGAAGTACCAGCGGCGTATCCACCATGCTTGTATCATATTACACACGCATCGTTACTTAATCATTTAATCAAACCAAACCACCAAAGTAATGTTTAACAGTAGTAGAAATGTTTATGTATGGTCAAATACGGTTCACAGATACAAACGGTTCACAGATACAAACGGTTCACAGATATAAACGGTTCACAGATACAAACGGTTCACAGATACAAACGGTTCACAGATATAAACGGTTCACAGATACAAACGGTTCACAGATACAAACGGTTCACAGATATAAACGGTTCACAGATACAAATGATTACAACGGTTCACATAGGCAAATAGTTATAAACGGTTCAAAATGTAATATAATGTGTTCATATACTGGATGAGCATATGCAACAAAATGTAATGTAAAACAATGTACTAAGTACGCACGCAATGGGCATACATAGCATAAAATGTAATGAAATCATGTACTATAAATGTACTAATGAACATAGCAAGTATATGATGTGAAAACAGGAAAGCATGAAAGTAACAAGTAGGCACATGTGTTCCACCCCAAAACAGTTTGGAAAACAGTAAAAGAGGGGTCTATGTACTCACTTGAGATTGCTCAGAAGTCCTTGGGTAACAACCAAACAATGCTAGAGATCGCGGATATCAAACGGCACCTAATATAGGTAACTATGTTAATAACCGGACCTAGATCGGAAGATCGGGTAGCATTAGGGTTTGTAAACCAAACGAGTGTAGAGACTCGTGTCATTTGGTTTAACAAAGCCTACATACTAAATGAAACTTAACCTAAGAGTTTACGACCCATTACGACCCGTTTAGATAGCTTATGCTACTTTAACGCGTCGTTCGCGTGAAACGCGTTCGGACCGCCTAACTAGTCCTATGACAAGTGTTATATGCCTAAACATGTTACATAATCAGTTATGTGACAAAAGTTTAGGTTACATATGCTTAATTACCAATTATACATGAAAAGGGTATTCTGGTAATTTACCTAAGGCATATAAACTACCTATCATACAACTACTTAAACGATGTGACCATAGGGTATAACCTCGGAAGGTTATTCCCTACCTACTATGGTCACCTAATGTGTTTGGTCGGATCCTAATGATCGACCAAACTGGGTCGGGTTCGAGGTATAAGCGATTTATCAGATCGCTTACCCTACGACCCTAGACAACGTGGTAATCAGTAGGCATAGTCCCAAGGGACTATGACCAACGTGATTACACTCATGTTGCGAAGTTCAAACGAACTTCGCATTGACCATTACTGGTCAACGCTGAAAGTCAAACAAAGTTTGACTTTCTGACTCGAAAAGCAGTAAAATAAGGAAAAGAACGAAAGAATACTTACGAAGGGTCCCCGAATGCTAATCTCGATCCAAGAACTCAGGTATGAAACAATGGTTTCAACTTAGAGCTCTCAAATCAGAATTCTTGTGCAAAATGAGGTTGTGTGGGTTGGGTATTTATAGGAATACCCGAACCGTTAGGATCGTTCCATGGAAAACGTGCCATGAATCCAACCCGTACAAGTGTCGGAAGGTTATGGTGCCTAACAATGATCCTTATCAGCTGAATATGCAAGTGGTGAGTATGTGGGTGAGGATTAAACAGCTGGAAATCTGCTGACTGTTAAGTCTGATCTGATCTGCAGACCCCTTGCGCATCGTAGCAAAATAGTGCTACGCATCGTATCCATACAAGTTTGGCAGAATTACCATTTTAGTCCCTGTTATGCAATCAGCCCATTTTTGACACGTTTAAGGCCCGTTAACCCCATTTCAAAGCTCTAAAATGAAGTTAAAGTATAGGGAACTTAAAATGTGCCCAAAAATATCTCGGATGTCGGTTCGTTTAGCCGTACGAACGCGATGTTCGCTTAATTACGACGGAATGCGCACAAGCGCGAAAAACGATCCAAATGACGCGACGAATGGATTTTTCTTATGGCGAACACTAAAATAAAATATTTTAGTGCTTACATAAATTTTTGGATGTCCGGATGTATTCAGAACGTAAGTTATGCGTAAAAATGCAAACTTGTGCACTTTTTGACGCTTTTAGTCCCTGAATGACCCAAAAGTTTATTTTAGCACACCGAACACCTCAAAGCCTATTTCTAAGCTATGTAAAAGATATTTATGGTATGTTTAACTTATGGTCATCTTCCGGAAGGTCTGTTACAGTTCAAATTTGCATACTTTCGCAGTTTGTCAACTTTAGTCCCTGTAAGCGATTAAACTTTGATTTCACCACACCAAACCTTCCAAAACTTATATCTAAGTTATGTAAAGGTTATTTAAGGTATGTTAAGCCTATTTCACTATTCCGGAGTGTTTTTTGCGTTAAACTGGTTATATTTACGCATCAGTGCGCGTATAACCTTCCAGAAAGCGATTTAGAGCTTGAAATCAAACATGAGTTGATATGTGCAAAAGATACACATATTTATACAAGTCCAAAGTATGAAATACAATATTTCATTGGTTTGGCATTTGTTTGATGGTTGAAATGACACAGGTGTTACAGGTACGTCAGCATAAAAATGCCTGTGAGATACATAGGTTTTGTGAAAATAAGATTCATGACTTATATTTAAGAAAATGTTTAGTCATGAACCTTGTAATTTGCTTTGTCTTGTAAATCATTTGAAAAGTAATAAATAAACCAAATGATATATTTGTATAAAAGAATAATACATGGTTAAGTAATTAACCAAGTAAACTGAGTTTGTATTAGGTAAGTTGTTTGTAAAACAATGTATTGTGAAAAGTATGTTATTTGTAAAAAAATGTTATATGTCTAAATTGAAATGATTCAAATATCGCTACGATATGTAATACCATACAAGCACTTATATATAGGAAGTACCAGTGGCGTATCCACCATACTTGTATCGTATTACACACGCCTCGTTACTTAAATCACTTACCCAAACGAAACCACCAAAGTAAAATGTTTATGTATAATCAAATGTCAAAATGTTTATGTGAGAACCATGTCTAATGTCTATGTCTAATGTAAATCATGAATTACGTATATCAATGTCAAAATGTTTATGTCTAATGTAAATCATGAATTGTGTATATCAATGTCAAAAATGTTTATGTATGGTAAGTGAAATATATCAACTAAACCATATGTAAAATGCACAAAAAAAAACAAGGTATTGAAGTAAAACATGGTTTAAATCAAAGTTATGTTTTGTGGAACAAATACATGCTATACTGATACAAACATCTATGCGGTATTGTGAAAATTCATACATCCAAGCCTTGCGACAGTCGGATAACCCTTTTAGTAAAGGTTATAAAAAAATGTATTCGGATTCGGTCATTCCTTCCAATCCAAACAAACCCGAGATTTCAGGAATGGGATTTGTCAAGTCCTATGGTACCACTACTGTGACAACTCGAATTTCCGACATCCTTTATTCGCATTTAATGCACGTTGACTTTGACTATATGGTTGTGTTATGATAAAACCTAGTGTGTTTGCATGGTTATGTGTGATTGTATAACATGTGTACTGTTGTAAAACTTAAACTGTTTAGAACCCGACGAAACACAAGGCTGTTTCGCCATAACCCATTTCGACGAAACAGGCTGTTTCGCCATGAACACTCCGACGAAACAGAAGTCTGTTTCGCCGGCCCAGTAGCCCAGTTAGGCCCAGAACGTATTTTGAGTATTTTACGTAAAAACAACATCACTTTACATTTTCTATCAACACAACCGAAACCCTAGAGCTCTCTCACTGTGACGGCGAACTAGAACCCACCGGAAACCCTTGTGCGATCAAACCATCATCTCGGTTAGTAGATTTATGTGTCTTGGTTGATCGTCCATCTGTGAATGTGTTTCTGTGCCATGTGATTCTGATATATTGATGTAAAATTGTAACTAATACATGTTAAATACTAGGGTTCTTGTTATGATAATGATGATGTGGAATTCAATATGAATATTGTAGTCGGATATAAACGGTCTTATGCGAAACTTAATATGATTGAATACTCGGTTCTGGATGTTGTTATTTTGATCTGATTCTGGCTGCAAGTTAGCATCTTGATAGGGTTTGATGATGATGAGTTGTATGTTGTTATGTAAAAACGCATAAGCTAGGGTTCATGTTAGACGTTAAAGAGGTCCAATGATTATGCTATGATGATGTTACAATGATTCTGTGAATGAATGTTCCTGCATGATTTCTGATGTTGATGACGGCTGTTAGCATGATTAGGGTTTTCATACGTGACTGATTATGCGACGTAACTGACTGCTTAACGAAACAGGTCTCTTGACGAAACAGAAGTGTTCCGCCAAGAGTCATCGACGAATCAGAATCCTGTTTCGCCAAACAAGGTTCCGACGAAACTAAATGTGTTTCGTCAATATTGTGTTTCGTCGACTAGCGTGTTTCGTCGACTAGCGTGTTTCGCCATTAAGTGTGTTTCGCCGAACAGTTAATCTGTACAGTAACCTGAGTTAATTCTGTTAATTGTTCACTAGAATATTTAACTGCTGTTAAATGATAAACATGACTGGTATGATCTTGACTACGTGTTACACGCTTATATGTGAATGACTTGAACACAAACTGACTACGTATACATGCATACATTAGGATGTGATTGATTTTTTACTTTGAGCACATACTTAGCATACCGAGCAAACCAAGGTGAGTTCACACTCTTACCAAGGCATGGGATTCCCCAGGTGGGTTGGGAATGGGATTGATTGATTTCTTGTACACATTACTACTAGACTACTTACCACGGTCCTCGGATTGGGAAGGATGCCTGTGCCAAAAATCTACGTACTATCCTCGGATGGGAAGGATACTAGTGTTAACACACACAAAAATCCTAGGTACCAAAATGTTCTCGGATGGGAAGAACACCAGCGCTAAACCTACGTACTTGATACGTACTATCCTCGGTTGGGCAGGATACTTATTACTATCCTCGGATTGGGAAGGATACTTGCGAATACAACTAGTCTAGTAAATATACATTATGGGAAGCCCCCACCATTAGAACGTACTAACGGCCCAGTAGAGCCACATGTTACATAAGAACTTACTATTTCGCATTTACTCTCTGTGAACTCGCTCAACTAGTTGTTGATCCTCTGTTACATGCCTTGCAGGACCTTAGGTACTTATGGAGCTTGCACGGGAGGCGCAGTCGTTGTGGGCATGGATTTTGAATAATTGTTTAGACTTTATAACATTTCATACTTTATTATGATGGGCTTAATCATACGCTTCCGCTATACTGTGATAACATATTTATGTTTTGGAACACCTTTCATATGGATTGTTTGGGATTAAATGGCAATTACTTTTACTTTATACATTGTTCTATATGATTGGTGGCTTGATCCTGGTCAGTCACACTCCCAAGCGGTGATACTCCGCAGGTGGATTTTGGGGGTGTGACAGATTGGTATCAGAGCCATTGGTTATAGAGAACTCGGTTTTAATAAAGGGAAAACGGATTTTGTTAAGACCAGACTATAACCAGAACAGTGCTCTCAACGATCCACAACGACTCATCGCTCCACGTGCAAGACTCAACATCCTAGGTAATAAGGTTTATGTTTATTGCCTACATGCTAGAAAACTACATAGAACTTTGCTCGTGGTATGCTTAGATTACATTGCTCACTAAACGTTGTTGCATGAGAACACTTGTGTGCTTACTCTCTTCTGTCATCGCACTATTCGCGAACCTATCTCACTTACGTTATCTTTACTATGAAGATCATGTCGGCACGTATCAACATGACTCAGGACCAGTTGACGGCCCTCATTAACGAACGAGTTGCCGCGGCAGTTGCAGCCGCACAAGCAGGAGGTATACCCTGCAGTTCCAACTCACACTAGGATCCTTAGATCCTACAATTCCTAAATCAACTCTCGTGTTTAAACTTGTCCTAATCCTTTTACACAACAGGTCAAGCACCTGTTTGCACTTTCAAGACTTTCATGGACTGTCGTCCATCCACTTTCAGCGGCACTGAAGGAGCTGTAGGTCTCCTGCACTGGTTTGAAAAGATGGAGTCTGTGTTTGAGATGTGTGAATGCCCTGAGGCACGCAGGGTGAAATATGCTACCGGTACCCTCGAGGGTTTAGCCCTCACATGGTGGAAAGCACAGGTCCAAATACTGGGGTTGGTTGCTGCTAACGCCACCCCATGGAACAATTTCAAAGAAATGATCAAAGAGGAGTACTGCAGTCGAGATGAGATTCATAAGCTGGAGGTCGAGTTTTTCAATCTCAAGATGACCGGGTCGGAAATTGAGGCGTATACAAAGAGATCGAATGAGCTTGCATTACTGTGTCCTACTCTGGTGGACAAGCGTATTGAACTTTACCTTAAGGGTCTGGTGCCAGAGATCCAGAGTCATGTGACTTCAGCAAATCATGCCACTTACCAGCAGGTTGTTCAGTTGGCTCACCGTCTCACTGATCAAGCGGTGGAGCAGAACCGGTTGCCCAAACGCATCAATGCTACCCCTACAGCTACTGCTTCGGTTACTCCTGCTACTCCTAGTGACAGCAAGCGAAAATGGGAGGGGGACTCCAGCAAGGGATCAGCTTCAGTTCAGCCCCAAGTTCAGCAACGAAAGACTGACAATTACCAGAGCCCTGGTCAGCACTCTTCGGGCAGTCACAAGCAGGGTGGTTATCGAGGGAACCTCCCAAAGTGCAACATCTGCAACAAGCACCACAATGGCCAGTGTAACAGAGGTCGTTGTCAAAGGTGTTTCAGGACGGGCCATGAGGCCAAGGATTGTAGGAGCCCACAGCCTGTAAATCAGAATCAGCCGCAGCAGCAAGCACGACAAAATCAGCAACAAGGTAACAAAGGATGTTTTCAGTGTGGCGCCGAAGGTCACTACAAAAGACACTGCCCTCAGCTAAACCAGAACCAGAACAACAACAATAACAACAATCAGGGCAACGGGAACAACAACAACAACGGTGGGAACAATAACAACAATGGCGCTAGAGGCCGCATGTTTGTGATCGGTCAGGGTGAGGCTCGGAATGATCCCAACGTGGTTATGGGTAAGTTTCTTCTTGACGACTTTTATGTTACAGTACTATTTGATTCTGGTGCGGATGCAAGTTACATGTCTCTAAAAGCTAGTGAAATGTTAAAACGTGCACCAACTCTCTTAAACACCAAACATGTTGTAGAATTAGCTAACGGTAAAAGTCTAGAGGCCACACACATAGTTAAAGGGTGTAATCTTATCCTCGCTGGTCAGACTTTCTCCATTGATCTCATTCCTATAACCTTGAGTAGCTTTGACGTCGTCATTGGTATGGATTGGTTATCTCAACAACACGCGGAGATTTTATGCAAAGAAAAAGTCATTCGTATTCCTCGGTCGGGCAAAGAACCTCTCGAAGTTCAAGGCGACAAGAGTGGTGTCGTGAGTGGCATCATTTCCTTCCTGAAGGCTCAAAAGTGTTTACGAAAGGGCCACACAGCTGTTTTAGCTCTTGTTACGGATACATCGAAGAAAGAGAAGAAGATTGAGGATATTCCAGTGGTACGTGACTTTCCTCAAGTGTTCCCTGAGGAATTACCTGGGTTACCGCCTCATCGTCAAGTCGAATTCCAGATCGAGCTCGCTCCAGGAGCAGCACCTATAGCTCGAGCGCCTTATCGTTTAGCTCCAACTGAATTAGAAGAACTGTCAAAGCAGCTACAAGAACTCTTGGAAAAGGGTTTTATACGTCCTAGCTCTTCGCCTTGGGGAGCCCCAGTGTTATTCGTAAAGAAGAAAGACGGTACGTTCAGGATGTGTATAGACTACCGTGAACTCAACAAGGTGACGATCAAGAATCGTTACCCTCTTCCGCGCATAGATGATTTATTCGACCAGCTGCAAGGGTCGAGTTACTACTCCAAGATAGACTTAAGGTCAGGGTACCATCAGCTGAGAGTCCGGGATGAGGACGTCTCTAAAACAACATTTAGAACTCGCTACGGCCACTACGAGTTTATGGTCATGCCATTCGGGCTAACGAACGCGCCTGCCGTATTTATGGATCTTATGAACAGGGTGTGCAAACCCTATCTCGACAAGTTCGTCATTGTTTTCATCGACGACATTCTGATTTATTCGAAAAGTCAGGAGGAACACGAGCAGCACCTACGACTTATACTGGAACTTTTACGAACAGAACAGTTATACGCTAAGTTTACCAAATGTGACTTCTGGCTTCGTGAAGTCCACTTCTTAGGCCACGTGGTGAACGAGGATGGGATTCATGTGGATCCATCCAAGGTGGACTCAATCAAGAACTGGCCTGCACCTCGCACACCAACAGAAATACGCCAATTCTTGGGTTTGGCGGGTTACTACAGAAGGTTCATCAAAGACTTCTCAAAGATTGCTCAGCCGCTTACACTGTTGACGCAGAAGGGTGTTGTTTATCGTTGGGGTAACGCACAGGAAACAGCGTTTCAGCACTTAAAGGATAGACTCTGTAGCGCACCTATCCTCTCACTGCCGGAAGGCACGGACGATTTCGTAGTCTACTGCGACGCATCTATCCAAGGTCTTGGATGTGTACTGATGCAGAGGGATAAAGTTATTGCTTATGCTTCGCGCCAACTTAAGGTTCACGAACGGAATTACACTACGCACGATCTAGAGCTGGGAGCGGTCGTCTTTGCACTTAAGATATGGCGACACTATTTGTACGGTACCAAATGTGCTATCTACACTGACCACAGAAGCCTCGAACATATATTCAAACAGAAGGAACTGAATATGCGACAACGACGATGGGTTGAACTGTTAAATGACTACGAATGCTCAATTAGGTACCATCCAGGCAAAGCCAACGTTGTGGCTGACGCCCTCAGTCGAAAGGACACCGCGCCTAAGCGCGTACGAGCTTTACAACTCACCATACAGTCTAACCTCCCTTCCCAGATACGAGATGCTCAGATAGAAGCATTGAAACCAGATAATGTCAGGGCTGAAGCCCTACGTGGCTCAAGACAACGTCTAGAACAGAAGGAAGATGGTGCTTACTACGTCACAGGACGCATTTGGGTCCCACTGTACGGCAACTTACGCGAGCTGGTAATGGATGAAGCTCACAAATCTCGCTATTCGGTACACCCTGGGTCGGATAAAATGTACCACGATATTAAGACTACATACTGGTGGCCTAGCATGAAGGCCCACATAGCCACATACGTTAGCAAATGCTTGACTTGTGCGAGAGTCAAGGCAGAATACCAGAAACCGTCAGGTCCACTCCAACAACCTGAGATACCACAATGGAAATGGGAACAAATTTCCATGGATTTTGTTACTGGCTTACCTAGATCTCAGCGCGGAAATGATACTATTTGGGTGATCGTGGATCGACTCACTAAGTCTGCACACTTCCTGGCAATCAAGGAAACGGATAAGTTCTCCACACTAGCAGACATATATCTTAAGGAAGTTGTTTCGAGGCACGGTGTGCCCACCTCCATCATCTCTGATCGCGACGCACGTTTTACTTCAGAACTGTGGCAAGCAATGCATAAATCTTTTGGCTCTCGTTTAGACATGAGCACAGCTTATCACCCTCAGACGGATGGGCAGTCTGAGCGCACTATTCAAACTCTAGAAGACATGCTTCGGGCGTGCGTAATAGACTTTGGCAACGGTTGGGAAAAGCATCTGCCACTCGTAGAATTTTCATACAATAACAGCTACCACACCAGCATTAAAGCTGCACCATTCGAGGCACTGTACGGACGTAAGTGCCGGTCACCTCTCTGTTGGGCAGAGGTGGGAGAAAGTCAAATCACAGGTCCAGAAATGGTAGTTGATACTACTGAAAAGATTGCTCAAATACGACAACGCATGGCGGCAGCTCGGGACCGTCAGAAAGTATACGCTGATAAAGACAGGAAACTACTCGAATTCCAGGTTGGGGATCGAGCACTACTTAAAGTTTCACCCTGGAAGGGTGTGGTTCGTTTTGGCAAACGCGGCAAACTGAATCCACGATACGTCGGACCTTTCAAAGTTATTGAGAAAATAGGCAAAGTGGCCTACAGATTAGACTTACCACCTGAACTCAGTGCAGTTCACAATGTCTTTCACGTGTCGAATCTGAAGAAATGTACGTCAGATGAGACCCACGTAGTTCCCTTGAAGGAACTCACTATCGACGAACGGTTGAATTTCGTCGAGGAACCTGTTGAAATCACGGACCGGGATGTTAAGGTCCTCAAGAACACGAGAATCCCTCTTGTACGAGTTCGATGGAACTCCCGCCGCGGCCCAGAGTATACCTGGGAACGAGAAGATCAAATGGAACTCAAATATCCCCAGTTATTCGGAAATCAAGCAACTACCACTGAGGCTGAAGCTACCAATGCGGAATTTCGGGACGAAATTCCAAATCAACGGGGGGATAATGTGACACCCCAAGAAAACCAGTAATCTTCGCAAACCTGCTTGAGGAGCCGCGATACGACACAGGTAAACAACGTCACACTACTAGCTTCCTCAGTAACTGCATGCTAAATTTCGGGACGAAATTTCTTTCAAGTTGGGGATAATGTGACAACTCGAATTTCCGACATCCTTTATTCGCATTTAATGCACGTTGACTTTGACTATATGGTTGTGTTATGATAAAACCTAGTGTGTTTGCATGGTTATGTGTGATTGTATAACATGTGTACTGTTGTAAAACTTAAACTGTTTAGAACCCGACGAAACACAAGGCTGTTTCGCCATAACCCATTTCGACGAAACAGGCTGTTTCGCCATGAACACTCCGACGAAACAGAAGTCTGTTTCGCCGGCCCAGTAGCCCAGTTAGGCCCAGAACGTATTTTGAGTATTTTACGTAAAAACAACATCACTTTACATTTTCTATCAACACAACCGAAACCCTAGAGCTCTCTCACTGTGACGGCGAACTAGAACCCACCGGAAACCCTTGTGCGATCAAACCATCATCTCGGTTAGTAGATTTATGTGTCTTGGTTGATCGTCCATCTGTGAATGTGTTTCTGTGCCATGTGATTCTGATATATTGATGTAAAATTGTAACTAATACATGTTAAATACTAGGGTTCTTGTTATGATAATGATGATGTGGAATTCAATATGAATATTGTAGTCGGATATAAACGGTCTTATGCGAAACTTAATATGATTGAATACTCGGTTCTGGATGTTGTTATTTTGATCTGATTCTGGCTGCAAGTTAGCATCTTGATAGGGTTTGATGATGATGAGTTGTATGTTGTTATGTAAAAACGCATAAGCTAGGGTTCATGTTAGACGTTAAAGAGGTCCAATGATTATGCTATGATGATGTTACAATGATTCTGTGAATGAATGTTCCTGCATGATTTCTGATGTTGATGACGGCTGTTAGCATGATTAGGGTTTTCATACGTGACTGATTATGCGACGTAACTGACTGCTTAACGAAACAGGTCTCTTGACGAAACAGAAGTGTTCCGCCAAGAGTCATCGACGAATCAGAATCCTGTTTCGCCAAACAAGGTTCCGACGAAACTAAATGTGTTTCGTCAATATTGTGTTTCGTCGACTAGCGTGTTTCGTCGACTAGCGTGTTTCGCCATTAAGTGTGTTTCGCCGAACAGTTAATCTGTACAGTAACCTGAGTTAATTCTGTTAATTGTTCACTAGAATATTTAACTGCTGTTAAATGATAAACATGACTGGTATGATCTTGACTACGTGTTACACGCTTATATGTGAATGACTTGAACACAAACTGACTACGTATACATGCATACATTAGGATGTGATTGATTTTTTACTTTGAGCACATACTTAGCATACCGAGCAAACCAAGGTGAGTTCACACTCTTACCAAGGCATGGGATTCCCCAGGTGGGTTGGGAATGGGATTGATTGATTTCTTGTACACATTACTACTAGACTACTTACCACGGTCCTCGGATTGGGAAGGATGCCTGTGCCAAAAATCTACGTACTATCCTCGGATGGGAAGGATACTAGTGTTAACACACACAAAAATCCTAGGTACCAAAATGTTCTCGGATGGGAAGAACACCAGCGCTAAACCTACGTACTTGATACGTACTATCCTCGGTTGGGCAGGATACTTATTACTATCCTCGGATTGGGAAGGATACTTGCGAATACAACTAGTCTAGTAAATATACATTATGGGAAGCCCCCACCATTAGAACGTACTAACGGCCCAGTAGAGCCACATGTTACATAAGAACTTACTATTTCGCATTTACTCTCTGTGAACTCGCTCAACTAGTTGTTGATCCTCTGTTACATGCCTTGCAGGACCTTAGGTACTTATGGAGCTTGCACGGGAGGCGCAGTCGTTGTGGGCATGGATTTTGAATAATTGTTTAGACTTTATAACATTTCATACTTTATTATGATGGGCTTAATCATACGCTTCCGCTATACTGTGATAACATATTTATGTTTTGGAACACCTTTCATATGGATTGTTTGGGATTAAATGGCAATTACTTTTACTTTATACATTGTTCTATATGATTGGTGGCTTGATCCTGGTCAGTCACACTCCCAAGCGGTGATACTCCGCAGGTGGATTTTGGGGGTGTGACAATTTCCTCCTCAATTCCTCTATCTGAATCTATAACAGCAACAGTGGCTCTGAATGGTCCTTTATTAATGTATTTAAACAAATACTTAATTGAACCTGCCTGATTGCACCACTCCACATTGATGTGCCCATGATATCTTCTAAGAAGCCTTTTGTTGTATGGAACGACGCTCCTGTTGTCCAATGTGACACCCTTCTTCACAACTGTGTGACCGTCATATCTTCGCCTATAAAGGGGAAATCCATCTGAATCAATGGAGGTAGCCTCCAAAACCTTCTTTGGAAAATTCTTAGAACAACGGTTCCCTACCATGCATGGACATTTCGAGTTAGCGTGTCCACATGGACCATGAATCATGAACTCACACCCCAGAGAATACAATTCAGGATCTTCATTCTTATCAGGAATTTCAGCTGAGATAAAAGGATCGATATGTTCAACAGTAGGAACCTTATGATCAGCTTTCATAAACACACATAAATGCGCATGTAGCAGACCACGCTTCTGAAACTTGACGGTGTAAACAACTATAGAAAAAAAAAAGATTAGCACATACAGATAAATTGCGTGTAAACAAAAAAGAATTCACATACCCGCATTAATATTGGCAAGAATTTTTTTTCCTTCAGGTCTTTTATAAATGCATCAAGCTTCATCTTAAACAATCGACAAAGTATGTCGGGTCACCAATAAACCTTACCATCTCGGGCCATTTCGGATTACATGTAATTGTTATAAAAAAATCAGGATACCCATACATCCTACATAAAGCCATAGCATCCAGGTAGTTTTGCATCATATAGCGAGCTCCACCAGTAAACGACGAAGGTAATATCACAGGTTTTCTAGTATGAGACAAATTACTCTGCCCACCTTCCTGAACATTTTTAAGACTGTTAAACAATTCGCATCTTAATTTTGTTTGCTGAAATCGTATGTAGTTTAGCCTCTCGCTTTCGATCATTGTGTATGCGTTGAACAAAAATTGCTGATACAACCTCCTCGCATTAAGGATTAGAGAGAACTTGTTGTCCCTATCCTGGATCCTATAAGTAAAGAACTCTCTCATCGTGCAATTTGGTCGTGTCTTCTTTGTGTTTGGACCAAAATCCCTATGAGGAATGTCAATCCTATAGCCATCATCTCCATAAGGAAAAAGAATTGGATATTGTAGAGCAAGGTATGACGGATGTAACTCGCTAATACGTTTAAGCACTCCTGAATGCTCTTCGACAATAATATTACGTTGTTCCATGCTTTGATCATCATCGCCAACAATTAAAGCAGCAACTTCGGATGGCGTTGGTAAATTGTAAGTCCTACCGTCGCGATCTCTCTGATAAATCAACCAAAGCCTAAGGTAAACATTAGGTTTCTCATGAAGATGGTTTCGAACCATCCTATATGTTTTTACCAACATGTTTTTAGAATCCAACATGTCGGTAAGATACTTTATAAATTTATCGTCAATCTCTTTTGCTCTGGAAGATGACTGAGTTGTCGAATTGTCACACCCCAACCGATGGCGGAATCATCGGGGCGTGGCACTAGGCGAATCAGATTGCTCAAGAGAATCCATAACAACTATATTGCGATAATATTTAATACATTCGTTATACCATACTAACAAATAATATAATCACATAAGTTATCACAGATTTCTTGTCCTCTCGAACAATACAAATCCGACAACCTAGATTTTAGTCGAGTTTCTAGACCTCCTAGCTTGATTTGATTTAGTCTGCGATCTAACCTGCAACATACGTTAAAATATTTGTCAATACAAAAGTATTGGCGAGTATACAGGTTTGATAAGTAGCATAATAGATAAAAGTGTAGCGAATTTCCATATGCAAGAACGTAACACACGACATATATACTCACAAAGCTGATACTACCAACTAAGTTCTCGATGCTCGAATATGCGATGGCAAACTAGACCCCGTCGAGCGCAATAGTATTATAGTAGTCATGGTGGGACGTCGCAAGTATAAGCCCTAGCACATATGCGACTAGCATCACGTATATCTATGCATAACAGTTATTCGCAAGTGATAATTCGATTGTTGGTGCATTATATGTCTGTTGATTACGTCATAATCAAGTCTTGTGTCTAGAGTGATTGAAAGTACAAACAACAGGGATTAATTAGGGTTTAGACATGTTGAATGTGAAGATTTCGCTTGAAATCTCTTCAAGCGAAATCAACATTACTTGATTTCGCTTCAAGGCATGTGATTTCGCTTCAATGATTTCGCTTCAGGACTAGTTCAAGCGAAATCATCTTGTCTATATATAGGGTTGTTGTCATTTCATTTGGTACGCGACTTCTGAAGGTATAACGAAGTGCTGCCAATTTTCTGTCAGGTTGTAAACACTGTTATTATCAATCAAAGCAACAGATTAAAGAGTATAAGCTGTATCTGTGTCCGGTTTACTGATTCCGCCTTTAAACTGGATATAAAACTCTTCGGAACGACTCAGTCGGGTCAAACGACGATCCAACAAGTGGTATCAGAGCACAGGACGAGGAGTTCATACTACTACAGCTTGATTCTACCGATTTCTCTCATTTCTACTCATTCTTTTTTGTATTTTTCAGATCTGAGCTAGTTCCAGCGGTTAAAATGGACTGATTTTCGAGTATAACGTGTAAAAATAAGTATTAACAAAACCTACAAAGTTTCGGACTCAAATTCAGATTAAAACTCATTAAAAATTACCTAAAACATGATTTCGCTTCAAAGGTTTCGAAGATAATTGACTGATTTCGCTTCAGATCTACTTTTTGGTCGTTTTCGCTTGAAGACTTCCTGAAGCGAAATAGTTTATGCTGGATTTCGCTTGAAAGCTTCCTGAAACGAAATAGTTGATTTCGCTTGGAGGTTCTGATTCGGTTGAAGCGAAATAGTAGATTTCGCTTGTATCAGATTGGTTCGCTTGAAGTTGAAGCGAAATAGATTGCTAGTTGATTTCGCTTGTATTAAGTGGTGTTATCTGATTTCGCTTGAAGCTGTATATACTTCAAGGATTTCGCTTGAAGTTGCTGAATTTTCAAAATTTAAAATTTTCTAAGTGTTTGACTGATTTGTTCAGGTATTTGAAGATGTCAAGCAGTAATGTTGATCCTGATAGATATTGGAAAGTAGATTTTGCAAGATGGGAAATTGGGAAATTAAATGAACCATTCAAAGAAGCCCAGAGAGCTAAAAGATGGAATGAAGAGTTGGAATGTTACATGGATCCACGGGGTAATCCAGTTGTTGACCCATCAAAAGTGGATTTCGAAGCTGTAACAAATTTGGTTCCAAGGCAGGCTACTTTCAACACAAGAAGGCTTTCTGATAAAAGTTACTTGCCGGATTTAATGAACAAGATAAAAGAAGTTTTTGAAGCAAGTCTACCAAAGGTAGTGGAAATGAAGAAGAGGAAAGAACAAGAGCTGGAAAAGCTGATAGAGGAAGTAAAGAAAACGGCAGAGGAAACTAATGAAGAAGAACAGATGAAAGATAAAGATCAGAAAAAGACAGAAGAAGGAGGTGAGATAACCGAAAAAATTCAAACTGAATCTTCTGAATTGTTTGACAAAGACAAAAGCATTGAACAGTCTGATGAAAAGGAAAACAAGTGCAGGAATTGCATAGAAATGTGCAAAGCCTGTACTGAAAAAGATGATATAATCAAAACAAAAGATATTGAAACAAGTAAACTTGAAAATGTTTTCAAAATGAAATGTAAAGAAATGATTGAGAAAGAAGAAATTTTGAAACTAAAAGTTGAAAATTTGACACAAAAATGTCAAGGTCTTGAAAAGGATAATGATGTTTATAGACAACTGTGTTCTACAAAATGTGTTGATTGTGTTGAAAAAGAATCTAAATTTCAAGATTTACAAAAACAGTATGATTCTTTAAAATGGTCGAGTCAGAGAGTACAAGAAGCTTATGATACTTTGAAGAGCCAAGTCAAAAGTTTTGATCAAAGATTGTCTGAAACTTTAATAACTAAAGAAATGTATGAAAGAAGGTTTAAAGAAAAGCAAATTGAATTGAACAAATGTGTTGATGAAATTGCTAATCTTAAGCAAGTCTTGGCTGAAAAAGAAAAGATTGTTACAAAACTTCAAAGTTATCATAACTCTTCGTACATTCTCGAACGCATTTTCAACATCACACCAGATGACAAAGATACTGAAAATTGCAAAAAGGGTATTGGTTCAGAATTTCATCAGGTACTACCACCATTGAGAAACAACTATACTTTTTATGATGAGGAAAAGGTGGCAAAGGGTTTGAACATAGCTGACCAGTTACCTGAAAGTATCGATGTGACTTACTCCAAATCTGATGATGCTAATGATTCAGAGGTGGTAAGTAAGGTTGTTGAAAGAGTTTTGAAAGATGAGTCTACAAAAGGTAAGTCTGAATCACAGAATGGAGATGAAGGAAATCTTTATGATGGCTATCTGAAAAACACAAAATCCGAGAAAAATTTGAATGATGATTCAAAAGGATTGGTTTATACCATGATTGGATCGGACAAACTATTCTTAGATGTTGTTTTCCCGATTCAGAATGTGATTTCAGAAAAGGTCGACAAAGTTTTCAAAATGGTTGAGATTGAGAAATCCGAGATTTCAAAGTTTGCTGGTAAGAGTCATAGAGGTTCGTATAACAAACCTGGTTACAAAAAGAAGAACATGAAGGCTGGGTTAGGTTTTAAGAAGAAACAGAATCGAAACAAACATGAAATGCCGAAGTTTCAGGCAAAAATGAGTTTTGTTGAAGGAGGCAGTTTAGAAGAAGAAAAAGAACTTAAAATGAAACAGTCTAATGATGAGTTTGATGCTATGAAAAAGAAACAACAACAGGCCAAGGATGTTTCAAAGAAAGTGTGTTTTAAATGTGATCAAATTGGACATGTTGCACGAAAGTGTCCAAATCCAAAGCCTGTTGATGTTGAAAATCAGAAATCTGAGAATGTGAGACAAAGGTCAACCAGATTTGATTCGAAACAAACTTGGAGGTTCAATACAAACAAGTTTGCTTCAAATCAAAATTGGAAATCAAACACGAACAGGTTCGATTCAAGACAGACCTGGAATTCTCACACACCCAGATTGAGAACTACACAGAGTTGGAGAACATCTGTTGATATGACAAAACCTCAAGAGTTTTGGAAACCTAAAAATGTCGTTCAAAATCAAAAGGTTCAAAAAGAGACAAATTTTTACAAAAGAGGTACTCCGGAAGGTCAAATGTGGAGTGTTAAGAAACAAGTGAAGTTGGTAAAAGATGAGAAAGTTGAAGTCAAAGTTGAACAAGTTTTAAATGACAAAGAGTTTCCAAAATTGAATGAACATTATTGCATTGAAATGCCTAAGGTCCAACAGACCTGGGCTAAATTGTTCAAATGATTGATAAAGTTTGAATGTGCAGGTGCTCGATGAAGCTGAAGACTGTGAGAATGGCAGTTGGAGCAACCTGGCACAGGAAGAGGTTGCAGGACCCTGGTTTGGTTAAACAGGGACTTTAGTTTGATAGTTTTATGTATATAAATAAACAATATTTTCAAAACCTTAAAAAATTTGAAAAATTAAAAACCAAAAATATGTTCGTTTTTAATTGTTTTGAATGTATGTTGATTGAATACGCTGAAACCCTCACGGCTGAACAAACATGATTACTTTCATCAGATTGAAAAACGGTTTTCAAACTGTTAAAATCAATGGGTTGTAAATCATGGGGGTATGTTATATTTTCTGCAAATCAGTGCATGAGAAGTAGAAAATGGATGGCGAGACAAAGCTATCAGTATTGGTTGTCAAAATTTTCTTTATATGGTTTTGCATTTTAGGGGGAGATATTGTTGTTAGAAAATACAAAAACATTTGAAAATTTGAAAAAGCCAAAAACATGATAAAATTGAAAATTTGAGTTTTTGCGTAAAAAGAGGAAATGATAGTATGTCAGTAGACAGTTACAGTATGCTAAAGGATTGGAAAGTTTAAATGTGTTAAACGATCTCACTGTGGATGTGTCGATAGGTTTTTGCACATTTAGTAAACTTTTTTGGGATATAAACATAAATTCAAACTTGCTTATTTCGTGGGGAACACTACTTGGATATATAGGTAACCCCTGAAATCTCGTTTGAAAGGTCCCTTATTCTGAGATACTAGGTCTTTATACTCAGTGATATCTGGGGTATTATCCCGGGACTTCTGCTGAAAGGAATTTCTGACCTAGTCCCCGGAGAATACTTTCTGCATTGCTTGAAATATAGCACCACCCTCAGCTAAAAAATGATGAAACATTGAAAAATGCTAATCATGGCTGTTGTAAAAAAGATCCTCTAAAGGGGACACACCGAAAAGTCGAAGCCGTCATCTCTCTGCGTATCGAAAGATCGACCTGAGCTCTCACGGCCCTCGCATTTAACCCCTGACAGATATCATCTAGGTATACTCACCTGTAAGACTGAATATTGGGATTTGGATATGGGAGTATATTCAAGAGGTGGGACACATGAATGAGTTTAAGTTCTTAAAATACCTAATTCGTATCCTGAATCAGTTGAAATTTGTGTGAGAATTTAAAGTGGATCAGTATATCGACAATCTAAGTGAATTGTTTAATTCTTTCTGTGAAATTAAGCTCAACGGTACTTGTGACTTGTTATAAACTGATATGATCCTCTAACGCATTCTCAAACAAAAATATTGTATGTAAATATGTTTGTACATATTTCTTTATTGCTTTACTTTTTCAGAAAATACAAAAAGATTTTGATTTCTGCTTTATTTTCGACAACCGATATCTGAGTGCTGAGTTTCAAAATCTAAGTAAGCTGATTGTGTTTCTGAAAATAAAACAAGTTCATTAAATTGAAACTTGAATTAAAATCAAAATTTCAAAAACAGTTTGTGATATCTCCAAGGTCATTAAGTTGGACTTGGATGATAAACTGTGAGGGAGTTGGATTCTTTAATGCTGCTATATCTATATAGTTTGTTGATAGGGGAGTAGAGTTGAGAATTTGATTGAGAACTCAAAATGTTGTTACTCATAAATGTTTGAGAAATTGCAGATGTTAATCCAGATTACGATCCCGAGAACAGAATCTAAGGGGGAGTCTGAAGACAAGCTGAAAGATAGGAGGAGCTTGTAGCTGAAAAGAGAGGTGTCGATCCCTAAAAGCACGGAAGCTTGACGAAAGGGGGAGCCTGATGATGATAAAGATTGAAGAGAGTTTTCACAAGGTTTGAAGATTGTTAAAGACAAAGACTTGTAGCCAAAGACTTCATCAACATCCAAGGGGGAGTCAGTTGGTGCATTATATGTCTGTTGATTACGTCATAATCAAGTCTTGTGTCTAGAGTGATTGAAAGTACAAACAACAGGGATTAATTAGGGTTTAGACATGTTGAATGTGAAGATTTCGCTTGAAATCTCTTCAAGCGAAATCAACATTACTTGATTTCGCTTCAAGGCATGTGATTTCGCTTCAATGATTTCGCTTCAGGACTAGTTCAAGCGAAATCATCTTGTCTATATATAGGGTTGTTGTTATTTCATTTGGTACGCGACTTCTGAAGGTATAACGAAGTGCTGCCAATTTTCTGTCAGGTTGTAAACACTGTTATTATCAATCAAAGCAACAGATTAAAGAGTATAAGCTGTATCTGTGTCCGGTTTACTGATTCCGCCTTTAAACTGGATATAAAACTCTTCGGAACGACTCAGTCGGGTCAAACGACGATCCAACATCGATTGATTGAATAATTCGTTTGATAAGTTCGATTTGTTAGAAACGTATGTTACACCCAAAATGCGATTAAAAAGGGGTCAAGTATACTCACAGTGCGTATTTAGCGGGAATACAACTTGATTGGGTCGATTGCGAGTACGTCTGCGTTAATCATTGAAGGATATAGTAAACGATGTACGGTTAAGCAAGATTAGCATCGAAAAGTCAGTTATCTGGTCGGATGGTGCTCATCCGATCGGATGACATATGGATCGGATGGCAGTCATGGGTTGGATGGTGCTCATCCGTCCGGATGACATGTTATCCGTCCGGATGACATGTTATCCGTCCGGATGACATGTGATCCGTCCGGATGGCATGTGATACGTCCGGATGGCATGTGATCCGTGCGGATGACATGTCTGTTTCGCATTCTGAACATTGTTTTTGTGTGCTTATCGGAAGGAATACGTGTGGAGTTACTGGGACAGTGTAATTTCACACTAACACTTGAAATTTCATCAGTTCCGACCCGTTCTAACGGCCGGGAATCACCCCGCCCCATCAGAACTGGCCGTTCTTGACGGTTTCTCCGGTTTAGCTCGAAATCGCACAGTTCCTTGGTTGAATACATAGATCTAGGTGAGATTCGTTACCAAAACATGTGGAAATCACTCAGATCTGAGGCGCTTATGGTGGGATGAGGTCACAACTTGAAGTTCATATGAACTCTTGGTGACATCACCTTAAAACACCTCAAATCGGTAGATTTCTTGGTTAAAAATGGTGTTTCGAAAGATAGAATGATGTAGAATTGAGTGTAGATCATAGAAGTACGAGTTTTTAGGTTGAAATCTTACCGGAATCGCAAGAAATCGAGAGAAAAGGGTCCTAGAGCGTGTTTGGTCGAGTGGGAGCTGTCACATCACTTGAACAGTGGTGTGGCAGGCTATTTATAAGCAAAATGAGGTGAAGGGAGTTACTGGTCCGGATGGCTATCCGTCCGGATGGCCCATCCGTCCGGATGGCTATCCGTCCGGATGGCCACTCCGACGCGGTGGATTTTTCCGTTTTCGATCGTTTCGATAGTTTTCGAAGTACGCGCTTTTCATAGTAAATTTATATTATTATTATATATGTATATATATCACTAGGGGTCGTATTTACGTATCCATAATTCAAAGTTTTGATAATTAACAATCGGTTTTCGTTTCGAGTATGCGATTATTAGCGACGTTTCACGGCCATCAAGGTGGGTAGTGTAGGTCCTTCCTTGATGTCATCGTGAACGTTATTGTGTTTTGTGCCACAAAGGCTGACGGGGTACTATTCACCCGTATTGTCATCATCGTCACGACGACTGGAGCTATAGCACTCACCCGAGAGTCTTTGTTAGCGTTAATAGTCTGCGTTTCGACACATCACGGCCACCGAGGAGGGTAGAATAGGTCCTCACTCAATGTCATTGTGAGTGTTAGTGTTTGTGATTGGTGTAGTATAGTGATAATGTATTTCGAAAATATGCGATTATCCTTCGAATAGCACTATATATGCGATATAGTTACATTATGATCCGAATCTCTGGTGCTAGGCGTAACGAGTATAATGAGTAGTAACAACGCACGAAAGTGCGGGTTGTTACAGTCTCCCCTACTTTAGGAAATTTCGTCCCGAAATTAATCCAATAGGTAGACTTCTAAGAGTTGATCTTGTATGAGCAGCGATACAGCGAGTGATCTGACCGTGAGTTGACGAACGATAGTGCTTCGAATAAAAGATCGATTGCGATAGCGATAAGGTGACGTAAAAGACAAAAGTAATATCCCACGAGTCATCGTCCCGAAGTACCTCGTGCCGCGAAGAATTCGTTAGCCCGATGCGATTGTAACTTAAAGAACTCGAAAGATTTCTCATGACGTAGGGTTAACTGAGTCGATCGTTAACCAACGTTACAAGAAGCGTTCATTTTTGGATGTCCAAAAGTCATTTTGGATGGAAATCTTGAACTATTTTCTTTAAACGTATGGTCAACTGAGTCGATGTTAACCAATGTTGCAAGGAAGTTTAGGTTTTACACATTTTAAGAATTTCTAAGATGAAAACGGGGTTACGAAAACTCTCCTAGGACCTGGGTTCAAGGCTGAACTCGATGTCGACCCAACGTCTTACGAAAGATTTCGTTTTGATATTGCAAGAGTTTTTAAAGAAAAAAAAACTGGACTTATGAGACTTCCCTTGGGCATGGAGTTAAGCTGATTCGATGTTACCTCCATATTGTGAGGAAATTTCACTTGTCCAATGGTTTTAATAAAAATTTTATAAAAATCAGTTTTTAACAGTTTGAAAAGTTAATTAACATCGAGCCCCACTTGGCACCTTCTCACGAAAGTTTGGTAATAAGGTTAAAACACTTATATATAGGTTGTACCAACGACGTATCCACCATGTTTCTCCATATCACTTCCGTTTCGTGAGGCGGTGTCATGTGGGCCGATATGACACAGATAGAATTTCGCTACCTCGGTCCAATCGATAGGAAGTCGGACCAAGTTGAAGATAGAATCGAATAGGTTAAACAAGCGAGTTGAATTGCGAACGTTGCTATAACAGCGTGCGCGAATAGCCTGGTGACACGAAATGCTTATGCGTCGTGTCTGGTTAGGCGTCGAACGGTAGACGATAAGCGATTAGCACGATGTCGATTAGATTCCACATTGAACCCGCATGGCACGTTTCCACGGGGGTTTGCTAACATGGTGAAACACCACGTTTAACCAGATTAGTTTTGCCTCGTGAGGCGATGTCATGCGTACTAATACCACACAGACTGTAACGAACACCAACGAGCGAATAAGCGGTAGTCTATACACGATAAGCGATAAGCGATTTGGTGATTAAGCGAATAAACACAAAACACTAGTGATGACAGCGATGATAAACGAATTACGATAATCGGTAGTTGTTGCGTGCAAGCGATGGAGGTATGCGCGATTTATGCGATTCGATTTGATTGATTAACACCACAGAGTTTACCAACATCAGGCCCCACATGGCCTGTTTTCACGAAAGCCCGCTGATATGACTAAAACACCTTGCTTTAACCATATGAGCTTTGTCTCGTGAAGCGAGGTCATGCGTGCTAACTTAACACAAATATCACAGATAACGGTATAGCGATAGATTGATACACAGCAAACGATATAGATTCACACAATAAGCGATAGAGTTTGCGAGATACACATGACAAGCGATTGCGATTAGTCGAGTTTTGTTTCGAATAAGCTTAACGTTACGTTACGTTGCGTCGCATCACGGCTATTGAGGAGGGTAGAATAGGTCCTCACTCAACAATACCGTGAGCGTTTATGTACTTGATGAGATTCGTTGCAACAGACTTACGACCAGTCTTGCGTCGATGCAATTGCCCTACGAGGTAGACTCCCCAGAGTCCATCGATGAGGCGATTGCACTGCGTTTGCAGACTTACGACAAGTCTTGCGATGATATGGTTTGTTACGCCTTGCGATTGAGTGTAGTGTGTTGAAAATAATCACAATAGTATAATAGGTCTTAATAACGTTCAACTCCACGTGGCACTTTCTTCATGGAATTTCGGTAGTATGATAAAGCACACCTTGCTTGACCCCTACTACTTAGATCCCGTGGTTTGGTGTCATACTTCGTCGTAACGCTTGTGGCACCTTAGAATTTACTACGATCTCCGTGCACTGACCCAAATAATCCCGTGTGCACCCGTGATTAGTCGTTCCTTGCACGTTTATCGTACCTCGTTCTAAGAGTGTAGTGAGGGTAAAACACATTATTTCGTGATATAGTATATAGTATGTGTGTGATTCTAGTCTAAGTGTGATGACTAGAGTGTGAAAGAGAATACAAAAACGAGAGTTAATGTTACGCATAGTGGCTACATCGAGTAATAGAGTAGATTCAAAACTTAGAAAGTAACGTCGAAAATTGTATCATTACACTTTATCCTACGCTTGCTAGACGTTTGCTGCTGAAGGCTTTTGCTAGAGCTGCTGTTGTTGTACTCAAGTTCACGGTTCGATGCGGCAGTTGCGGGTGAAGTGACCGTAACGATTGCAGTTATTGCAATAGCGACAGTCAGCCCCAACTGGATGATGGTAGGTGCATGAGTAACACTGGGAATGAGCTCCAGTGTAGGCTCGTTTTGGAAATACCGGAACTGTTCGAAGAGGTTTCGGTTGCGGCAGTTCGGTTGTTGACGAGCTCGAGCTTGAAGTCTTTCGCTTGCGGCTGGGTTTGTCGGTGTCCTGCGAAGAGGTGTCGTCGTTGGAGGATTCGTCTGAGGACTCACTTGCAGAATCTTTGGCTGATTTATCGAAAGATCCGTCAGCAGATTTGTCGGAAGAATCGGCAACAGATTCGTCTGAAGAATCGTTAGCAGATTCGTTGGAAGAATCGCCAGCGGATTTGTTAGAAGATTCGTCAGTAGATTCATCAGAAGAATCGTCAACATGTTCGCCTGAAGGATTAATGGCGATTGCTTGATGAGCTTGCTTGACAGGATTCTTTGAGAATGACCCTTCCATGAGTCGTTTGTTGTTGATTTCTGCGGCTAAGCGGTAGGTTTCTTCGATGGTAGCAGGTCTTGCAGCTTCGACAAAATCACCCACACGCTCAGGTAAGCCACGAATGTACTTCGCGATGGCTTTCTCTGGAGTGTTGACTTGACTTGGGCAGATTATGCTAAGCTGTTTGAACCTTGCGGTGTAGCCAGCGTTGTCACTTTCGACTTGCTTGATTTTCCAGAATTCGTCTTCCAGCTTCTGAGTTTCGTAAGGGGGACAGTACTCTTTCTTCATGAGCTCTTTCAGCTCATCCCAAGAGAGAGCGTAAGCTACGGATATCCCACGTTAGTTACGTTCAGCGGTCCACCAGTCGAGTGCTCGCGTTTGAAATACTCCGGTAGCGCAAGTAGTACGGAAACTATCGGGACACCCACTTTGACGAAGGGTAACTTCGATAGAATCGAACCACTGGAGTAGTTGAGATACACCTCCTTCACCCGTGAACTCCATCGGGTCACAGGCTTTGAAGTGTTTGTAGAGAAAAGTAGATTGTTGTGCTTCCGTCTTGGAGTCTTCCGAGGCTCGAGAGTTGCTGAGAGAGTGCACTTGAGCGGCAATTCGAGGAATAAGCTTTACCACTTCTTTGGTCACAAGCGATGCGATCCTCTTATTGGCACTTCGTTTGGCTCTCCTCCTAGCTACTCGTCTCGAGGTAGATTCGTTGGAAGGCATCTAGACAGGAAGAGACTTGGAATGAGATTCGATCATAATGATTTTTGAGTTTCGTGATGCGATTACGCGCGTTCCAAAACTTGGTGCGATAGTATAGTAGTAATACGAATCACATAGGAGTCACATAGGAGACACAAGTTCCTAAGTTTTCACACAATGACTTGTTGTTTATACGTACATATAGGTATTTATATAACTGTAATTTGTATTCATACATATACAGGTTGATTTAGAATATGCGAGGATGCGTTGAGGTGAGAAAACGATAGCGAAGGCGATAGATTATGCATTGTTTTTGTTGCGAACATTCGGGTTTCGTTTTAGATTGCGATGGCTGTGCAAATTGTGCGTTTATAAAGTAGGGAGTGAAAATCGTTAAATCGAGAAATCGATAAAGCGTAAAGTTTCAAAACACACCAACTTAATTAAGTTTCAACCGGTTGCAAAATTGGCAGGTCACATGATAGAGTGCCTTGGGTGTTTAGGCGTCGACTACCCAAGGTAACCCAACTATATTTAACAAGTTCGTGCGCGCGCGTTGACCTAGAAGACTCCATGCTTCCACTGGGATGCAGCTCATGGCATTCGTCTTCCTAGTCATCACGTGGCTCGAGTTATCATGATAGTCGAGTCCTTGGTGAGAGCTTTTGAAAACCAATTTAGAGAGTGGAACGGCTTATTAAGGTACGGGTTTCACCCCTGACTTAACAGCTTCGCTCCTAATTGTGGTTATATTCTTCGAATAAATTCGTGAGTTCCACCAGATTTCGATATGGAGACTTTCGTCGAGATGTGGATGTCACTCCTAACTCGATGAAAAGTTCTCGTGCTAGAAAAATGCGCTGAGTGAGCGATCTCGTCGAGAGTTCTTGGTTTTCACACCTGATCTCGACTGGATCATTCGGTTTCGTTATGCGAGTATTTTCGAAAACATGTGTATTGTGTCAGCCTTAGGAAAGGCTAAGTAGTATTCCAGCCTTAGGAAAGGCTTCTTCGTGTGAAGTTGTAGTACGCGGTGTTCACACAAAGTTGTAGCTTTTAGAAATTTCGATCGAGAGTATCATGTAGGCCCGATACAAACCCCACTGGGTTCGTACGAGTCGGCCTGTTGGTACTTAGACTATAGACTAGGTAAATTTCTAAGACGTCGACCCGGACTAGGTCGAGTGTGGCCTAATTCCCTATAGTTATGGCTCTGATACCAATCTGTCACACCCCAACCGATGGCGGAATCATCGGGGCGTGGCACTAGGCGAATCAGATTGCTCAAGAGAATCCATAACAACTATATTGCGATAATGTAACACCTCGTAAAATCACGTCCAATGATGTATTGACACGTGTAATAAACCCTAATAAAGTCCAATGTTGAATTTAAGGGACTAATTTTTCGAAAATTCGAAAAAATTTGATAATAAAAGGACTGGAAGTGTTAGCATACCTAAAATAAGTTTCCAAATAACCTCTCACGATGTTTATATTCACAAATGTGCCACTTGATGAATGAGTGTAGTCGTTTGCGTAATTAATTGAAAGTTTGTGCAATAAAGGGTTAAAAGCGTCAACATGTTAATTCTTACCTCTGAGTGACCTCCTAACAAACCGGGAGCTTAATAATATTTAATTATACTCTCGGGAATGCCAAATAATGGCCATCTAAAGTTTTTATGCCTATAAGTAAAGTTACGCGCAACTTTGCAAGTTAGAGGGGCTAAAAGTGTCAATATGTTTAATTATACCTCTGAATGACCTTTTAGCGAATCCGAAGCATCGTGATGTTTAATAATATTTTCAAGAATGCCTAATATGGATTAGATAAGACTTCAATACTAATAAATGATGAGATGTGCATGTTTGCGCAATAGAGGGGCCTAAAGCGTCAACTTTTGAATCTACGCCTTTTGGTGACTATCTAAGAGAACGAGAGCGTATTAATATTTAAGTATATGCTTGGGAAGGATAAATATGGGCCATGGAAGGCTTGGATAACATTAAATGGCATTTCGCGCTACTTTGCGCAATTTAAGGACTATTTGCGTCAAACTGCAAAAGTATGTCGATTCGTACGGTAACGGACCTTCCGGAAATTGTCCATGAGTTAAACATGCCCTAATTATCATTTCTATAGCTTAGATATAGGCTTAGAGGTGTTTGGTGCGCAAAAATAAACTTTCAAGTCCACCAGGGACTAAAAGTGTCAAAAAGTGCACAAGTTTGCATTTTCGCGCATATCTCACAATCTGAATATCCCCGGACACCCAAAATTTTATGTAAGCACTAAAATATTTTATTTTAGTGATCGCCTTGATAAAATTCCTTTCGTCGCGTCGTTTGGTTCGTTTTTAGCGTCCGTTCGTGTTTCGTCGTAAATAGACAAACAACGTGACCGTACGGCCAAACGAACCGACATCCGACATGTTTTTGAACATGTTTCATGTCCCCTATGTTTAAAATTCATGATGGAGCCTTAAATTGAGGTTAACGGGCCTTAAACGTGCCTTAAATGACCTTAAAGACCCACAGGGACCATTTCTGTCAATATATGAAAGCTGTTTGCTGTTAAGAACTGTCAGGCGGGCCGCGTAAGTCTGCTGTGTTCCCTACGCGGGCCGCATGGCCTGATCAGAAGTGCAAAACAGCTGATTACAGCCTGTTCGTTGCTGTTTTCATGTCCAATCTATTTCCAACACCCACAAAATCGATACTAGGGGCAGCCCATAGAATTTTATAAATGGTTTAACACCTGGCAACATCTAATTCGTTCCAAGGATCCTATAGATACATGTCCTCTTCATTAGTTGCAACATTTTTGCAACTTCAAACACTCAAACATGTTCCAATCCGAATTGCACAACCATCTTGGATCTTTCTGGTGTTCTTTGATCATTCGCTCAGTGATTGTAAGTGCTCCTTTATGTATTGATCCTTGTTCTTGATTTATTTTAGCCTAGAACACTAATATTTGACTATTGTTTGACTTCCAGAATTGATCACGAATTGATCAGTTCTAAGTCCAATTGAATCTTGTTAATTGTTGGTATTGATGCTTGTAATGATCCATCGAAATCATGCTTATTGATTTCTACAATTTCAGGTCCATTTGTTAAGTCAAAGTTAGTAACAAGAAAAGTCAAACTGACCAGATTCTTAATTTAATCAAATCTGATATAACAGAGGTTATGGATCAGGTTTTATCACCTAAATAACTTGGTAATTGTTACAAGAACATGATAAACTGATCAATTTGGTGAAATTGCTTGTTTGACTCAAAAAGTCTAACAGTTTGACCAAACCTTTGACTTTCAAATCTGACCCGATTGACCTTGTTTTAGAAATACTTTAGGGTCTCTTTTGGACCAAATTATAAGTTAGTATAACCCCCTGAGGTTATACAACTTAATTCCTAAGTCAATTGCAAATTTCCATTAATCACTTAAAAGTTGACCATAATGCCCTTTTGATATAAAAACGAGATTTTCGGAAGTATGAATGGACAAATGACTTTGTTACTGATAATTATACATGTCTTTAAAATTTGACATCAATCCGAGGTCTGGATTGTGAGTTATGCTCAATATCGCAAATAAAACAGTTTTTATTAATTAAACGGCGTTATGAGCATAACGCCTATCAAAACCTAACTTTTGACATCAAAGTGTATACCTACTGTTGTTATATAATATTTTGGGATTTATAAGGATTTTTAATAATTTTTAAACTGATTGAATCATAGAGTTTTAGCCTTAAATCGGTTATTGTCAGTTTTGCCCTTTGGGCCATAAAATGAGTTTTACATATCTAATTGTTTCCAAACCTTTTGCTACTGATTTCATATGACAAATAAATTATTTTAAACCCTCTGGAATAATAAAAATATCAGATTTCTATATAAAACCCGGAAACGGCTTCTAATCGCCTTTTTAAGCGTTTTTAACGCATAGAATGTACTACAACTATTTTAAACATACAAAGGGTGATACCTACTGATATTTGAGGTAAATTATAATATTTTAACAGTAAGCAAAAGTTGTTTAACTCAGACTTCAGTTTTGAGCTTTACGGCTTATGTGAAATTACCAAAATGCCCCACGGTGCACAGTTTGGTAGTAATTGATAAATTTCACATATATAAAATATCCTACTGTTATAACTTATAAAAATAAGTATTTTTGCTGATTATATCAGACCTGTAACTCAGGTAAATACTTAAACTCTTTTATAACCTTTTAAATGACCAAACTACCCCCACGGGGAAAAGTTTGTGTATAAATTCGTTTCGGGCATAATAAAAGACATCTTACTGATGTCACAACATATTTGAAGCATATTAACTTAGGAAACCTGTATATGATTTATTTGGTTACTCATTACGCACTTTTGCGTTCGGATCGGCTTATGTAACTAGATTGCATATATTAGCCGAAACGGGACAAACCATATCATTTTTGTCTCAAAATCCAGAATGTGTTTAAGTTACCCATATTAAACAAGTATGCGAGCTTGTCGGGTCAAAACCACAATCTAATCCGGTCTTCGCTTTATCATGCGTTTGAACCGTATCTTTCTTTAAGACTAACCGGTCTAGGCTTAGGCTTAATTAAAGACCCGTTAGCATTCTAATCGGTTATTTATACCATCATTCCAGACTAGAGCCTTCCAGTAAATTGTACCTACGCTTACTTAAGTGAATACGGCTGAGTTATTAAAAATTCTTGCTATTTAAGACAGGAGCTAGCTCAGGTAAATACTCTTAACTTATTTTCCCTATTACGGGCTTTGGATACGGTAATATAAATACCGCATGGTCAGGTATGGGATTCAAAGACCAATAAGTCGGGAAATCCAAATAACCTGTTTTAATTCGTATTGCTTGACTGAAACATTGGGGATTAATGCGACCGTGTCCTGGATATCCTTGACTCATTAATTGCAATGGCCACGACCTAAGCACGGGGTGTAGGCATACACCTGACAGATACAATATGCTTATTAATTAATTATACCCAATAAGGGATTCCCAATAAGGGAATAGTGGTGTGTCGGTTAATCTTGAACCGGCATAAAACCGGGCCCCGTATGTAGAGCAAGTTATGTAAAACTGATAACATGAGATATAGTTTGTCCCAAGTATAAAAGATTAATTTTTTTCCTGGTGCATTTTAATCAGAGTGTCAAAACATCTTCGTGCCTTGAGCACCTAAACCAATTTTTCATAAACATTTTCAAATGAGTCGGTTGAGTGTATTTACCAGTGAAAACTGACGTATTTTCAAAAGTCTAAAGTGACAGGTACAAGTACGTAATAGGCTGGAAGCTGCTCAGGACGTTAGTAAGGAATCTTGCAAGTTCTAGGCGTCGAAAGTCTGTTGAGTATTTATGTTCTAAGATCCACCTGTGGATCCTTTACTTTCCGTTGTAATACTTGATATTACTTTATATTCGGATTGTAATATATTTATCTTTTGCTTCCGCTGTGCATTTATATATTGTGTTGTTTGACTATGATGATATTAACTACGTCACGATACTCCCCACCGGGCCCACCGGTGACACGTGGAAAGTTGGGGTGTGACAGGTTGGTATCAGAGCCAGGTTTGAGTGAATTAAACACTAGCCTTTTGTGTTTAATCTCAATGACACATTAGCACATTCCTTGACCTCCTGAGTCTAGACTCAACATAGGAATATTCTAAATCCTCATCTGGAAATTTTGCTTCCAAATTTTTATATATTGGATACGTCGCCAAGCGAAGAAGCCGTAATAGGAATTCTCCCCATCCGGAGCCTTGAAGTGCTGAGCTTCGTACCGCGACTAGGATGAAACGCGCAACCAAGGAGAGAGCATTCAGAAATAACTTGAAGAAGAAACTCCTTTTTGCTGAAGATCGTTTCCTTAATAGTCCTCATAAGGACATATTTATCCTTCAGTCCCTTCGAGGACAACATTTTTCCTTTCAAGTCCCGCTTAGGGCAACCCTGTACTTTTATTTTTATATAGTGGAATGACTAAATATTTATTCTAATCAGGAAATGTTAAATAAATGGGAAATAACATTCATTTTATAAGGTCTACCATTATAATACAATGGCAAAAATCTAAAAGGACAAGACCTAGCCTCGTGTCATATTAAGACCCGGCCAAGATGGCAGTTCCTCAATTTAGATTCAGATCCATATTAATATCTCAATTCAGGATCGTTCTGCGTTAAGTATAAAAAGAGTCTTAAAGGTAAAACCTAGCCCAAATGTCATACACAAACATGGCCAAGATGGAAAAACCTAACTAAAAGATTCGAATCCTCGTTAACATCAGAAAGCATATTATCATGTTTGACAAAACGTGGTTTGATAAAATCACGTAAGTCATCCTTAGAATGGGTTATTCCAATCTTTCCTTATTAAAATAATCATCCCTTAAGGATGAAGTGCCCACGGGCTATAATACACTGTCCGTTTGAGACATCGACAGATGTGATCTTTTTAGATTCCCCGTCCTAAGGGGGTGAGCTATGCTCAAAGCCCTCTAGACGATAATCTTGTCGTCATGTCATTATTATGACCTCTGAACGACAATTGATTTAAAATAAAGTACTAATCATGTCGTTATGTCATTATTATGACCGCTGAATGACAGTTGATTTAAAATAAAGTACTAATACTGTCGTTATGTCATTATTATGACCGCTGAATGACAGTTGATTTAAAATAAAGTACTAATACTGTCGTTATGTCATTATTATGACCGCTGAATGACAGTTGATTTAAAATAAAGTACTAATACTGTCGTTATGTCATTATTATGACCGCTGAATGACAGTTGATATAAATTAAAGTACTAATACTGTCGTTATGTCATTATTATGACCGCTGAATGACAGTTGATTTAAAATAAAGTACTAATACTGTCGTTATGTCATTATTATGACCGCTGAACGACAATTGATCAAATTAAAGTACTAATCCTGTCGTTATGTCATTATTATGACCGCTGAATGACAGTTGATCTAAATTAAAGTACTAATCCTGCCGTCATGTCATTATTATGACCACTGAACGACAGTTGATTAAATTAATGGCACTGATCATGTCGTCATGTCATTACTGTGACCACTGAACATATCATCAGTGCAATGACTATATGTCTTAACATCTTACGAGATGTTAATTGATAGGCCCACGGGCCAGAAATTTTAATAACGACAGTGGTAGCCTACAAATCCCGGTCAAGAAAAAGGTAATGAACTTTGATTCAAACCCTAATGCCTCGATTATCTGAAATCATGGCTTATATCATCCTATAAGATGATCATATTATCAACATCCCTAGCAATGAAATGCCTACGGACTATACCTTACCATATTATCGAAAAGACAAGGATAGTGGTGATCTTCATGATTCCCTATTCAAAATTTTGGGATTTTACCCAAACCTAATAGTCAATATGATCAGCGTGATCATGACTAATATCATTAGATACGATAATTATATATAGATATCCATCAGTGATGATTAATTGGTTAACTTTTTGTTAAGTGAATCGCCTTTCAAGACGATGACAGTTGTAGTCTATGACTCCCTGTCCAAAGGTGAAGAACTATGTTCAAGCCTTAAAACTCCTGATCTATTAAGATTGCAGCCTATGAATTGATGTCCTTGTGACAAATTCACAAGTTATAATTCAAGTCGCCCATAACAAGCCTCCGTGCTATAATTCGTCGTTCGTGACAAGTTAACATACTAAATGTTAACATCCCTGGTGACAGGCCTTAGTGCCATATCCTATAACGTCCTAAAGACAAGGCCATTTATGTCGTATCTAAATGTCATTACGACAAGGCCTTCGCGCCATATGATTACTTATGTGCTTCATGACTGGGCTTTATGCCATATCTTTCTATGTCCCTCGAGACAAGCTTCTATGCCATATATGTATATATATAATAAAAGTCTTGTAAGGCTAGCCTTTGAGCTATTCATGATCGTCCGTGTGCCAAAGACAGTTGTAACATTTTGATCCCCTGTCAAGCAAATATTGGACTAGTTCCAAACTTTGAATGCCATTGATGGTCCTTTTGTGACCTAGGCTAAATATAATGGATATACGTTCAAATAACATTCACTATGAATGTTCGGAACAGAATAGCCCATACGGTTTAAGAATCCCGTGGCTAATCTGAGTCAGGTCATCAGGAAGATGACTAATAATTGTTAAAGCCTGGTGATTGGTACCAAGTTTCGAGTATGAAAAACTCGGATGAGGTAGACGACAGTCGCAATACTATTAATGCGACGAAAGTTAATAAAGCTACAAACGTAAACCTCAATATTACTGGAGTTAATCTCCAGGCTGTGGTTGACGCAGCAGTTGGAAGGACCAAGGCAGTGTGACATCTGCAAAGGAACGGGTCATCATTTTCCCATGAATGTAGGGACGTAAAGAATGTAGTCTGTCACGGCTGTGGTGAGTAAGGCCGCATCAGAACTAGATACCATAAAGCTGCCAAAGAAGGTACAGCTAAGCCTAGAAAGGCTAAGAAAGGAAATGCCTAGACTCACCGGATGAAGGCCAAGAAGTAAAACATGATGTCATCGAATACTTTCCTTATCATTTACCAATGATAATTTCTGCTAAGTGTCCTGTTTTAATACAGGCAATAATAAGTCTTCATGAACCATAAGCTTAGCAAACTTTTATATTATCCGAGGTAGAACCTACTAAGGAGAACCTCGGAGACTGATTCTTTTATTTTTCTCAGCAATGACCTCTCTGAAAAATCTAAGAGTACTCTTTCCTCGGATAGAGTACGACAAGATATGTTATTTTAATTATTTTTCCTCATTGATTTTATCAACTGTGAGTGCCAAACTATGTTTGATAAAAGTGCCATATGAGGATTAACGTATCCTAGCGTGTCCCATAGATTGCTTCCATGCCTGATCAGTATGGAGGTTTAATGCATGGAACCCCTGAGATATCCCAATGATCATATTGTACTAAAGTCGACTAGTAGTATTCAAAGAAGATATCCAATATAAAATCTCCTTAGGAGTATCTCTACTTAGGGCATCCTTGCATTTGTAAAGAGAATGTGTCATTTATCTGACACCGACATCGATAGATGAACCAAAGCCTGAGAATAAGGACATCCCTGGCATCCCTGTGTGTCATATTTATCTTCTCCTAAGATTACCCTGTTTACCCCTGAGAGGCAGGTAGAGATAAGATTTATATCCCATTTAAGGCTGTATTATTATGAAATCCCCAAGACGGCTATTACCATCATTGGAGGAACCGAAACCCTGATTAACTGGGTTTTAAAATAAAGAATTCATATAGCCTAACCCTATATTCTAAGAATTCGGTATTGTTAATTAAGAAAGACGGTTCATTTTGCTTATGCATTGAATACCGCAACCCAAATTAGGCAACAATTAAGAATTTCCATCAGCTGCCTAGGATCGTCGATTTGTTCGACTAACTATGAGGATTAACTATCCCTTAAGATTAGTTTTAAGTAATGGTTGGAATAACCATTTCACATTGAGATAAGCCTTTCTATAATAGTTGATGTATAAGTATCAAGGCTGCTCCTTTGGAGACCTTGCTTAGATGGAATGTTGAATACCTATTGTTAAATAGAAGATTGGCACGCCCAATCATCAGGATCTGAAAATTTCCTTGGAAACAACGAATAGGATCATACAAATCCATGATCATCTGTAAGATTGCCAGTTTTGGCAGAAAATCAAAGATTAATGAAAATAGCAACCCTCCTAAGTCCTTGTTAAGAAATAAGGTTCAAAAAGATATCACTCTGGAAGAGGGTGCCAATTTGTAAATTTCCAGACTAGTTAAGCTCTGAATATATAAAATCATTCGAAGGAATCGAATGTATCAAAGATCAAATAACTTATGAGCTAAAACCTATTCAAGGAGCTTGGCGGAGCTCGCAATGTAATACACCCTAAGGATTAAAGGATATGTTTCGCCAATAAGTCAAGAAGCACTATCACATAACGGTTGGCAGACATGTGATATAATGATAAACCTGTATCGAATGCGGATCGACAGGATAAGAAACCTCAAAAAGGATACATGAACCTATTATATAGAGGTCAAATTGGGAGCTTGGAGAGACTCCGGATATGCTATATAAGTTAAGTCCGTTATGTGACAAAAAGTACTTCAAGCATTTTAGCAAATCTCGAGGTCGAGATTTCTTTTAAGGGGGTGAGGATGTAACACCTCGTAAAATTACGTCCAATGATGTATTGACACGTGTAATAAACCCTAATAAAGTCCAATGTTGAATTTAAGGGACTAATTTTTCGAAAAATCGAAAAACTTTGATAATAAAAGGACTGGAAGTGTTAGCATACCTAAAATAAGTTTCCAAATAACCTCTCACGATGTTTATATTCACAAATGTGCCACTTGATGAATGAGTGTAGTCGTTTGCGTAATTAATTGAAAGTTTGTGCAATAAAGGGTTAAAAGCGTCAACATGTTAATTCTTACCTCTGAGTGACCTCCTAACAAACCGGGAGCTTAATAATATTTAATTATACTCTCGGGAATGCTAAATAATGGCCATCTAAAGTTTTTATGCCTATAAGTAAAGTTACGTGCAACTTTGCAAGTTAGAGGGGCTAAAAGTGTCAATATGTTTAATTATACCTCTGAATGACCTTTTAGCGAATCCGAAGCATCGTGATGTTTAATAATATTTTCAAGAATGCCTAATATGGATTAGATAAGACTTCAATACTAATAAATGATGAGATGTGCATGTTTGCGCAATAGAGGGGCCTAAAGCGTCAACTTTTGAATCTACGCCTTTCGGTGACTATCTAAGCGAACGAGAGCGTATTAATATTTAAGTATATGCTTGGGAAGGATAAATATGGGCCATGGAAGGCTTGGATAACATTAAATGGCATTTCGCGCTACTTTGCGCAATTTAAGGACTATTTGCGTCAAACTGCAAAAGTATGTCGATTCGTACGGTAACGGACCTTCCGGAAATTGTCCATGAGTTAAAAATGCCCTAATTATCATTTCTATAGCTTAGATATAGGCTTAGAGGTGTTTGGTGCGCAAAAATAAACTTTCAAGTCCACCAGGGACTAAAAGTGTCAAAAAGTGCACAAGTTTGCATTTTCGCGCATATCTCACAATCTGAATATCCTCGGACACCCAAAAATTTATGTAAGCACTAAAATATTTTATTTTAGTGATCTCCTTGATAAAATTCCTTTCGTCACGTCGTTTGGTTCGTTTTTAGCGTCCGTTCGTGTTTCGTCGTAAATAGACAAACAACGTGACCGTACGGCCAAACGAACCGACATCCGACATGTTTTTGAACATGTTTCATGTCACCTATGTTTAAAATTCATGATGGAGCCTTAAATTGAGGTTAACGGGCCTTAAACGTGCCTTAAATGACCTTAAAGACCCACAGGGACCATTTCTGTCAATATATGAAAGCTGTTTGCTGTTAAGAACTGTCAGGCGGGCCGCGTAAGTCTGTTGTGTTCCCTACGCGGGCCGCATGGCCTGATCAGAAGTGCAAAACAGCTGATTACAGCCTATTCGTTGCTGTTTTCATGTCCAATCTGTTTCCAACACCCACAAAATCGATACTAGGGGCAGCCCATAGAATTTATAAATGGTTTAACACCTGGCAACATCTAATTCGTTCCAAGGATCCTATAGATACATGTCCTCTTCATTAGTTGCAACATTTTTGCAACTTCAAACACTCAAACATGTTCCAATCCGAATTGCACAACCATCCTGGATCTTTCTGGTGTTCTTTGATCATTCGCTCAGTGATTGTAAGTGCTCCTTTATGTATTGATCCTTGTTCTTGATTTATTTTAGCCTAGAACACTTCTTGATTTATTTTAGCCTAGAACACTAATATTTGACTTTTGTTTGACTTCCAGAATTGATCACGAATTGATCAGTTCTAAGTCCAATTGAATCTTGTTAATTGTTGGTATTGATGCTTGTAATGATCCATCGAAATCATGCTTATTGATTTCTACAATTTCAGGTCCATTTGTTAAGTCAAAGTTAGTAACAAGAAAAGTCAAACTGACCAGATTCTTAATTTAATCAAATCTGATATAACAGAGGTTATGGATCAGGTTTTATCACCTAAATAACTTGGTAATTGTTACAAGAACATGATAAACTGATCAATTTGGTGAAATTGCTTGTTTGACTCAAAAAGTCTAACAGTTTGACCAAACCTTTGACTTTCAAATCTGACCCGATTGACCTTGTTTTAGAAATACTTTAGGGTCTCTTTTGGACCAAATTATAAGTTAGTATAACCCCCTGAGGTTATACAACTTAATTCCTAAGTCAATTGCAAATTTCCATTAATCACTTAAAAGTTGACCATAATGCCCTTTTGATATAAAAACGAGATTTTCGGAAGTATGAATGGACAAATGACTTTGTTACTGATAATTATACATGTCCTTAAAATTTGACATCAATCCGAGGTCTGGATTGTGAGTTATGCTCAATATCGCAAATAAAACAGTTTTTATTAATTAAACGGCGTTATGAGCATAACGCCTATCAAAACCTAACTTTTGACATCAAAGTGTATACCTACTGTTGTTATATAATATTTTGGGATTTATAAGGATTTTTAATAATTTTTAAACTGATTGAATCATAGAGTTTTAGCCTTAAATCGGTTATTGTCAGTTTTGCCCTTTGGGCCATAAAATGAGTTTTACATATCTAATTGTTTCCAAACCTTTTGCTACTGATTTCATATGACAAATAAATTATTTTAAACCCTCTGGAATAATAAAAATATTAGATTTCTATATAAAACCCGGAAACGGCTTCTAATCGCCTTTTTAAGCGTTTTTAACGCATAGTATGTACTAAAACTATTTTAAACATACAAAGGGTGATACCTACTGATATTTGAGGTAAATTATAATATTTTAACAGTAAGCAAAAGTTGTTTAACTCAGACTTCAGTTTTGAGCTTTACGGCTTATGTGAAATTACCAAAATGCCCCACGGTGCACAGTTTGGCAGTAATTGATAAATTTCACATATATAAAATATCCTACTGTTATAACTTATAAAAATAAGTATTTTTGCTGATTATATCAGACCTGTAACTCAGGTAAATACTTAAACTCTTTTATAACCTTTTAAATGACCAAACTACCCCTACGGGGCAAAGTTTGTGTTTAAATTCGTTTCGGGCATAATAAAAGACATCTTACTAATGTCACAACATATTTGAAGCATATTAACTTAGGAAACCTGTATATGATTTATTTGGTTACTCATTACGCACTTTTTGCGTTCGGATCGGCTTATGTAACTAGATTGCATATATTAGCCGAAACGGGTCAAACCATATCATTTTTGTCTCAAAATCCAGAATGTGTTTAAGTTACCCATATTAAACAAGTATGCGAGCTTGTCGGGTCAAAACCACAATCTAATCCGGTCTTCCCTTTATCATGCGTTTGAACCGTATCTTTCTTTAAGACTAACCGGTCTAGGCTTAGGCTTAATTAAAGACCCGTTAGCATTCTAATCGGTTATTTATACCATCATTCCAGACTAGAGCCTTCCGGTAAATTGTACCTACGCTTACTTAAGTGAATACGGCTGAGTTATTAAAAATTCTTGCTATTTAAGACAGGAGCTAGCTCAGGTAAATACTCTTAACTTATTTTCCCTATTACGGGCTTGGGATACAGTAATATAAATACCGCATGGTCAGGTATGGGATTCAAAGACCAATAAGTCAGGAAATCCAAATAACCTGTTTTAATTCGTATTGCTTGACTGAAACATTGGGGATTAATGCGACCGTGTCCTGGATATCCTTGACTCATTAATTGCAATGGCCACGACCTAAGCATGGGGTGTAGGCATACACCTGACATATACAATATGCTTATTAATTAATTATACCCAATAAGGGAATAGTGGTGTGTCGGTTAATCTTGAACCGGCATAGAACCGGGCCCCGTATGTAGAGCAAGTTATGTAAAACTGATAACATGAGATATAGTTTGTCCCAAGTATAATAGATTAATTTTTGCCTGGTGCATTTTAATCAGAGTGTCAAAACATCTTCGTGCCTTGAGCACCTAAACCAATTTTTCATAAACATTTTCAAATGAGTCGGTTGAGTGTATTTACCAGTGAAAACTGACGTATTTTCAAAAGTCTAAAGTGACAGGTACAAGTACGTAATAGGCTGGAAGCTGCTCAGGACGTTAGTAAGGAATCTTGCAAGTTCTAGGCGTCGAAAGTCTGTTGAATATTTATGTTCTAAGATCCTCATGTGGATCCTTTACTTTCCGTTGTAATACTTGATATTACTTTATATTCGGATTGTAATAAATTTATCTTTTGCTTCCGCTGTGCATTTATATATTGTATTGTTTGACTATGATGATATTAACTACGTCACGATACTCCCCACCGGGCCCACCAGTGACATGTGGAAAGTTGGGGTGTGACATATAATATTTAATACATTCGTTATCCCATACTAACAAATAATACAATCACATAAGTTATCACAGATTTCTTGTCCTCTCGAACAATACAAATCCGACAACCTAGATTTTAGTCGAGTTTCTAGACCTCCTAGCTTGATTTGATTTAGTCTGCGATCTAACCTGCAACATACGTTAAAATATTTGTCAATACAAAAGTATTGGCGAGTATACAGGTTTGATAAGTAGCATAATAGATAAAAGTGTAGCGAATTTCCATATGCAAGAACGTAACACACGACATATATACTCACAAAGCTGATACTACCAACTAAGTTCTCGATGCTCGAATATGCGATGGCAAACTAAACCCCGTCGGGCGCAATAGTACTATACTAGTCATGGTGGGACGTCGCAAGTATAAGCCCTAGCACATATGCGACTAGCATCACGTATATCTATGCATAACAGTTATTCGCAAGTGATAATTCGATTGATTGAATAATTCGTTTGATAAGTTCGATTTGTTAGAAACGTATGTTACACCCAAAATGCGATTAAAAAGGGGTCAAGTATACTCACAGTGCGTATTTAGCGGGAATAAAACTTGATTGGGTCGGTTGCGAGTACGTCTGCGTTAATCATTGAAGGATATAGTAAACGATGTACGGTTACGCGAGATTAGCATCAAAAAGTCAGTTATCTGGTCGGATGGTGCTCATCCGTTCGGATGGGCTCATCCGATCGGATGACATATGGATCGGATGGCAGTCATGGGTCGGATGGTGCTCATCCGTCCGGATGACATGTGATCCGTCCGGATGACATGTGATCCGTCCGGATGACATGTGATCCGTCCGGATGGCATGTGATCCGTGCGGATGACACGTCTGTTTCGCATTCTGAACATTGTTTTTGTGTGGTTATCGGAAGGAATACGTGTGGAGTTACCGGGACAGTGTAATTTCGCACTAACACTTGAAATTTCATTAGTTCCGACCCATTCTAATGGCCGGGAATCACCCCGCCCCATCATAACTGGCCGTTCTTGACGGTTTCTCCGGTTTAGCTCGAAATCGCACAGTTCCTTGGTTGAATACTGTAGGATCGAATTCCGACCTAAACGAGTCGTGTAGAAGAGTTTTTCATCGAAACAAGAGGCGGAAACAAGTGTTTCAATGTAATTCAGCACGTATACACTATAAACTGTCGAGTTTATTAATCTGGAAGACGTTTACAACCTGTCGACACTTCGGCAGCACTTCGTGGCTCACCGGAAGACAATACCCTGAACTATTACTGTGATTTTGCTCCTACACCCTATTTATATGTGTGTTAATTTCGCTCATACAGACATGTACGTATGAGCGATACCTAATTATGACATATAAGCGATATTAGATTCTGACATATGAGCGATACTAGACTAGGACTCAAAAGCGAAATCATGAATTGACAAATGAGCGATATCACAACTTGCTGCATGAACGAAATCACCATTTAATCCATAAATGGCTTTTGTCTCTTATGTGATGATGTCATCATGACATCATGCTTGATCAATCTTCGCAACGAACTGAGAACCGACTGAAGACGTAGACGACAGACGGATGCACCAACAAACTCCCCCTCGGATGTTGACGGAGTCTTCAGTGTCAAGTCTTTGCATCTTTAGTCTTTATCAGTCTTCTCTAATTCTCTGAAGTGTCTGACATTGTAAGTATCCTCAATCTCTTTCTTCTCTCTCAATCTCTATATCAGGTATCGGAACCTGACACTCTATCTTCATGTTTAAAATTGAAACCTGACTATACCTGCACATGCTCTACCCAAAACATAAGTTTCATAAAAGATAAGATATAACAAATTTAGAAACTTCACTAAACTCTTGAATATACAACCCTGAATAGAAAGATTTATCATGACAATTTCTGATGAACCACATGAATATATATCATTTTTCATTTCAAACATCTTCAAACAAATTTTCCCAAACCTGTTCATCATGTTCAGCACTCGGAATTTTGAAAATCAGCTTTTCAACATCAGTTGTCTAAAATCTTTTTGAATTTTTTTCAAAATTTATGCTAAAACACACCGAAAATCTTTTTGGATTTTTGAAATAAAAGAAATGAAATGCAGAAAACAAATATTTACATACAATATTTTTGTGAGTTTGCGTAAGAGGGTCATATCAGTTTTTGAGACAAATCACCAACACCATTAAGCTTCATTTCATTTTAAGCTCTAAACGATTCACTTAGATTGTCAGTATACTGGTCCACTTAAATTCTCACACAAAGTTCAACTGCTTCGAGATACGAGATTAATGTTTTAAGCACTTAAACTTAATCGCGTGTCCCACCTCAGAATATACTCCCGTATCCAGATCCCAATATTCAGTCTTACAGGTGAGTATACCTAGATGATATCTGTAAAGGGTTAAATTGCGAAACCGTGAGAGCTCAGGTCAGAACTTCCGTTCAGCAGAGAGATGACGGTTCGACTTGGGTGGGTCCCCCTTGGGGATCTTCTTTACAACCGCACATGATTTAATCTTTTCGATTTTTATCATTTTTTATGCTGAGGGTGTGCTATATTTCAAGCAAGCGTAAAGTATTCTCCGGGGACTAGGCCATTGCTTCCGCATTATCAGAAGTCCCGGGATAATACCCCAGATATCACTAAGCATAAAGACCTAGTATCTCAGAAAGAAGGGTCCTTCAAACAAGATTTCGGGGGTTACCCATATATCCGAGAGATGTTACCCACGAATTAAGCAAGTTTGAATTTAGGTTTATATCTCGTCACAATCTATTAAATGTGCAAAAACCTACTGACACATCATCAGTGAGACCGTTTATCACTTTTTAACTTTCCAATTCTTTAGCATGTTGTGATAGTCCACTGATGTACTATCATTTCCTCTTTTTGACAACAAAACTCAATTTTGATTTTATCATGTTTTTTTTTTTGGCTTTTTCAAATTTTCGAATGTTTTTGGATTTTCTGAAATTTTTACTCCCCCTAAAATGCAAACACATTTTAGGAAATTTGAAAACAAACTATACAATAAAATGACAAATGATATCAAATCACTTCAAATCGCCATCCTCTTGGCATAAACAATCAGAACTCCCCCTTACAACAAACTATTTTCCCATTGTGATTTCAAAACACTTAAGTTTGTTTTAATCAAATGGTTTTTCCGGAAAATAATTTCGTTGATTTTAAGAAACCATTTGTAGGTTAGGGGTTCATCACATTGTTCTCCAAAATATCACTTGTAAGTATAGTCCAATCAAGTTCAACTTAATGACCTTGATTAACCACTTGTCAATGATAACCTCTTTCAACCACTTACAAGTTCATTCACCAACCATAACCACTTGTAAATCAAAATATAACAATTTAAATATACCACCTGTACTTTACCAACTGTACCACTAGTAGGATCATATGATAAGAAAAATGCCGATTCCTGCTCCACTCTTACCAACCTGGGAGCTCCGGCAAGTCCGGTTTTTACTCAAACATTATATCCACCCAAGCCTGATCAGCCTTGGGTGATTTTGGTGGCAAACATCTGTCCCACCAACATTTTGATTTGTAAAATTCTTTAACATCCTTTACCTTCCTGTCTACCATCTTACCAAAAATATGTTTGACTTTCCCGTTGAAAGCCTTCTCAACATCAAATTCTCCCTCATCAGCGAAGAATTGATTTGAGATCTCTACCTTTCCCACTTTCTTCATCAAATTTTCTTTTGACAATTTAGGAAAATTCTCATCATTCACTTCTGGAACGGAATTCACAATCTTTTTCTCAACAGATGACTCCTCTGATTTTATGGAATCAGATTCATTGTCAGAATTACCCTCAGATTTAACCACCCACTTTTGTTTACTCAAATCACCTTTTCTTTTGTAAAACCGTTTTGAACTTTCTCCTTCCTCAGAAGTAGAATTTTCAAACTTTTTAACAATTTTTACAGGTTGTTCTTTCTTATCAACACAAGTCTTTCTCAAAACAGAGTTAGAAGAAACTTCCTGTTTTTGGTAGTTGGTCTTGGGGCAATTCCAAGCTATGTGTCCAACTTCCTGACATTTAAAACATGTTCTTCTATCAACTCTTTCAGCAAATCTTCTCACATTCTTCTTCACTTCAGCAAGAAACTCCTGGTTTGACTGCTTCCAGAACGGTTTCTTCTGTTCATCCTCTGAACTTCCTCCTGAAATAAATTTTGTTTTTGGTTTATAAGTTTTCTGATTTTTATAATTTTCTGATGAAATAAAACCAAGACCTTTCTTTTTGAGATTACCGTTGTAGTTTGGTTTCTTTCGATAACCAGAACCATAACTGTAACCCTTTTTCTTGTTCAATCTCTGTTGAATTCTTGAAGTGTACTTTTTAGGTTTTTCATGAAGATTTAAATCTTTTATTTCAGAAATATTAATTTCTGTTAATTTGAAAACCTGTTTGATCATTTCAGTTTTTACACTTCTTATTGGAAATTCCTCATCAAAATATAATTTGTCTAAATCAAATAAAGTATAAGCCACTTTGATTGACCCGTCATTCAAATTAGATTTTGATAATAGAAATTCTCTATTGTAGACCCTGTTAACCGATGAACTCGGACTCTTTTCTGACGAACTCGGACTATCAGACTCAGACTCCGGTTTTGACTCTTCATCCATATCTAACACCTGATCGACCACTTTCTTTAATAACTCGGACTCATGATCAGTGTCAGACGCTGTGAATGTGACATCAATATTGTCTGGTAATTCATCAATGATTTCAGACTTTAACTTGATGTTGACTGCCTTTTTTAGACGCTCCTCGTTAGGATTCCTTGGAGAATAAGTTTCATGGATCGGGGGCGGACATCTGTTATACTTGACACTTGGTTTCCTACCAGTATCAGTATCTTCAGTTTTTTTGTCCATGAACGATTCCAGACCTGCAACAGTAGGATAAACACGATCAATCAGATAATCACATGTAGTATAACTCAACAGTAATCGTTTAATCCTTTCACTCTCAATCTTCTCAAGTTCCACTTCCTTCTTCAGTTTAGCACAATTTTCAATATACTCATTAATGACTTTCTGCTTTGTCATTAATGTTGCACTCATTTTATCCATTGCTTTTTCGGTTTCTGTATTCGTCTTTTTCAGACTATCAACTGTCCTGTTCAGCACATCGTACGACTCCTTTACATACTTCACATCGGACAATAAATCTTCTTTAATCTTCTCTAAATCAGCAATCTTCATATCTTTCTCCTCACAAACTTTGCAAGATTCTGAACACTTCGAACATGGTTTTTCAACTTCAACCAATTTTTCAACTATCTTTTCAACCTCGATGATCTTCTCTACTTCGACAATTTTCTCTACTTCAACAACTTTTTCAACTTCAACAAGTTTTTCTACTTCCACAATTTTTTCAACTTCGACTATTTTTTCAATTTCAACGAGTTTCTCCATCACTTTCTCCACTTCAACAACTTTCTCAACTACTTTCTCAGTTGCTGGTTCAATATTCTCTTTTCCAGCTTCTGTCTTTGCTTTTTCATTAGCTAGCATTCTTGTTGCTTCCAACTCTTTCCTCAATCTTGCCATCTTCTTTTGATACAGCATCTCCATTTTATCTGCAAAAAACAAATTAAAACTAGTAGGATCAATGCCTTTTCTAGCTCTGTTGAGATGTTCTTCCTCATCATCGGTATCCACATCGCTTCCAAGATCAGGAAATATCGGGATTCTTTTCTCACTAGCCTCTTCACCTAGTATTCTTGCAACACAAGCTGAACCAGGTATGTATTTATCCCAACTAAATCCTTCAGCAACAAATTCATCATCTTGATGGATAAGTAAAGCTTTCTTCTTTCCATCATCAGTAGCATGAGCATGTACAATTTGAGGTTGTTGAGTAGTCTGATGGAAGATTGATTTCTGATAATAATTGTTTCTATCTTGATTCCCGGTAGTTTCTTTACTTTTGCACTCTCGTTTAAAATGACCTTTTCCTTTACAACGGAAACAGGTAACCTTTGATTTATCAAATCCCAATGGAGAGGTAGCCATTCCTCGAAATTCATCCCTACCAGTAATCTCTTGAAACTTCTCAGCTCTCCTCCAAGCACTTGCTAAGCACCATTTGATATCCATTTCTTCAAGTTCTTCAGCATCAATTTGGTCGTAATCTTCTTTGGTAAGCATCAGATTCCCAATCTTCCCACCGATCAAACTTTCGTAAGATTCTAACATAGTAACCAGTGATGCCATGTGTTGCTTGGCAACTTCCGGAGACAAATTCTGACCATTTTGAATGTTTAAAGTAACATTGCACTGAAGATTTGTTGAGTTTTGTCGTTGAGAACTTGATGTTGTGCTGTTTGGATCAAAACTTGAGAATGAAGGTGAAGATCCACCACATTGTGTCACACTACTACCCTTTGTTCCAGATGAACTGTCAGCACTGAAACCAGTTTGGATCTTTGGGCTCGGGCTGGGAGTAGCCTCAAACTTGTTCCCTCGGTAATACAAACTGATATCTTGTTTGGCGTTTGGATTCGTCATGATAGCCATTTTCTGAATATCCAACTCATGCTCTTCAATCTTTTGAATAAACTTTGCTAGACTCATATTCTCAGATTTTCTCATGTGTTTGATAATCAACAAATAAGTTCCCCATTTCTGTTGTGGTAATGCCTCAGCAAGTTTATCCACCCATTCCTCATCATCCTTCTTTATATCCAATCTCCCCATTTCCAAGACAAGATGACAATATCTGTCAATTGTCTGTTTCGTTGATTCGTAATCAAAAGCTACAAACATATCGAATGATTTCTTCAGCAACGCCTTTCTGTTTTTAATCATATCCGCGCTTCCTTTGAATTTCTGAATCAATGCTTCCCAAATTGACTTAGCTGTATTATCGTGTTGAAGCAAAACAAATATATCTTCTTTGATTGCCTGTTGAAGAATACTGATCATCATTTTCTCACTAGTATACTTCAATTTGTCAGCTTCCGTAAAGTCACTGAAATCCTTTACAAGCCCACGTTCGTTTTTCGGTTTCTCATAGTCTTTCTCCAACGAACACCATGCATCAAATTTGTAAGCTTGCACCCAGTTCTCAAATCGATTTTGCCATCCTTTGAAGTCTTCAATGTACATGAGCTTTGGCGGCTTTTGATGAGTTCCCGTCTCATTTTCACTGTATAAATTATCTGCAGCAGTAACGGGAGCGACTGGCGTAGCAAACGCGTTGTAGAATTCCTCGTCCATGTCTTCGAAAATTGAATATACTTCGGCAAAACACTTCGAGAAACAACTGACAATTACCTGTCGACACCAAACAACATACAATCAGTTTAAACGTTTATCAATTAACCGAAAAAAATTTGTTACTCGAACTGATGATTTTCTGTGCGGACTGAATGTTGACCAACTGTGCGGACTGAATGACCTGGATTAAATTCGATTGACCTGACCCTTTGAGATTTTTGAACTCCAACCCGTACGAAACTTTCAAGTGAGTCGATGGCTTTAATACGCAACTTGACCACACAAAATAACCTGACTGACAAACGAACTGAATTGTCTTTTGCGAGAACTGACAGGAACCAAGACTCAAACCACGAGACCTGTTGATTCTATTTAAACAATTTGAACTAAATTTGCATAGAACTCGATCTACTAGCACATGTGATCTAATATATCACAAAATCACACTATACAAATGATGAAACTATACGTATTAGGCCGAGATTGTTATATCATATGGGCCGAGCAATTTTTAAACACAAAGAATCACATGGACCTAGTATAGTGTCCAACAAACTATAACAAACAATACAATATGATTTCGACTAAATGAGATTTACGAGAACTGTTGTAAACAAAATATTATCATTTATACTATTGGACTGTAAAATGCATCTACCCGACAACTTTCAACAACTTTAAATGTCAGACAAACAATCACATGGCCCTTAAATGTACATCACATGCTTCCGACAACAAACAATGTTTTTTTTTTTAATCCATCATGGCCGACAATTTCAATTTATATCAAATTTTAATTGGACCTACAATTCCCACTAACCGACTGTCATTTATTAATCATATGCACTTTGTCAACACTTTATTTGGAAATTGAGATTATCAAGAATATGAGATATCCATCATCACATGTAAACTCTTGGACTATGAAATCACATGTGACCGACTGACACACTGAATTTATTATTATCTCATGTAAACCGATTTTAATACACATGAAATTATGACACTTGATCAGATAGAGACACGTATCACACAATCTATTGAATCACTATTTGAGCTGAAACACGATGACATATGAGCGAAATAATCAATGTACTTATGAGCGGAATCAAAGTGTTCACATGAGCGGAATTAACATGTTCACATGAGCGGAATCTAAATGATATGATGACAATGGAGAGAGATCAGGCGTACACAAGAGCGGAATCACGATGTATTATGAGCGAAATCAACATGAAATGTTGCTGACATCACTTTTCAACCGTAACTTTTCGAGCGGAACCTCAAAAAATACAAGTTTTTGATCGAATTTTAATTTGAAACTTTCAAGGCTTTGTTAGTTGATAATTCCGAACACACAGTAAAAATTATAACCGATTCTGACCGTAAAAAGTTTTAATTTTCGAAAAAGAATGGTGTAGAAACAGATTTTACGGCTGAATTGTAGAAAACTCTTCTTCACTGGCTCTGATACCAATTGTAGGATCGAATTCCGACCTAAACGAGTCGTGTAGAAGAGTTATTCATCGAAACAAGAGGCGGAAACAAGTGTTTCAATGTAATTCAGCACGTATACACTATAAACTGTCGAGTTTATTAATCTGGAAGACGTTTACAACCTGTCGACACTTCGGCAGCACTTCGTGGCTCACCGGAAGACAATAACCTGAACTATTACTGTGATTTCGCTCCTACACCCTATTTATATGTGTGTTAATTTCGCTCATACGGACATGTACGTATGAGCGATACCTAATCATGACATATAAGCGATATTAGATTCTGACATATGAGCGATACTAGACTAGGACTCAAAAGCAAAATCATGAATTGACAAATGAGCGATATCACAACTTGCTGCATGAACGAAATCACCATTTAATCCATAAATGGCTTTTGTCTCTTATGTGATGATGTCATTGATGACATCACTTTGATGATGTCATCATGACATCATGCTTGATCAATCTTCGCAACGAACTGAGAACCGACTGAAGACGTAGACGACAGACGGATGCACCAACAAATACATAGATCTAGGTGAGATTCGTTACCAAAACATGTGGAAATCACTCAGATCTGAGGAACTTATGGTGGGATGAGGTCACAACTTGAAGTTTATATGAACTCTTGGTGACATCACCTTAAAACACCTCAAATCGGTAGATTTCATGGTTAAAAATGGTGTTTTGAAAGATAGAATGATGTAGAATTGAGTGTAGATCATAAAATTACAAGTTTTTAGGTTGAAATCTTACCAGAATCGCGAGAAATTGAGAGAAAAGGGTCCTAGAGCTTGTTTGGTCGAGTGGGAGCTGTCACATCACTTGAACAGTGGTGTGGCTGGCTATTTATAGGCAAAATGAGGTGAAGGGAGTTACTGGTCTGGATGGCCCATCCGTCCGGATAGCCCATCCGTCCGGATGGCTATCCGTCCGGATGGCCACTCCGACGCGGAGGATTTCTCCGTTTTAGATCGTTTCGATAGTTTTCGAAGTACGCGCTTTTCATAGTAAATTTATATTATTATTATATATGTATATATATCACTAGGGGTCGTATTTACGTATCCATAATTCAAAGTTTCGATAATTAACAATCGGTTTTCGTTTCGAGTATGCGATTATTAGCGACGTTTCACGGCCATCAAGGTGGGTAGTGTAGGTCCTTCCTTGATGTCATCGTGAACGTTATTGTGTTTTGTGCCACAAAGGCTGACGGGGTACTATTCACCCGTATTGTCATCATCGTCACGACGACTGGAGCTATAGCACTCACCCGAGAGTCTTTGTTAGCGTTAATAGTCTGCGTTTCGACACATCACGGCCACCGAGGAGGGTAGAATAGGTCCCCACTCAATGTCATTGTGAGTGTTAGTGTTTGTGATTGGTGTAGTATAGTGATAATGTATTTCGAAAATATGCGATTATCCTTCGAATAGCGATATATATGCGATATAGTTACATTATGATCCGAATCTCTGGTGCTAGGCATAACGAGTATAACGAGTAGTAACAACGCACGAAAGTGCGAGTTGTTACACGAATCGCTGGTACAAAAATTAAAGATATTTAATAATAAGTAGATGATAGGAAAATAAAATTATTAGGAAGCCACGGAGGATTATATGTATAGGTGTTGAAAAAAGTAACATACCCAAATAAGGTCTTTCTATTGGAAAGTTCATTCTCAGTATCGTAAATATAAAGTTATGAAAACTTTGGTTTGTCTCCGGGTTTAGGAAAAAGGCTACCCATACTATGTGCATTCTGACCGCCGATTCTATAAACAAAAGGAGCATTACCTTTGTTTATTTTAGTATCCACTTTTCCTCCCATAGAAGTAAAGGAAAACATTGAATTGTAACGTCGAATGTTCTTTAAGAAAAACTTGCTATCTGAATCTAAAGATCGAAAAAGCATCTGGTTAGCTGGGTCAGATTCTTTATAATTAGGCAAGTCAACTTTACTATAACCACAACATAAGCCATATGTTCGCTTTTGAAGTGTAATACGACCCTTTCCACCTTCAGTTGGCCATAACTTTGCAAAGCATAACCCACAACTAAGAGATTGGTCGCCATGGTCAAGGTAATCTGCACAATTTACCACAAACTAAAGAGTTAAGTATGTAAAAAAATACCAAAAAAACAATGATTAAATTTAATCTGTTACCTGTAGATGTGCCTTTGGTGACGTCTTTAACCACTTGTTGAAGACTATTTTCATCGTCAGAATCAAGATCAGCCATTCGTATAGGTTCTATTTCGATTGGTCCTTTTCAATAGAAAAGAATAGCCAAACCAACCCAGCTGCCTGGTCAATCTTAGAAAGAAGATAGGAAAGCGAATGAGAAACCTTCTTGGAATCAGTTCGTTCGGGAGGGTGTGTAGTGCCAGTACGGGTTGTGGTACTGGTTCTCATTTCCTGGTTTGAATTTCAGTGAAAAAGCTTTGAAGCCCATATCGAAGGAGTTCCTTGCTTTCTGACCCCAAGTGCACCTCATTGGTAGGCTTTCCCTAACGGTTGCGGCCTGCTGTAGTATGAAGTACGTCCCAATAAATTGAAGAAGAGTCTCATTCGTTAGCAAAGTCGATAGCCAATCCATCTTGTCTTCTCCACTTCAATTCAAGCTAGCTCCTACTCCTTTAGGATTCCTTTTTTCACTGTTTTTACGAACCTTCACATAGATTACGAGGCTTACCGAATGAGTTGAACATAGTGAAACAAATCCTCAATCCCAATCGCCCCACTATCTACTAGTCTGGTTCGACTCAAACTTCTGTCATGTCAAGCTTCCTTACCTGCTTTGTACCAGCCATTATTTTGTGTACTTCGGGGCGAGCTCGCTCTACTCCTCCAAATCACTGGTATGGCTATCGAAATCGTGAGCATCAGCATGTAGGTTCTAGATCCAAGTGGTAGTTTCAGGGCCTTTAGTTATTGTTCTTGAGAAATGACCCGATCTAGCCCATTCCTCGAATGAAGTTTTTATGTGATCCCTATCTACCAAAATTTTTACTTCTGGTTCCGGCGAACGAATAATCATTGAGTCCTCCTCTTTCCGGACAACACATACAAAGAGACCCGTCAACAGTCAAATAATTAGTGAATCTCGGAGAGATATTTCTATTATATAATAAGTTTCTTTCTCTTCTAGTTTTCTATCTCCCATCTATCTATTTTCTTAGAAAAAATCGTCGGGTCTTTCTCCGATTTCTTATAAAAGATATTCAATCCGTCAGAATAGAAGTTAAAGAGGGTATTTATGCTCGGCGTGTCCTTTATATGGATATCAGAGGTCATGGAGCCATTCCATTTACTCGTACTGATGAGAATTTTACTCCGCGGGAAATGGAACAAAAAGCTGCTAAATTGGCCTATTTCTTGCGTGTACCAATTGAAGTATTTTAAGAAATAACAGCAGGAGGGAAAAAACGCAAGAATCCTCTTTTTCTAGAACATAACTTAATTGAGGTTTCTTCAGAACATTTATTCGAGTCAAAGCATCTATGGGTCTACTGGAGCTACCCACTTTGATCAATTAGCCAATATTTTGACTGGATACGAAATCACTGGTGTTCGATCTAGTGGTATTTTTATGGGGATTATATCTATCGCTGTAGGATCCCTATTCAAGATCACAGCGATAACATCCTTTTTCGGTTGGGTATGGCTCCGACTATTCCGGGAGCTCGCCATAAAGTCGCGGTCAAAGCAAAGAAAATGATGCCAAAAAAGATTCACTTTAGCTTTTAGCTCGCTTAGTGTAGGTTGCTTGCAATCCTAACATCCCGAGTTACAGTTTGGGGGGTTGATTACATGGCTCTGGTTAACTCAAGTAGAGGATAGGCTTTCTCCATAATGTAATAGAAGAGTTACAGTCCAGTTCCACGGGCATTCGTTCCCCATAGTGTTTCAGAGCCACTTAACTCGTTTTCAATTCTTCTCATAATCAACACTTACTAGGGCAGGTCCATTTCCTTTTGTTGCTCTCCACGGCGCTTTCGATGACATCTTGATTGACAGTGATGGCCTAGATAGCCACTTGAAACACTATCCTCAAGTGTTGCAAGTGGCTATCTAGGCTGTCACTGTCAATCAAGATGCCATCGAAAAAAAACAATACAAATTTCCTTATATAATCCATGAAAACCCCATTCATGAAAGCCTGAAATGAGGCTGGAGCATTAGTTAAACCAAAGGGCATAACTATGAACTCGTAATGGCCTTGGTGAGTTTGAAATGCAGTCTTGTGTATATCATCTTCAAACACCCGAATCTGATTGGTAACCACTTCTCAAATGAACACGAATCTCTTGGTGTGGCTTATCACTTCATTCCTTCTTAAGCTAGAATAATGTCTACCGATGGCTAACCCTCTCTCATAGAATTGAGGTCTCTCCGTTGATATTTACCTTCTCAGGTATGAGGTGGAAATCCTGATCAATTACCGTCCATTTCTCCACTCAACCATTTATTATCATAGTAGAAATCATTTTTCTTTTCGTGCAGATGAAGGGCTATGTAGGTATAAATTCTACTTGGTGAGGGGACTAGGCAGGCAAGGTTGGATAAGACCTTGGCAAGCGATGAATGGGGGCACACTCTTCCCTGATTTGGTCATCCATCATCTACCAAAGCGAAAATGAACCACCTATCAACTGTTACTTACTGTGAGGGTTTCCAGTGTGCTAGATTCAATTTCCTGTTGCTGATCCAAATCTTGTACTTGTGAACTGCAGTTGAGACAAGTTTAGGTTAGTCCTCATTAAGGTTGTTAAACTGTGTTTTTTAAAGGTCTACAATGGTCATAGAATTAGTTTGATAGTTGTTATAGAATAGTTAGATTGACAGTGTTCGCTTCACCATGGGAGCCCTAGTTGGTCTGATCAAGGGAAATGTTCCCCAGTAGCTATGTCGGCTACGTTCCCTACACCTTGATAACCTAGTACTTATGTCAAGAAGATTGAATGCGTAATAGCACGCTCAGATCAGTCAATAATCCTAGGTATCACAACAATGCAGACAGAGAGATGAATATAAGAGCATTTAGCTTTTTTCTATCAACTCATACCTCGAGCCAATGTTCGAGTACCAGGCGCTGAAGTATTGTTTAGGCTGCTTGTTCCTGAAGTATAAAACGTTCCCTCTATTCCTGAATAACTTCTTTCAAAATGGCTTCTGCTTCCTCGGTGAATATCTTGGTAGAAGATATTATTTCTTGAAACTGTGGTTTATAACTCAACCAGAAATTTCCTTACTTGTCCAACTTCTAATGAATCGAGATAACCGTTTGTTCCGGTATAAATAGTAAGTATATGCTCTTCTACCGCGAGAGGGGCGCAAGGCACATCTGTTACATGAAGAAGGGAATGGCTTAAATTGAGCGTGATAGTACCCAACACGTGCAAATATAACCTGCGGTAGAGAGCGAGCCCGGGGGTCGTCTTAGCGGTGGATTTACATCATTTAGAGGCTTTGCTAAACTGCCTATCAGGATAGAGATAGAGTAAGATGAAATTTTATTTAATTTAAGGCGATTCTATTAGGGATTCCCAAATGGGGATAAGCGAGAAGCCGCTTTGCAGGGTAGACTCACTCCTACCTGCAACTCAATCTGCTTCTATATCCTCCTCTTATCATAGGGGGTAATCAAGCCAGAAGAGTGTTGCAGGAAGATCTGCACGCTACCTTCTTCAGGCGAAAGCCCAACAAGTGAATGAAGTCTAATTTCCATTTCGGGCCGGCCCAGGCCTGCTCGCTATCCGAGTGTAGTCAGCAAAAGCAAAGAGAAAAAATAACGTAACGTAGGACCAATAAGATTGAATCCCCTTAGTTGATCGACTCTATTACATTAGTAGATTCTTAACGTTTGTCTCACATCATGACATAAGTAAGCATATAACAATCCTCCTGAATTTTTCTGACTCCCTAATATATATTAAAATATTCCTATATGTCCTAAAATACACCCCGTATGTGAAAACCGAGCCTAATATACGATATATCATTAAAAATTAATTAAAAACAAAGTTTTAATGTCGCTCGTGGGCCGCGTAGACCCCTTAGGGATCTTACGCGGGGCGCGACAGCTCCAAACTCAGACGAAACCCTAGAGCGCCACGTGTCATCATCGTGTCAACCCTAAACCCAACGAATCAGCAACCCTAGTCCTATCACTCTACTACGCGGGCCGCGTAGCACGTGGTATCACCTTACGCGGGCCGCGAGAAACCCGATTTCAGCCCCTATACAATGGGAGCTCGGGCCTTCAGTTTCCGTCGCTCAATTCTCACTTTCTCTCTCGAATTACTATATAGTAGGCACTATACTCGGGTATAATATCCCCCTAATTAACGAAGTTCTGCTCCGTTGTAAGTATTATAACCCCTGTTACGTATTAGATACGCTGCCCGATTGATATAGGGTTCCGTAACGGCTGTCGTGGTTCTGCCCAACGTAGTCGTTGGAATGCCGTCTCGGGAAGGGTATAACTAATGTAAATATAAAGGGTTATTATACTAACGCGTGTGTATTGTGTAAATTATAGATAATCACCAGGAAACCTTAGAAGAAATCTAAGACAACAATGTGAGTAATCTCCTTTTTGTAAATTGTTTTTACAAAACCTTAAATGTTTTACAATGCAATTAAGCAGTGATTGAGTCTTTATAGTTCTTCAATTACTGCCGGTATGTTGGGGTTTTGTATACAAAATGTGGAACACGTTACCATTGGACAAAGAGTTAGCCAATGTGTAATATGACCCACCAGTCAGGATTGACAATACTGAATGAGTAATTGTGTAGAAATAAACAATGTGATAGCTCTCAATACTGTTAATGGATAAAACTCTTCTTGATTAAACTGAGATTCACTCACTAGTATTTCCCACTGACAAAATATTTTTAAACGCGTTTCAGGTAACAAAATGTGAAAGCCAACTAGAAGCCAGCTGGATAGCACTGAAGGCTTGGAAAAGTGGTTATAAAAGTTACCTAAATAAAAGAAGATGTTTAATTTAATAAAATAGGGATTTTCCCTATGAAAATGTTTGTAATGAAAACTTGGGTTTTATCCCAATATGTTTTATATTATAAAAGTGTGGTATTTACTCTGATAAATATTTCCTAACTACGGTCCTGATGTAATTTCCGCTGCCAAATTGATAAACAAAATGATACCACCAAAACTGGGCTCGCGGCCGCCCGTTCCTGAGACAGATAGGGGGCGGGGGTTGCGACAAAGCAGTTCTTATTGTATCGGTATAACAATAAGAAACAACAAATAAGAGTAATTCATTTGTTGATTATACTACCTTATGTTTGGTATACCCAATTCTAGTGAATTTTGTATCATAACATGAGTCTGGTTAACTCCTAGAATGGCACGCATGAAGAAGCCTACTCAGAGAAGGTTGTTAAGAAAACCAAGGTGGTTAAGAAAACCAAGACAGATAAGAAAACCATTGCAAACAAAGCACTGGATGGAAGGTATGCTTCACTGACCTCGGTTAACACCATGCTTCCTCCGAAGCTTTCATCTGAGTAGTCACTACGCCCTACCCTATCGCTGAGTCTTCAGAAGTGGTTGATTGGAAGGAGGGTGAGGAACGAAGACAGTTGTTTGACTGCTGGGATCCCAATCGGCCTACAAGCGAGGTAGTACTCTGAGCCATATCCGAGACTAGTAGCGTTAGTTCCCCTCTCACCAAACCTTACCCTAAGTACAGTTTTATTAAAAAAAAGGGAAAGGGCTTTTTCAGCGGGTGCGCATTAGCGCACTTCAACAGGGAGTAATTTACCTCTGAGACTGAGAGAGAGCTTCGCGAAAGAATCGCGTGGCGCGGTGAAAGAAAAAACGTGAACGGGGACTGGATTGATGATAAAATAGAATCATGGGTTGCAAACAGTGATCCTGTTAGACATAAAAAAGTAGCTATCATCACCTTTTCTAACGAATCATATGGTTTTATGATTTCATTGCCCAATAATTCCTTGCTCAAAGATGTTCAATTGTACATGTATCATGTATGTCACATGTGACATGTTTCTTTGCCCTCCGCTTGACCCAAGGGTGATCGTACGGCCATCATTCGGTTTAGGCGAAATAAGAAAGAGTTAGGCGCCTCCAAGGCCTATAAATAGAAGCTTCTTTCAGTCTATATTTTCAAAGAGAGAGGTAGAAGTCAGAAAGAAAGCGCTCTACCACTAGGCTAATAGCCCATCGTGTGAGCCCCCCACCGGGGGCCCACTATGCCAAAAGTGAGAGAAACCCCATCCCTCTCTTTCCTTTTTTCGGCCCCGCCCTAATGAATAAGCAGGAGAAAATCCACAAGCTTTTACCCGCACCATGGCCTGCCAAAAGTAGAATCGGGAAGGAATTCGGACGAGATGTCCATGGTCTGGTGTTGGACGGAGAGACAGAATTCATCTCATCGGATGGGAGAAGGCTCTCCGAAACTTCGATTTGGAGACTAGAGTCGATTAGACCAGACCGACCCAGAGAGGAACGTGCCCACGAGGGCACCACCAGATGTTGTAAACGACGAAAAGAATCTCCCACACCTTTCTTTGATTTGATTTGGTTCTCTCAGTGTTTCGTATAAATCAGAGGCATTGTGCGTTCTGTTCGTTTAGGCGCGTAATGCAAGAACGAATAGGATATCTTATTCAAAGGGAGCACTTCGAAGTCAATTTCAAGTTGGGTCGGGCAGACTACAATACAAGTCATGAGCGATAGTGAAGCCAAGCTGGATAGGCTTTTTATGTCGAAACCCCAAAACTAGCTATCTTATAGCAGACAACTAAGGCAAGCCTACTCAACTAATCTCATAAGTTAAGTAAAGGTCTGTTTGCATCGCAACTAATAGAAAAAAACGACTACTAGACTCCCGACTTCTCATCTTAACATCTCAATATCCCAAGCTCAGTCTCTCGAGCAGCGTCTTGAGTCTTGGTGGACTGAGACTCTTTGCACCCAGTATTCTTTTTTACACAATTATGTTGCTTTATTTATCCTATGGGAAGTTTGGAAAGACCTTAATTCCATTATTCATGACAATGTAAAGCTCAATATAGTGAAAACGAGACAGAAAATTTGGAAGTGGTTGCTTGACACTGTGGTTCTTTTCCACCGGGCTGGGTTTACATGATCAATCTTGCTCAAGTAGAGGATAGGCTCATTACATTGCTTTAGTTGAAAGGAATGGAGCTAACTCTAAGGCACATTCTGCTGGACATGGGTAGAATTTACATTGGAGGCAAGTTTTCTGAAATTTGTTGGCTTCCTCCAATACTGCAGCTGAAAGTTCTGCTCTAACTTTTGCTTGCATTGTCTTATTTGGTCTATGTACCGGAACGGAGAACATTCGAGATTATGCAGGATTATACACGAAAGATCCTTTTTTGACTCTGATGAAGTAGAGTCAGTCTGAGGATTGGACCCGGGGGAACATAGATTTCCTATCGGTCTTGACCTTCTCAGAGACTTGCCAAGATAAGGATCTGCTCTTATACTATAGATATTATAAGACGATATTAGAAAAGGAACCCCTCTCTCATAGTAATCCAAATTTTAACCTAACTAGGTTTAAAGAAGTTCGCCGCGTTGCGGTGAATTCTTTTGTTATTTAGTCTGTGTTTACATGTGTTTTGAAATCACTACGAGCGTGTTGCGAACGAAACTGCTGACAAGAATAAAAAGAAAATGTATAAAAAACATTTGGTTCGGGAAATTCAGTGTTGCTACCCGGTACCATTTGCTCATCCCTGATCATGGTTACCGTACGAACAACGGTATCGTACAACTTTTTTTTGTTGATTTTCTTCAACTTTTAATTTTTTTTTTTTTAGTTTCAGGGGTAGGGATGAGCTCGGTGCCAACCGATACAGAATCGGTACTGATACCGAAAATACCGGTTACGGTACCGGTATATGAAGGTAAAAAAAGGTAGTGAACCGGTACCAGGAACTCCAAAAATCGGTACTGAATTGGTACTTAAGATCTTTCGGTTCGGCAAATTTTGTATCGGTACCCAGAACAATTTGCTCATCTCTGACCACGGGTTCATTCGAACAACATCGTTACCATATAACGTTTTTGGTTGATTTTCTTTCGGTTATCTTTTAGTGTTTTTTTCTACATTTTCATTTTATTCTTGTCAGCAGTTTCATTCGCAACACGCTTGTAGTGATTTCAAAACACATGTAAACACATTGGATTACTAAAGTCGAATTTGTCTAATAATAAACAAGTTGCTAGTTCCCATGATGTGATGTTCAAAGTTAGTTTGTTGTTAAAAAAAATAAATAAGCAACTTATGAGAAGGGATCATATCAGACATGAAGGAAATTTAAAAAAAAAAATCGCACCTAGGGATACGACACCTAAAGTCTTTGATTTCATAGACAAGGACTCTTTCCATTGCACCAAATATTCATTTTGTAGGTTTTTGTTTTATAATAAATTATATATATATATATATATATAGGGTAAGGTTCATGCGAGAACCACTCTTATTGCGAGAACCAATGTGAACACAAAATAAAATCTAAAAAATCAAAAAAGCACTCAAAAATTTTTTATTTTTTTTAATACTTTTTTTTTAAATATCGCTATATTTCGTTACCATAAAAAAAAATTTCGAGTAACAGTTATCCATGCACATGTGTATATGTATCATTACATCGACAAATCCGGTAATACGTTATTAGGAATAGACAATTACACTTTAATTTACAATACCATTAGTAATACACTACTTTTTACATTACCAATATTCAAAATGCACATGTGCATCATTAGGTATAACCATGATATAACGTGTTTTGGTACAAAAAGTTTGTGATTTTGAATGGAGAAGTAGGCCCATATACATGTTTTTTGGTTAGTTATATCTAGTGGTTGATGGTTTGGTTATAGTTGTCAATTTATGATGTAATATGTTCATTGGATGGTATAAATGGTGTTTACATACATGTAATAAAGTGAAAATATTGTTAATGGTATTGTATTATGGATGGTAGGAGGTAATGGTATTGTATTATGGATGGTAGGAGGTAATGGTAGTGTATTATGGATGGTATGATAGATGAAAGAGAAAGTGTATTCAAAGTAGTGTACCAAAACACCTTATTTCATGTTGATACATATAAATGCACATGTGCATTTCTAATATTGTTAATGTAAAAAGTAGTGTATTACATATGGTAGTGTAAGTGAAAGTGCAATTGTCTAGTATGTGTAATGAATTACGGAATTTGTCAAAGAAATGACAAAAATGCACATGTGCATGCTTGTGTATTATGGATGTAATGATAGATGAAAGAGAAAGTAGTGTACCAAAACACCTTATTTCATGTTGATACATATAGATGCACATGTGCATTTCTAATATTTTGGGTGTTTTTTAGATTTTTTTAGGAATTACTGTTTGTGTTCACACTGGTTCTCGCGGTTCTCGCAATAAAGGGTGGTTCCTAACGGATTTTTGTCCTATATATATATATATATGACATTTTAACAATTATAGTGCCCTTATCTATGGTTTTGGTTGTATCCAAAAATGTGTTTGTTTATTGAAATTGATTGTATAGGTTTGCTAGATTTGTGATTTCAAGTGTATAGATTCATTCGTTATCGATTTTGGTTGATAGTTGGTTAGTTTCGCGTATTTCCGATCAACTTTCAGTCACTGATATTCGTCGAAACAGTTGACTGTGCTCTACATTTAATTCGGATCCTAATCGTTTGAACTGTTATTATCCATTCAAGCTTAATCGCAAAAAAATCTTTAGCGATTGAGCCTTCATGTTTACATTTCTTTAGCGATTGAGAGATCACGATCGAATTTAGTGAGTGACTGAATGTCATGGTTTAAGATTTTAGAAACGATTGAGCCTTATTGTTTGTATCTATTAGCGATTGTAACACACCGAAAAAAAATATATAAAACTTTATATTAGAATTATAAAGTATAAATAAACAAGAATTTACTAATTAGAAATTTTTAACCTAGTTAGTTAAAAGACTAGAAATAGCCTATGATAGGGTTAAAAGCTACTAAACATTATGTTGAACAAAGTTGAGGGGCTTAAGTTGTAAGAAATGAAACTTGAGTTTAATTAAAACAAATAGAAACAAACCAAACACCCCTAAATGGGATGTCTGGTCGATTAGAACAAGCAGGGGCGACACCCCCACTTTCAAACTCTAAAAATTCTGCTTGAACTCTCAAATTGGAGGTGCAAATCTGGTCCAAACGAAAATCCGAGCTTAGAATCATGATCCTCATCGCAAGAGGATTACAAGGTATGTAAAATTTAGTGAAAACTCTTAACTTGAAATTCTCATGAAATTGGGAAAATCTGAAATTAGGGTTGCATGTATATGTTGTGATGATTTGAGAACAACTATAGTGTCTAGGGATAAAAACCCTAGACAAACACAAGCTGAAATCATGTAAAATTTTAGTGGAAACTATGATCACCATTGTAGGTGATTAAAGGGTTATGTGTAAATTGATGAACACTAGGATATTGGGTGTTAATCTTGTGTAAATTGACAATTTGGAAGTAATTCCAGAAATCTAGAAGATAACAATCATGTAAAATGTTGATTGAGGTAAAATTAGGGCTAAAAGATAAGCTAGAAACTTGTCATATAATCATGTGAAAAATCTGCCCTTAAGGTGTTTGTGAAAATGCCTCAAAGAAGGCTTAAAGTAGAAATTTAAAGATTAAACGCATAATTATGATGTTTCAGTGTAGTATGCGATGTAAGGTTTAAAGAGAGTTCTAAACGTGTCTTGAATTGAACTCTATAGGAAAGGATACCGGAACGTCGAGTGGACAAGCCGGTGGTGATTTGCGGTTGAAAGGCGTACACGAAGGTATGTAACTTGATCCGTTACATTCGTTGAATTCTGAATAAACTATGCGTTATTGATAGAATTTATATTGATTATGGTTGGAATGTGAATTGATAGACTTATTATAGTCAACAAACCAAATTGGTAGTCATCATAAGTGGATGGTTCCACAAGATGAGCCAATGGATCTATTAGTTGTGAAAATTGTAGTTTTAAGCGTTCTAGTAGTCGATAATGGCGACAATACTCACAAAGGCATTAAACCATGAAATTGGTAAGAAATGCGGGTGATAACAAGCCTCGGATGTTAGGCATAAGGCGCCATAGGTTTATTAGTTAGATGGTAGTAAAATGTGTAAGGTTAGAATGGGTCGAATAATTACATAGTGACATATGATCTTTCGGTCCGTAAAATAAATTTTGGGTATCAAATTTATAATAGTTATGTCGGTAATGAATTTACAGACATATAGGAAGAAAAATCACTTAAAACGGACTTACGAGTCAAAAGTTATGCACATTTGAAGTTGAAATCTGAGTTTTCCGGAACTGGCAGAATATGCAGCTCAATGAACATGAGCTGCTGGAAAAACCGATCCTCCGCGCCATGCAGAAGGATTCTTTAAACCCTCCGCGACACGCGACGTCTGCCGCGACACGCGACAGAATACTCAAAACCTGCCGCGACACGCGGCAGGGTAACTTTTAAAAACTTGTTTGTTTTTCATGGTTTGATGCTAGAACTTGTTTGTATGATCTAATTTACGGTCAAAACTAACATTTTGGGTTGTTTTGACCTTAGGTAAAAGTGGGAACTATCCGGATGGTGATCAAGCTAATGTCAAAGAACCGAACACTCATTTTGAAGCTTCCGCAATGATTTAAATCTTTGACTGACTTTGTATGGGTTGTAAACAAATTTCTAAACAACTTTTGATACGTTTTAAACTTAGTTGTTAGTTTACTAAGGTTGATACTATGTATGAATTTCTTTGGTGAAAGTTAAGTTACTTAAACAATATTTTAATTGAAATGGTATAATCTCTTATTAAAATCAAGTGAAAATTTGACGGGTGTTACAAGTTGGTAATCAGAGCTTAAGGTTGTCAACAAAGTGTTCGGTTCAAGCTTGATCGATCGTCCGGTAAGAAGTAACTTATTATGTTAAGTAGATTATGTCTTGTGTAAGGAATAAGAAACGAATTGTTATGCATGGGAAGAGCGTGTTAATACACTCAAACCCGGAAAGTGCACTAAATGTGAACGGTTAAAGCAAGTTAGGAACTTGGCTAAACCAAAACAAATGAAACAATGCCATAAATGAAATGTTTAATGTTTGATGTAAACATTTCAGTTTCAAGATGTCGAAAGAGAGCAATAATGATCCGGTGCCGACAAGCACCGAACAATTGAAAGAAATGATTGCCGAGGAAGTAGGAAAGGCAATTGAGGGCAGTCTATCCAGGTTTATAGACAAGATCCAAAGCACAGTGTTGTCGCTCGTAGAAGAGCGAGTTAAAAGGTTGGAGGATACTGTCAACCTTACGAAAGATAAAATGGGAGAACGTAAAGGGTGCTCATATAAGGAATTCATGGCGTGTAAACCGCCAATCTATAACGGGGAAGTCGACCCGATAATTTGCCAAAGATGGTTGGGCGACATTGAAGGAATGTTTGAAAGGACCCATTGCGACGAAAGCGACTTCGTTGCTTACGGAACGGGTCAGTTAAGAGGACAAGCCAAGGATTGGTGGGATAACAAAAAGAATGAAATAGGGGCCGAAGCGGCAAGGACCATGACATGGGAAGAGTTTAAGACACCATTTCTTAAACATCATAGTCCCAAGGCGGTCATTAACAAAATCAAGGAAGAGTTCATGCAACTTAGACATAAGGGTGAAACCATAGACAAGATCACGGCGATGTTTATGGATAAGATGAAGTTTAGTAGTGAGTTGGTGACGAACGAATAACAGAAATATACTACTACTACAATATGTTGAGCGCTGAATATAGGGAGTTTATGACTACTTCAAAATACGAGACCCTTACCGAAATCATTAATGTTGCTCGGGAACGGGAAATCGAGTTGAAGAAGCAAGTCGAAAGAGGTGAACGAAGAGCACATGATGTGAATCCAAGCCCGACAAAGAAAGCCCGAACTGGAGAATCGGGGAAGAAGGTAGATACTAAAGGCGGGTCGCCAAGTTGTAAGGTGTGCGGGAAGGGACACAAAGGGGAATGTCGGTTCAAAGACAAGCCATGCCCTATATGTAACAAGACGGGGCACACGGCCTCGCTATGCCCGGGAAAAGTTTCTGTTTGCTACAAATGTTATCAACCCGGCCACAAAAAGTCCGAATGTCCGGACTTAGTTGGAAAGAGAGATGTTAAAGAATCTCCAACAGAAGCTCCCAAAGCAAAGGCGAGGTCCTTCCAACTTACCGCGGCTGAAGCGAAGACAGAACCCGATGTGGTTTCAGGTATATTCACAATTAACTCAATTCCAGCACGTGTATTGTTTGATACGGGTGCGAATAAATCCTTCATTTCGCATGGATTTATTCGACATCCTTCATTTGTATTGACGAAATTACCTGTGCCCTTAGAAGTTTAAATAGGGGACAACAAAAGTTTTATAGTTTGTGATGTTTGTCGAGGCTGCAAATTAAGCATCGAGGATGAGGAATACTTGATAGACCTAATCCCGATGTCAATGGGAGAATTTCAAGTAGTCGTTGGGATGGATTGGCTAGCCCAGCACCATGCAAAAGTCGTGTGTTTTCGTAAAGAGATAAAACTAACATCTCCGAGCGGAAAACACGTCACCATTTATGGCGAAAAGGGAGGTAACCCCATAGTGTGTTCAATGTTGAAAGCTCACAAGCTTATGAAGCGAGGATGCAAGGCGTTCATGATATACGCAAATGAGCCCGAGAAAGAGTCACGGAAGATTGAAGATGTACCGGTAGTACGAGATTATGGAGATGTGTTTCCGGAGGATTTACCGGGGATACCGCCTGAACGGGAAGTAGAGTTCGGGATCGAATTGATTCCGGGCGCAAAACCCGTAGCAAAAGCACCGTACCGACTCGCACCGTCGGAATTACAAGAGTTGATGTCCCAAATTCAAGACCTGCTTGACAAGGGATTCATAAGGCCGAGTGTGTCTCCTTGGGGCGCACCTGTATTGTTCATGAAAAAGAAAGACGGGAGCATGCGCATGTGTATCGATTACCGGGAGTTAAACAAACTCACGGTAAAGAACCGATACCCACTTCCGAGGATAGATGATTTATTCGACCAATTACAAGGTGCGAATTGGTTTTCAAAAATTGACCTTAGATCTGGGTATCACCAACTAAAGGTCAAGGAAGAAGATGTGCCTAAGACGGCTTTCCGCACGAGATACGGACATTACGAATTCCTCGTGATGTCATTTGGGCTAACAAATGCACCCGCGGCTTTCATGGACCTCATGAACCGGGTTTGCAAGCCAATGTTGGATAAGTCGGTCATCGTGTTTATCGATGACATCTTGGTGTATTCGAAAAGTGAAGCGGAACATGCACACCATTTACAAGAGGTGTTGGAGACACTTAGGCGAGAGAGATTATATGCAAAATTCTCTAAATGTGCCTTTTGGTTACGAGAGGTACAATTTCTCGGCCACGTCATAAGTGCCGACGGAGTATTGGTGGATCCATCCAAGATCGAGGCTGTGTCAAAATGGAATCCCCCGAAGAACCCTTCGGAAATTAGAAGCTTTTTAGGGCTTGCGGGATACTATAGGAGATTCATTCAAGATTTCTCCAAGATTGCGTCACCGCTAACAAAGCTAACCCGAAAGAAAGAAAAGTTCATTTGGGGTGTCGACCAAGAAAAAGCGTTTCTAACATTAAAAGAAAGGTTAACTCAAGCTCCGGTACTAACCTTGCCGGATGGAGTCGAAGACATGGTGGTTTATTCGGATGCTTCACTATTGGGTCTCGGTTGCGTGTTAATGCAACGGGGCAAGGTAATAGCCTATGCCTCGAGGCAATTGAAGATACATGAGAAGAAATATCCCACGCACGATCTCGAGTTGGCTGCGGTGGTATTTGCATTAAAAATATGGAGGCACTACTTGTATGGGGTAAAGTGCACCATATTCACCGACCACAAGAGCTTAAAATACTTCTTCGATCAGAAGGAGTTAAATATGCGACAAAGGCGATGGTTAGAAACGGTGAAAGACTTCGATTGTGAAATACATTATCACCCCGGAAAGGCTAATGTGGTGGCGGATGCTCTAAGCAGAAAAGCGGACTATGTCCCAATACGAGTAAGATCGATGCAACTCGTGGTGACCTCAGGTATACTTGAACGTATTCGAGAGGCGCAATTTGAAGCAATGAAAGAAGAGAATTGGAAGAAAGAAAGAATAATCGGTCAATTGAAAGATTTGTCGGACGGAAATAATGGGTTGAAGACTCGATCCGGAAGGATATGGGTCCCACATACTTGCGGAGTGAAGGCGCTTCTACTTAATGAAGCTCATAAATCCCGTTATTCAATTCATCCGGGTGCGACCAAGATGTACAATGATTTGAAACAAAATTACTGGTGGCCCGGAATGAAGAGGGATGTAGCGAAATATGTGGAAAAATGCTTAACATGTTTACAAGTCAAGGCGGAGCACCAGAAACCATACGGCAAACTCCAACCGTTAGAAATTCCGGTTTGGAAATGGGAACATATTACAATGGACCTATTAACCAAGTTGCCTAAGATGAATCGTGGTTTCGATGCCATATGGGTAGTGGTGGATAGATTGACGAAAAGTGCTCACTTCATTCCGATTTGTGAGACTTATACGTCAGAAAAGATGTTAGAAGTTTACACTAATGAAATAATAGCACGTCATGGGGTGCCGGTATCCATCGTGTCTGATAGGGATACCCGGTTTACTTCAAATTTCTGGCGAGATTTCCAAGAGCAAATGGGAACCAAATTGTTCACTAGCACTGCGTACCATCCTCAAACGGATGGACATAGTGAAAGAACGATACAAACATTGGGGGACATGTTACAGGCGTGTATAATCGACTTTGGAGGCAGTTGGGATGTTCACCTACCGTTAGTCGAGTTTTCATATAATAACAGCTACCAATCTAGTATTAAGATGGCACCGTACGAAATGTTTTATGGTAGGAAGTGTCGAACCCCGGTATGTTGGGGTGAAGTGGGTCCACGTGAACTCGCCCACCAAGATATAGTACGAGCCACGAATGAAAAGATCGATATAGTTCGGGCACACTTGAAAGCGGCTCAAGACAGGCAAAAGGCGTATGCTGATAAAAGGAATAGGCCAATCGAATTCCAGGTTGGCGACATGGTCATGCTAAAAGTTTCCCCATGGAAGGGCGTTATTAGATTCAGAAAAAGGGGGAAGCTAAGCCCGAGGTTTATTGGACCATTTAAAATTATCGGAAGGGTTGGCAAGGTAGTTTACCGCCTTGAGTTACCGGAGGAATTAAGTGGGATTCATGGCACGTTTCACGTGTCACAATTACGAAAGTGCCTAGCAGACGAAACGGCCTATATCCATTACGATGATATCGAAGTGGATAATAGTCTGAATTATGCGGTGAGACCGGTGGAGATTTTAGATCGAAAGGTCAAACATTTACGAAATAAACAAATTGACCAAGTCAAAATCAAATGGGAGCATATGAAAGGTTCGGACACTACGTGGGAGTCCGAAGAGGAGATGCGACGTCTCCACCCTACATTATTTGGGACGTACTTCGGTTTCGGGGACGAAACCCTTTTTAAGAGGGGTGGACTTGTAACACCCCGAAAAATATATATATATATATATAAAACTTTATATTAGAATTATAAAGTATAAATAAACGAGAATTTACTAACTAGAAATTTTTAACCTAGTTAGTTAAAAGACTAGAAATAGCCTATGATAGGGTTAAAAGCTACTAAACATTATGTTGAACAAAGTTGAGGGGCTTAAGTTGTAAGAAATGAAACTTGAGTTTAATTAAAACAAATAAAAACAAACCAAACACCCCTAAATGGGATGTCTGGTCGATTAGAACAAGCAGGGGCGACACCCCCACTTTCAAACTCTAAAAATTCTGCTTGAACTCTCAAATTGGAGGTGCAAATCTGGTCCAAACGAAAATCCGAGCTTAGAATCGTGATCCTCATCGCAAGAGGATTACAAGGTATGTAAAATTTAGTGAAAACTCTTAACTTGAAATTCTCATGAAATTGGGAAAATCTGAAATTAGGATTGCATGTATATGTTGTGATGATTTGAGAACAACTATAGTGTCTAGGGACAAACCCTAGATAAACACAAGCTGAAATCATGTAAAATTTTAGTGGAAACTATGATCACCATTGTAGGTGATTAAAGGGTTATGTGTAAATTGATGAACACTAGGATATTGGGTGTTAATCTTGTGTAAATTGACAATTTGGAAGTAATTCCAGAAATCTAGAAGATAACAATCATGTAAAATGTTGATTGAGGTAAAATTAGGGCTAAAAGATAAGCTAGAAACTTGTCATATAATCATGTGAAAAATCTGCCCTTAAGGTGTTTGTGAAAATGCCTCAAAGAAGGCTTAAAGTAGAAATTTAAAGATTAAACGCATAATTATGATGTTTCAGTGTAGTATGCGATGTAAGGTTCAAAGAGAGTTCTAAACATGTCTTGAATTGAACTCTATAGGAAAGGATACCGGAACGTCGAGTGGACAAGCCGGTGGTGATTTGCGGTTGAAGGGCGTACACTAAGGTATGTAACTTGATCCGTTACATTCGTTGAATTCTGAATAAACTATGCGTTATTGATAGAATTTATATTGATTATGGTTGGAATGTGAATTGATAGACTTAGTATAGTCAACGAACCAAATTGGTAGTCATCATAAGTGGATGGTTCCACAAGATGAGCCAATGGATCTATTAGTTGTGAAAATTGTAGTTTTAAGCGTTCTAGTAGTCGATAATGGCGACAATAATCACAAAGGCATTAAACCATGAAATTGGTAAGAAATGTGGGTGATAACAAGCGTCGGATGTTGGGCATAAGGCGCCATAGGTTTATTAGTTAGATGGTAGTAAAATGTGTAAGGTTAGAATGGGTCGAATAATTACATAGTGACATATGATCTTTCGGTCCGTAAAATAAATTTTGGGTATCAAATTTATAATAGTTATGTCGGTAATGAATTTACAGACATATAGGAAGAAAAATCACTTAAAACGGACTTACGAGTCAAAAGTTATGCACATTTGAAGTTGAAATCTGAGTTTTCCGGAACTGGCAGAATATGCAGCTCAATGAACATGAGCTGCTGGAAAAACCGATCCTCCGCGCCACGCGGAAGGATTCTTTAAACCCTCCGCGACACGCGACGTCTGCCGCGACACGCGACAGAATACTCAAAACCTGCCGCGACACGCGGCAGGGTAACTTTTAAAAACTTGTTTGTTTTTCATGTTTTGATGCTAGAACTTGTTTGTATGATCTAATTTACGGTCAAAACTAACATTTTGGGTTGTTTTGACCTTAGGTAAAAGTGGGAACTATCCGGATGGTGATCAAGCTAATGTCAAAGAACCGAACACTCATTTTGAAGCTTCCGCAATGATTTAAATCTTTGACTGACTTTGTATGGGTTGTAAACAAATTTCTAAACAACTTTTGATACGTTTTAAACTTAGTTGTTAGTTTACTAAGGTTGATACTATGTATGAATTTCTTTGGTGAAAGTTAAGTTACTTAAACAATATTTTAATTGAAATGGTATAATCTATTATTAAAATCAAGTGAAATTTTGACGGGTGTTATAGCGATTAAGTAAGGGAATTTAAACAATCAGGTCTTAACGATTAGAGTAGTATTTTAGCGACTTTGTAAACCATTTTATTAGATCCTTTGAATTCTTTTAGTGAATCAGCCTTTTCGTTAATGTTGTTGTCCAAACAATCAAGATAAATCGTTTGGAAGTTTGTTTTTTCAATTGAGACTTTGAGATTAAACGATTCAACCATATCGTTTTATATATTTTTTTAGCGATTAATGTAACGTTTCGTATTTTTCAATTTCTTTTCCATTGTAATGTAACTCATATTTTTTCTACATTCAATACTTTGCCTAATTATTCTTGCATGATACGTAAACAATCACGAATACACGTTTATATAATTCAAAACAAAGCCATACATTGAGATTATATTTTCATTGAAATGTTGATTCATAAGTATTGATATCATATACATGCTTGCCTGCACCTTAAACCCTAAAAATTGTAAGTTCTGGAACAGTTCACCGAAGAACACAAGATCTGCGTTTAATCCGGTTTAACGTGCGGAATCCGTTAAACGGAACCGTAATCATGCACACGTAAGTAAACATAAACCGTTGAAGTTTTATTACAGTTCAAACAAAATCTGGATCGAGTTTCGACGCAAAACAACGCCTTTCTAATAAGCTCTCTTGTGCTCGGTTTCGAAAATTATAAGAAGTTCTAGTGGATCTTTCTAGGTATTGGGTTGGGTTGTTGGATTTAACGGATTGAGTTATACCGCTAGCAGGTGGTGGCGGTGACAGGAGGTGGGGGTGGTGGTGGCGGCATCAGTGGTGTTTAGGGTGATATAATGGGTGGAATTAAAAAGGGTGGGGGTAAAAAGGCTAAAACACGCCCGTGTGCCTTGCACATGACTAACCTTAACGTTAGAAATTAACTGAGTTAGGCTCAAAGAGTATATGGTGCAAGATTTTGAGACATTAAGGACCGAACTCGTCAACTTTTACTTTAAAAGACACCGTCTGAGCGAACACACACAACAAAAAAAAAAGAAAAAAAAAAACTGAAAAATCGGTTTGATAATTTATCGAGGAGAAATCCGGCAGATCTAAAGCCCTGCGATACTTGATGCAGAGTGAGTCGTGGTGTATTGTATCGCCGATCCTGACATGAGTTATCGAAGGTTCGATCTAAACCTAATTGTATTCTCCAGTGTTCCTTTTCAATTTTCTGTCTTTGATTTGCACCGTGCTGTTGATTGCTTGTTTCGATTTATAAATAGCTTTGCTTGATAAAAGCCGTGCCCTGCTTACATCTCTGGTACTAAATTGAGTTATGGTTAAAGAAATGATTGGTTTTTCCTATTTCTTATTGATTATGATGTGCGTTTAGTAGTTACAGATCATGAAATCAACATTCTAAAAGCAATGCAGCATGTAATTAATTGTAAAGTGGAAATCTCATGTCTGTCCGGAGGCGGGCCGGATCTAGACCACTTTTGTGGTTCCCAGGAATCCATTCGGCTTGGAAAAAAATAGTGAGAACCTTGTATCATTTGGAAAAAAATAGAATCTAACAATATGAACCCAGTGAAAAAAGTTCTTAGATCCGCCACTATGTCTATCTGTCTGTCTCAAGCCGCTTTGAATTTATTCGAATGACGAAATGGATGTTAGATGACTGAAATGAGTAGAATGACCTACAAATATACAATACAAGGGTGAGGTTCGGGTAGAAAGTCCAAGTTTCCTAAAAAGTGTAAAAAGTCATAAAACACAATAATTTCAGGCATAAAACACACCTAAAACTCACAAATAATAGAATGAATATTACTAAAACACCATATTCAAACTCTAATAGTCCATAAAAACTTCAAACACACCATCGTATAACTATGAATATAAAATACAAAATGCTAAACAACATAAAACACAATAATATTTGTTATTCCATAATCAGAGCCTTAACATCTAAAATACAACACAAAACCCACATACATGATGTTTTAGTAATCTTCATCATATTATTTGTGGGTTTTTTGTGTGTTTTATGGTTGACATTATGGTGTTTTATGACTTTTTACACTTTTTAGGAAATTTGGACTTTCTGGCCAACTCCTAGCCTACAATACAATACAGTCATGGCATGGAAGAAAAGTCTCCATGACTAAAATTACATCTTCTCATGTCACCACATACATTCTCGCAGTCGAGTCTGTTTTTGGTAGTTGCTACTGCTATTCATGTGATTTTATTATAATTTCTTCTTCATGCTTAATCTGTTTTTTTTTTTTTTCTTCTAGGGACAATCGTGCATCTAGAACTGCTCTATTTGATAACCTTGATGGCATTGAGGAGGGCGGTCTCAGAGCTTCATCATCGTATTCTCGCGATATAGACGAGCAAGAAAATGAAAAATCTTTAAATAGCTTGCAGGACAGAGTTGTCTTTCTAAAACGAGTAAGTTATTTATTAATGCAAAATGTCAGTTCTTAAAGAAGTGCGTTGGTGGTAATATTTACGTGTTAGTTTAGGTGATAAAAACTAGAATACAGAATGTAGCTTTGGATGCTATGAACTTAGGGTCAGCAGATAATGCTGAACATGATATTTGTTTATATAATCTATCCTGAACATGGCTTCTTGTTCAACTTAATGAGATTGTAGTTCTTACAGCAATTTTGATGATGATCTTTTTTATTCATTGGCATGTGAAATAGTTTTCTGCACTGTTTTTATTAACGCCCCGCTTGCGGTATGCGCATATAATAATGTATATATGTGTGGGTGCTCCGGGGGCAAAAGTGAAAGTGCACTAGTTTTGACGTTATTTTACTGATTTCATAAAAATAACGATAAAAGAGGGGGATGGTTAATCATGCATCATGTGGTGGCATTGATAGCCGAAAGACAAGGGGGTACATGCACTAATCGGCAGTTGTCTCAATTGCTGAGTGTTATGTGCCTTATGTCCAAGGCTTGATGCAAAACTGCTATCGAGCCGGGGGTCTCACTGGAAGCAGCCTCTCTATTCCTACAGGGTAGAGATAAGGCTGTCTACATCTTACCCTCCTCAGACCCTACCTTACCTTAGCTATGATGATGAGTTTTCTGCTTTGTTTTTATTTTAATTTCGAGATTAATGATTGACAGTTGACTGGTGACATACATGAGGAGGTGCAGACTCATAACCGTATGCTGGACCGAATGGTACACATTTACGTACATCCATACTTGATTGCTCTTTACATACTAACCTGTTTTTTTATCTAACAGGGGAACGGTATGGATTCCGCAAGGGGGATTATGTCAGGAACTATGGATAAGTTGAAGACGGTAACATTTGAGATCCTTGACTAGTAAGTTAGTTAGTTACTTAGTAGCTTATTGTTAATGATCTTTGATTGATTCAGGTGTTTGAAACAAAATCAAGTCGGAGAACATGTAAACTCGTCATATATTTGGTCCTGGCATTCTTCATCTTATATTACCTGTTCAGGTAACAAATAATTTTACTTTTTATCTTCTATTTTAGACTAAATTTCCGTTTTGCTCCCTGTGGTTTGGTCGTTCTAACGGTTTTGCCCCAATCCTTTAAAAATAGCCATTTTACTCCCTGATGTTTCGGTTTTGTCACCAGTTTGCTCCCTGCCGCACAACTTTCTCTTTATTGAATGATTTAACTGAGTTAAGAGCCGGGGAGCAAACTGGTGACAAAACAGAAACATCAGGGAGTAAAATGACTATTTTTAAAGGATTGGAGCAAAACCATTAAAACGACCAAACCACAGGGAGCAAAATGGAAGTTTACTCTCTATTTTTTTGTTTTTTTTTATAGAATTTTCCAAATGATTATTCTACTTTTGTTTCTTCCAGATTCCTTCTGCCAGCAGCTGTATGATGCTTAATTTGCAAGACCTGATGATGAATCTGAATGAAGAAATATACTTATACTTGGTACTTATCATGTTATTTAATGTTCAGATTTTGAATTTTAAAACTGCTGTTACATGCCTTTACCAATATATGTTAATTAGGTTATATTATTCTCAATAATTTCCATAACTCTATTTATAAAACATTATCTTGTTTTTTTTTTCTTTTTTGAACGGCAAATTTGGATCACTGACGGACCACTGGAGTATCATCGTGCCACCAGCGGAACCACCCGATCATATCCATCTCCACTAGGCATAATGCTTATACACCAATTCAGAGGGAAACCCAATAAATATGAGAAAAACCCTCTTTTATGGGAATCGAACCCGGTCCTTTTGGTTAATATTTGATTATTTTAAAAAGTATTAATGTGTAAAATAAATATTTCATGTCAAAATCAAAAGAACCACATAAACTACCTAATCCGACATAATGGTTTTGCCACTACACCACCAAACCAGTTCATCTATTAGAAGTAGGTTTAAAGGGTGTGTGAGTTAGCGGTTTAAAAAAACTAATTGAATACTTTTCATTAAAAACTAGACATGAAAAGTAATTAACTCGGATTTGAAATCAACTCAATTAGCAACGTCCCTCAAAATTAGGAAAAAAACTACTGTGAAGTCAGTTAAAAAACATAAAAAATTGGAGCAATCTCAGAGCTAATAAAATGGAATAACAGGGCCGGCTCTGGGCCCGGCAAACCCGTGCCGACGCCCGATGCCCAAAATTTCAAAGGGCCCGAAAAGTCTTTATAGGCTTGTATATATTTATTAAATTATACATTTAGTATATTCATCCATTTATTACGCAAAAAATTTTTGGTGGTGTAGTGGCAAAACCATCTCAAAATAATGTAAAGGGCTCAAGTTCGAGTCTTTGCTTCATTACTAAGTTTTTATTTTTGTAATTCATTTACTCTTAACCATAATTTTGGGTCCAATTCTTTTCGTCGCCCGAGGTCTAAATTTTTTCAAGAGTTTTCGGGGACGGCTCTGTGGAATAAAATTGTATAGAAACAACATCACAACATTGTTATTTGACAAAGAGTAAAATGCGCGGATAGTACCTGTGGTTTTGTAAAGTAACACCTATAGTCTCCAACTTTTAAAAATTACACCGATGTTCCATATGGTTTGTTTTTTGTTACTCGGATGGTCCCTAGAATGGATGTCCGTTAGTTTTCACCGTTAAGTCCATGTAAAATGACCAAAATGCCCTTAGTATTAAATAAACACTAAAAGTAGATATATTATAAAATTAAAGGTGAGACCTACCAACCTTCTTATTCACCCTTTTAAGCCCCCCCCCCCCCTATCTCTCTCTCACACACACACACACACTCACCACCACCTGCCTCCACCACGTACCACCAGCCGACACCACCTGCAACTCCATCAACATCTTCGTCACCTTAAGAACTTGTATGTCTCTCTCTCACACACACACAACACACACACACTCTCACCACCACTTACCACCAACCGCCACCACCTGCAACTCCACAAGCATCAACATCTCCGCCACCTTAACTCCCTCCTCCATCCCAGATCCCTTCATCCACCACATTTAGAGAGAGAAACGACTAGAGAGAGAGATCAATCAGAGAGAGGCGCGAACATGATGGTGACGATGGGTTGCTAATGTTAAGTAACAATGGTAAATTTAGTCGATTAAAGTACATGTTGCCTCTTAGGGTTTCGAGTTTTGAGTTGAATTTGTAGATTTAGAACCGATTTAGGGTTTTATTGGCTGGGTTTTGATGATGGTTGTTGTTGACAGTGGTGGCGGCGGTGGGTGTGTTGAAGACCGAAAGATGATGATGGTGGTGGTTTATGGGTATAGAGATGGTAGCGGTTCAGATGGTGGTTGTTGTTGAGGCGGTGATGACTGTGGTGGTGTTTTGTGATGGGTTAAGGGTTGTAGGAGTTAGGTTTAGGTGGCGGAGGTGGGTGTGGGTGGAGCTAGAGGTGGAGGTGGGTGGCCATGGTGATGGTGGTAGGTTGTTTTATAGAAGAAAAAAGAGTTTGTGAGCCCCACACTTTCAATATAATAATATGAGTGTGTATATGTAAGACCCATAAAATTTAAAACCATCTTTAAAGAGTAAATAACTAACTCTAATGTTGCAAAGCAAAAAATACTTCCATATTTATACATGAAATCTTGACAAGTCATCATTAACTTTATAGTTAGAACATGTATTTAGAAACATAAAGGGTTTACTTGACAACAAAATATTAAGATCATAAACATATGATTAACAAAATGCGGAAACAAGATCTTCATAGTGTTCGGTTCCTCGTTCGGCTTGATCTTAAATGCTTAAAAACAAACGAATTTTACCCCTAAGCTAACTAAATTGTTTAACTGTGGTTATTTTTTGGACTAAAATGACACGTTTCCAAAATGTCAAGGAAGAAAACGGTTCAATTTTGAAATTTGAACTTAAATGCAAAAGTGAACAAACCACAGGGACGTAAATGACACTTAACTCTAAATTGAAAATTAACATCAAAATTTAGAAAAAAAAAACATTATAAATTATGAAAACTAACATCAAAATAAAGAAAAACCACATTATAAATCTAAAAATTAACATCAAAATTCAAAAAATAAAAATAAACAAACACAAAAATTCTGAAAATCATAAATTACATGCTTACATTAACAACATCAGAATAATCAATATACTACAATTATTATTGAAATTAGAGTAAACAAGTTGAAAAAAAGCAAGTAATCTCATTCATAGCTATTATAAAACACATTATAAAACAATATAATCACCTCACACATCACTACAATTACAAAACACATAGATTAAAAAATTATAAGCCTACAATTATCAGTACCTATCGCTGGGTGAAGAAGACGAACGCGAGTACCAACTAGTATGATGTCAATTAGGGTTTTGACGTTACAGAGGCGGAGAACTAGTATGATGTCAATTTGGCTCCGTTGTACGCAGCTATACGGAATACTTTGGGCGGCAATTCAGCTCCGTTGTATGGCGTCGACGGTGGGAGGAGGAGAGTGGAGGAGGAGGAGGAGGAGAGATAGAGGAGAGGTGCTAACAGTGGCGGACCCAGGATTTTTTTTTCCACTGGGGTCCCATTTTTTGGTGTTGAGACTTTTCATAATCAAACATTAAAAATTTCGGGTCGGTCAGGTTGGGGCGGTTTGGCGGCATAATTTTAATAATACGAACCTTTTAAGTTGAAATAATTATTTTTTTATTAACTCGAATCAAATCAAACTGAACTCAAATCGCAATCGAAAGTAGTTAGGATTCATTTAACATACTATTTTCAAATGGAGAATAAAACTAGTTTTTATTTCTTTTTTAGCATTTTTCTGTAGGGGAAGGATAGATAAGATTTTAGGGTATGTGTAGTGGGCGGCATGTGGGGGGCGGTATGCCTCATAGCGCCGGCATAGCGCCGGGCACACCGCCACGGAGGGCGCCATCAGTCGGAAAAATGGGGGAGGCGCGATGTGTATAGCGCGGTGCCATGCTTGTTGTTTGTTTTCCCTCCACTCACACAGACATATATATATATACATATATATCTATAATTTAAGGGTTTATTAATTAATTGGGTAATGATGAGGTAGGGACATTATGACTACGGGCTTAAATGCATAAGGCCCCATAACGCCCACACGCTGACGTGGCGCGCCACGTGTCGCATAACGCCCACAAAGGGGCGTTATGACTACGGATGGCCTTAGGGGTTGGGAGAGGTGTCACATCAACCACGTTTCATAGGTTAACAACCATTGGAGATGGTCTTGTGAATTTAAAACACCATCTTTCCTTTATATACCTATTACCACCGAGATTAAGAAAATGATTTTTTTTTTAAATCATAGATATTTAGACTAAGTTGATGTTTGTTTTTTTCAAGAAGAGTTTCCTGACTTTTTTTGTCTGTGCGGCGCATATTTTTTGTTTTGTAGATTGTTTGTTTTTTCAGAATAGATTTCATTTAAAAAGGTATGTGCGTCCTCTTCCTCAAACAAATGTGGACATCTCACTTCTAAACATTTCAAATCTCTTCTCACAAAACACAGACATAACAAAACCCTAGCACCCAGGGGCGGACCCACACTATGCGGGTCGGGGTCCCGGGACCCCAATGTTTTATAAAAAATTAGTAGAGATGATATGTTAATTTTCTTTTGGACCCCATAAGAATAATTAGATGGAACCTGTAGTCACAAGTTGAAGCTTGGTGTGAGTGTAAGTCTTTTGTCTTATAACTGAAGGGTCACATGGTGTGAGTGTAAGTCTTTTGTCTTATAACTGAAGGGTCACAGGTTCTATTCTCACTCTATACTCTTTTTCCCTTTTTTTTTTTTTTACTTTTATCCTTGTTGCCTTATCAGATTCAAAACACAACTGGCTTAATGCAGTTAGTAGATTAGTGGTTTTAGTGGGTTAGTATTTCAGTTTGATTGTAAGGCTATATAAGCCACAATTAGTGAAAGTAAAAGGTATGAATGAAAAATATTAAGTCTCAAATTCTCTCTAAATTTCATCTTGTTTCTTTCTATTTTCTTTTGAGCTTAATCCACTCAACGGATTATTTATCTCAAACCGATTGATTCGTATCATCCTGGCCATTTTTCTGTGTTTTTTGGGCTGTTGTTTTAAATTTATTTATTTATTTATTTATAGGTAGAAATTTGGGTTGAGTGGGGGGATGGGATGGATATATGCAAAGAATCCGCATAAAAACAAAATGATATGTTGACGTGTTTTGAAATGTCATACGTATGCCTTTATACATTGAATTCAATTCAAGGTGGCGACTATTTCTTCACTTTTTATAATTCAAAAGTCGTGACGTAATCAAATTCATGCATGATTCTCTTCCCATATTATATTATCACCACTTTATTTATTTTGCCAAATCATTTCACAAAATTTTTACTTTACAGCAACTCACTAGTGTATATTTTATATTATATTACTTTTAAGTAAACCTGCAATTTAAAAAAAAAAAAAAAACCAGAAATAAAAAAGAGAAAAAAATCCTCACTATTCTTCCTTGGTTAAAATTGTTAGGTCAACAATTTGACTTTGACCTCAAGTCAATGCAAGTTGTTGGTATGGACCAAGACTCTCCTGAGTTCATCCGAGATCCCCTTCAAAACAGTGGCGGAACCAGAACCTAATCTCAGGGGTGTCCCACACCTAATCTCAGGAACATCTGCAGACCAACAGGAGAAGCTTTACAGCAGCTGATGGGCATTATAACTCCACGAAATCCCTGCAGAAACATGCTCTTAACTCTTAGGGGTGTCCTCGTACTTGTTTTGGGGTGTCCTAAGTCTAAAAATCGAAAAAAAAATAACAAATTTACACTACCCGAAAAAAGTTGAGCCGTAGCCCGGGACCAGGCTGCTTGTGCACTGGGTCCGCCCCTGCTTCAAAAGAAGGGGTTTCTGAATCACTCCATTGATGCCGATCTGCAAGCATTTTTCCCAACCATTGTTCTTACACTCGCCAGAAGAATGACGATGATGCAGGTAGTGTCTGTCTATCCGTTTTCATAGATTCGCTTCTGTTTGTGTGATTAATAATAGTGTGTGTAAATCAATGCGTAGAACGGATGTGTGTTTCGTATGACGACGTGTACTCTACTGGTTACATGTTTCTATAGATTGATGTTGTAGTTGTAGTTTGATGATGTACGTATGCTCCATTGATTGTTTTGATGAGTTTGCGTAGGGTTTAACTTTTGGTTTTGTGTTAATGTACGTACATGTGTACCGATTTGCTGCAAGTTTGAGGGAGTAGACATTGCTCAAGTGCATTTGTAATTAATCACAACTTCTAACAGATGAATAGAATTGGAAAAGAAAAGGAAGACTAAGTTAAGTGGATTAATCTTCGATCTAGATTGTTACATACATGTTGGTTTAATCTGATAGCCTGTGATATTGAGGGTTCAAAATATTAGCATCATTTATATTCTATATATTATTACATCTAATCGAATTGTATACTTGTGATGTTTTTTATTATCTGATCAATAGGTCCTTAATACCACCGTATCCTCGAAACACCTTAATATGAACTCGAGATTGCTTGTCAAGTATGTATGTGAAATATTATAGTGGCATGGTGTTCTATTGATTGTGATTGATGATCCGGATGCTATGAATACCAGAACGAATCAGTTTAGGATTTAAATTGTTCCAGGTAGTTAACATTCTCTAATTTTAGTGACAGATTTGTGCTATTGGTTTGCAGTAGTTCTATAGAGATATATGATTTGGATCTTAGAGACCGCAACAATTGAATGTATGACCTGAATCTTAAAATGAGTCCGTTGGGTTGACCAAGAACTGTTGAATAAAATAGAAATCTTTTGACAAAAAATGGGTTCTAGTCAACTAGTATTTAGTTACATGTGGAAACGAGATTGATTAGTAATAGCTCATTTAATCGATTATTTATGAACATGACTTTCATTTTATTTTTGTAAGTTTCTAATCTCTTTTTGTTGTAACATTATTAGGCTCTAGCTATGCGAACACAATTGGCAGACATTCAAGCTCGACTCAAAATAGACGAAGGCGCGGGAGGATCTTATCACTCGTCTTGAAGTCAAGAGAAAAGTAAGAGAAGATCTTCAACAACACATCAATGAAGCAGTGAGAAAAGAGTTGCAAGATTTCATGAAGAATTGGCGACCTAGTAATTAGTTTTCAGTTGGTATCATTTTAAACATATGGTATCATTTTAAACATATGCATGTTAAGAGTTTGTTTGTTTTGTGGTTTAGACATACTAGATCTTGCTTAATGGATGTTACAAGTTTGTTAGTTGTATTGTGGATTTTAAACACATGTTCTATAATTTTCCGGTGATTTTTTTCTTTTGCATTTTTTAGTAAAATAGGATACTTTTAGGTTTTTTTTTTATTTTAACTGTTCTGTTACAAATGTGTTACAAAAAAATTTAACTATTCCGTTACAAATGTGTTGCAAGCATTAAAACAAAACAATTAAGAAGTACGTAGGAAATGCGTTGCAAATTTTGTGACACAATATTTTTGTAGGAATTGCGTTAAAATTTGCGTAGCAATTGTGTAGTATATAGTTTCCGTCGGAGCTTTTTCCAACATCGACGTTTTGTTGTAAATGCGTAGCAAATCCGAGTTTGCTACGCGTTTGTGACGGAAAAGCTTGTTAGAAAATGCCAAATTTCTAGTAGTGAACACATTCATTGACTTAATCACAATATATAAATAACTTGATCTTATATTGTTAATTATTATTTTAGATAGGTATGGCAACTAATTTGCATCATCCTAATTCTCCTATATATTAACAACCCAACGTTTTGAACAGTAAAAGGCTTTTTTGGTAAATTACAAATATGTATGCCCACCATATAAAACTCTCAAGCCCTGCCCTGCACCTACCGTTGAAAGAGAAATGGCGGGAGGTGGTTACCTCCGGCCACACATGTCGCCGACCTAATCTTATGTGAAGCCCCAGTATAAAACCCTATACCTACTGCACCACCACACACCACCGATTACACACGAGAAAGATCAGAAAGAAGGAGAGAGAGAATGGTAGCCGGCCATGTCCCTGTGTGTGTGCCGGAACGGTGGCGTTGCCTATCACTGGTGGTGTGGTGGTGACTAGAGAGATTATCAGTGTGCGGTGGTGCCGGATTCAGTGTGCGGTTCCGGTGGTGACGGAATCAGGGTGCGGTTCCGGTGGTGCTTATCAATATGATTAGGGCTCCGGCGAATTAGGGTTCTAGCAAAATTAAGAGGTTTTTTTGAAGGCGACGATTAGGGTTCAGCAAGTAGAGTATGGCTGGTCACAAGTCGAATGGAGTAGACAGCCGTTCAATTTCAATTCATACAGGTGACCTGACTATTGTTATCAGTCTGTATTAGTAGTTTGGACATGAATAAGAATTATTTTTTAAACCTTTGATGGATGTGTAGTGATGAAAAGTATTGTGTTCAATATATTTTGATTAAAGATTAAAGATTCCTGGTTGTTTCCAAATCCTTACATTTTAGTAATGACAAATTCTTATTTTTGATAAAAAAAATTATTGTAAATTTACAGTTCTTTATTGATTTGATCTCATGGGATATATGGGGAGAAGCTGAAGAAAGATATGCAGAAGATAAAAGAGAGATTTGGAGTTGCCGTGTCTCCTGTCCCCGGCACGTGTCGTCACTGCAATCGCTAAAGCTCGCCAGATAAATCGAAGCCACGTCGGCATTACGGATGGTGAAGTCGAAACGCTCTTCGAACGCTGGTAAATGGTAATTGATGATCAAACCGGCGTTTGTCCCCGATAGCCACACCAACACTACTGTCCGCCACCACCAACCTTCGCCACTGATCACCATTGTTGTTGTCTCCGGTAGCCGTTGTAAACAACCCAACCCCATGATCCCTCAGCACTCTCGCCTACCATCTCCTTCATGACCGAAATCGAACCCAATCAGTCCATTCCATTAAGATTACTGTAATGTCATTGTTTCGTAACTATGTTTCGTTATATAGATTTGTTTTATGTGTGTGAGTTTGATTAGAGGTAAAGTTCACGGATCAATGGCATGTGCAGGTAAGGTGAGAGGCCAAACCCTAAAGGTCGCCAAGCAGGACAAGAAGCAGCAGCCATGTGGACGCGCTCACAAGCATATGCAGTACAACCGCCATTTCGTCACCGTTGGTATTAATTCTCTCATTTTTCTCCATTTACTTTGCTTCTTTAAACATTTTTGTGTTCATTTGTTTTGAAGTGAATGTAATAGATGCATTATCTTTTGTTGATTGAAGAATTTTAATCAACTACGACTTATTATTTTTTTTAAATTAATTAGGCGATATAATCAGTTTCGTGATTTTGCATGTTTTATTGTTGATGCAACATATATGATAATAATTGATAATTGTACTTAATCTTGAAATTAGATTTTAGATACTAGCTTCAACTTTCTTTGCTGCAAAAGAATTGCTTTTTAAACTATTTAATTATGTTAAAGGATCATACTTGCACTTTTTCATAGGTGCTCCTAGCAATACTTTTAGGTTTGAGATCATTCTATACCACAAACATTCATTGTTAACTCTAGATTTTAACACAGGTTTTTAGTAAGTTTCATTATATAAATTGATAATTGAAATTTATCGTGTTTGAATTTAATTACACAGGTAAAGTTCACGGATCGTTGGTGCGTGTGAGTAAGGTGAGAGGCGGAACCCCAAGGTCGCTAAGCAGGACAAGAAGCAGCAGCCTCGCGGACGCGCTCACAAGCGTATCCAGTACAACTGCCGTTTTGTCACAGCCGGTATTAAATTCCTTAATTCATTTGTTTTCAAGTTAACGCAATAGATGCATGGAGTTTTGTTGATTGAACAATTTTACTTAACTACAACTTAATTTCCGAACATTAATCTGTTATTGAATCAATTTAGTGATTTTGCTTATTTTATTTTGGTTGATCAACATAATCTTTTGTAACCTTTGACTCAAAATGTTTCATTGCCTTTTTTTACTAATGCAGGTTACCATAATAGAAAAAATTAACAATGATGGTGATACCAAGCCTCTTTATGCCAAATGACTGGTCCTCGACTTTCTTTGAGGGATTAAATAGACATTCACTCTTATCTTCAATGTTAAGTATATTGTTATTTGAAACAGATGAAGCGTTTGAATAAGCCGACTGCAGCAATGAAACATGGTGTGCTGACTCCAGTTGCTTATGTGAACCCGAAACGCATGTGCCAAAAGGCTCAGTCTTATCCGTATCATTTTTAGGATTCAATTGCAAATCAAACATCCTTTTCCTAGCATACTTTACTTGATCTGATTGTACCAAAACATGTAACTCATTGGTTCGAATTTGTTGATTGAACTTGATGGTTTCATAGTTAGATGACAAGATCATAGCTCCAAAAAGATCGGGAAGCTGAGATTCAAGACTCCTTCAATTGTTTGAGTTCACCAAACTAAACGGGATAACGATTCCGTTATTGACGGCCAAGGCTCGGGATGCTGGAGCGAGTCCGGCACTAAACCAACAGTAAGAACTACCCGCAACCGGGATAAGTGGAATCTAAATTTCATTTTTAAAAGTCTTTGGTTTGCATATTTTTTTAGAATTAGAATCTAAATTTCATTTATGGTTTGAGTAATGGAATTGAAACGTATTCACTTAATGCTTTAATGGTGAATTTGGTTTGCGATTTAACGCTTTGTCCCGCCGACGCAACGTGCGGCGGGCAAAAATCTAGTTAACTTAAATGGTTACTTGATAATAGGTTCATATCATTATATAAATAAGTATAGCAAATGCCAAATTTGGCTCCAGACCATTCGTGACATGTTAGAAGTTAACCAATCATATAAGCTATGCTATGATCATTACAAGATTTATATACATATTTATTTATTTGTATTTTCTTTGCCAACCCCATGTGTAAATACGAATACATACTACGTGCATGAACACTTAACCATATTATTTTAGGCTATGAACTAGGTAACTAAACAAATAAAAAGTACATAGGTTGGAGGGAGATGTGGCAAATCTGTAAGCACTAAACGGGTCACACTACTAGAAAAATGATCATTTTCTACGGAGTTTTCCAACGGAAAAAAATACGTTACAATTTTTCGCATTGCAACGCATTTCCAACAAGCACTTATTAGAATATCTCAAACATACAATTAATAAAGCTATTAAAAGTTCCGTTGAAAATGGGTCACAATTTGTAACACATTTTCAACAAACACTTTAAAATAACTAGTGGTATCAAAACGGCGCGTTGCGCCGAGAATTCCCCATGCTACGTGGCGTGAATTTAATTAGTATCGGTTCGTTCTGTTACGGTCCCCTTGATCTTGCTGCTTTATCCATCAGTCAAACCCACCTAATCATTATGAAAGTTATTTCAAATGAATTCGTTTAGTCATTGATTTGGTTTACACATCATATTGACTTGTGGTTGTGAGTCTCGTGTTTCTTGGATGAACAATGGTGGGGAGCAGAAGCTTCATGTTGTTGTTAAGGACCCAACAAAAGGTACACTTTTTTTTGTTAAGGACCCAGCCGTCTTGGTTTAGTTTTTTCAAGAACCATACTTACTGGTTCGGCCCAGAAATTCCGTTAAAACTGGCCAAGCCACACCGTTAACATCGCCAGGAAAATTTGCTAAATACATAGATTTTGAATATTGGATTTCAAACTTGTTACTTATCAGGTACAAAATCCAAAATCCATTGGATTTTGTATGTTTAGAGGTAAAAAAAGATCAACATGTGGGCTGTAGCTGCAATAGTTGACATATCAATCTTTCTTATTTACCGAATCCAAGATTATGCAATAAAAAATCTAAATCTAAGTGTAAATGGTTATCATGAACGCTAATTATTGAGGATTGTGCAGGAAATCAAGATTTGGGTAAATATATTGCTTTAGCATTAGCAGCAAGGTATCACAACAATCTCAAATCCATCACTCTAGATGTAATCGTGAGTTCTTTTAATATGTTCAAGATAGTCAAAGTCAACTTTAGCCCTTTTAAAGTTCAAGTTCATATCTGCATTCTTAAAAAATTGCTTTAGCTCAGTACATGTTGTAATGTAAAATTTACATAGTTATAACTTTCTTTTTAGTGAACAAATATTTCTCATAAAGTTATAAAGTTTTAGCATGTAGCAGCTTGACTTTCAAAGTCAAACCTTTGTTATACTTGTTTGAACAGCAAATAAATATTCTTTAAAAAACTAATGAGAAATAGATATTACAACGCAGCTTGAAGGACACAAAAACGCTTTAGCTAAAACCACCACATTCAATATCATAGCTTTTTGAAAGAAAAACAAATTAACGGCTAAACTCATTGAAACATACTAACAAAAACCTGGCGGTCATTACTGAAGCATGCGATAGTCAGCCCTCATGTCCTTTAATCCAATCAAAAATACTTGCAATAAAACCTTTTTGAGTTCCCAACAACATCTTAGCCACATTCAAATTGAGTATGAAGTGGTTTAATCACACATTATTTCCGACTAAAATCATTGGAAGCAGAACAAAAGCCTACTATTGTTTCTGTATCACTAAATCAATAAGCCTAGGTCAGGGAAAACCAAAACGGAATCTACACATATCTTCTTCTCTTCCTCAAATCTATGGTTCTCAATTCCAAACGTCGTCACAACGATGGTCGTTTTATCAATGCCACATTCTTTTACAATCTCAAACCGATGAAATGGTTTTTATATGTGCACAAAGCTGCTATTTGATACCTCTGACATCGTGCACCTAAAACCAACTCAACTTAACAAAAGAATTTATCTATATATCATTTTCACACTTTGATAAATAGAGCAAAATAATAAAAAGTTAATGAATCGGAAAACTGCATAACGAAACTCTAACCTTGGGCGACCCAAATCTCCTTCCGTAAGTCTTCAGAGTCAACGAAACGATGCCCCGGCTATGGCTGCAAAGGAGTTGCAAGTGAACAACTACCACCCTTCAGCGACACCAATCATTGACTCATAGCTAAAGAATTCAAAATTCAGATGGCCCAGTTATTACAGCATTCAAACAATGTTACTCTTCATATTTGACTATTAAAAATTAAGTATAGTCCATTTCTGTAACACCTCGAAAATGCACGTCCTATAATGTAATGACACGTGTCATAAGTATGAATCATGGATCATACGAAGCTAAAAGTGAGAGATTACAAACTACAGGGGTTAAATGTGTCAACATGTTTAAAATATACCTCTGAGTGACCTTTTGACAAACCCGAAGCTTTGTAGCGGTTAATTATGCTCACTAGAATGCACGATATAAATTTCATAAAGTTTCGATATCGTATGAGAAAGTTATGATCAAATTCGTGTGCGAGGGGTTAAAGCGTAAACATTGAAAGTTAAGACTTTTCGGGTTAACCGGAAGTGTCCAGGGACTTGGCAAAGTGGGTATAAGTCCTAAATCCCTTATAGGTAAATAAGAAGGGGTCAAATTGCAAGAAACAAGTTAGTTGCCCTTTCGAATGCATGAAAGGCCAACATTTTGGTCCCTGATGAATTGTTGCGCACCGCAACAAATAATTGTTACGGTGCGCAAGCTAAGCCCAGCTCCAACAGAATTGCCTGTTTGCTGTTAAACGCGAAATTTGACCTTTTATCTGACTTTCCTCATAACCCTTGGCCCCTAAACAACCCCTAAACATCTAGGGACACTTGTTAAGATGTTGTGGTCACTTGTAGACTTGTGTGTCAAGAATTTGTGGTGATCTAAACACTATATAAGGCCACTAAGTTGCAACACATTCTTCACGCTTCACTTGTGCAATTCTGGAGCTTTTGGGAGCTTAAGAGCAGACACAAGATCTTCCTAATCAAGCTTAGGACTTCAGTAAGTTTTCTAATCCTTCCTTAGTTTAAGTTTTAGCTTAGTTTAGCTTAAAAGTCAACCGTCGTAATTAAAGGTTGACTTAGCGATTAATCACTATTGGTCCAGTGATTAGTCGAATCAAAGGTAGTTATAAGTTGGTATTTATGTGGGTAATAAACCCTTAAGAGGGTTCCCCCTGATCACCACTCTAACTAGGTCAAAAGTCGGGTCAAACTAGTTTATAAAAAGTCAACAGGAGACTTAAAATGCCATTTATGCCTAATTAGCAATGTAGATCATATACAACCTGGTTGATCATGAATAGAACTTGGTAATTAGTGTAAGAACATGTCTAAACATGTTCAACCCGACAATTTACTGTAGAGACCCGGTTAGGAACCGAAAGTCGCAAAGCTTTGACTTTTGCTTTGACTTCAGTTCTGACCCGCTTTAGTATGATTTGGAAATGCCTTAGAGCTTCCTTAGGACCAGGCTACATGTTAGCATAACCCTCTGTGGTCGGTTCATTGATTGACCCATTCGTTTACGCATTTCCGTTAATTGCTCATATGTTGACCATTATGCCCTTATTACCTTAAAACGTGATTTATGAAAATGTAAAAGTGTAGAAACCTTAGTTACTGATATATAAACTTGTATGCAAAGTTTGACATCAATTCGAGGTCTAGATTGAGAGTTATGCTCATTAGCGCAAAATAGAAGCTTTATGTTAATTAAACGGCGTAATTAGCGTATAGCCTAGTTAAGCCTACTTTTTGATATCAAAATCTTTACCCACTGATGTAATATATTATTTTGGGATTTTTGAAGATTTTTAATTAATTTTAGGCTGAGCATAACTTGTAGTCATAGGCTTAATCCGGTAATTGTCGGTTTTGCCCTTACGGGCCATAAAATGAGTTTTACATATCTAAACGACTCCAAACCTTTTGCTACTGATTAGATATGTTAAATAAATTATTTTAGGCCTTCTGGAATAATAAAAATATCAGCTTTATGTATATAACCCGGAAACGGCTCCTAATCGCCTTTCTAAGCGTTTTTAACGCATAGTATGCACTAGAACTATTTTAAACATACAAGGGTTGATACCTACTGATATTTTAGGTAAATTATAATGTTTTAACAGTAAGCAAAGGTTGATTAACTCAGACTTCAGTTTTGAGCTTCTCGGCTTATGTGAAATTACCAAAATGCCCCTACGGTGCACAGTTTGGTTATAATTGATAAATTTCACATATATACTTTACCCTACTGATATAACTTATTAAATTGAGTATTTTTACTGATTACATCAGACCCGTAACTCAGATTAATACTTAAACTCTTTTATAACCTTTTAAATGACCAAACTACCCCACGGGGCCTAGTTTGTGTTTAAATACATTTCGGGCATAATGAAAGACATCTTACTGATGTCACAACATATTTGAGGCATAAATTAACTTAGGAAACCTGTATATAGCTCTCATGAATACCCCTCACGCTTATTACGCGTACGGTTCAGTTTATGTAACAAGTTTACATAAATTAGCCGAAACGGGTCAAACCTTATTGGTTTTATCCTAAAATCCAGAATGTGTATGAAATACCCATATAAGACAAGTCTCTGAACATGTCGGGTTTAAATCACATTCTATTCCGGTCTTCGCTTAATCGTGCGTACGAACCGTATCTTCCTGTAAGACTAACCGGTCTAAGCTTAGGCTTAATTAAAGACCCGTTAGCATTCTAATTAATTATTTATACCATCATTCCAGACTAGAGCTTTCCGGTAAATTGTACCTACGCTTACTTAAGTGAATACGGCTGAGTTATAAATTTCTGCTATTTAAGACAGGAGCTAGCTCAGGTAAATACTCTTAACTTATTTTCCCTATTACGGGCTTGGGATACGGTAATATAAATACCGCATGGTCAGGTATGGGATTCAAAGGCCAATAAGTCGGGAAATCCAAATAACCTGTTTTAATTCGTATTGCTTGACTGAAACATTGGGGATTAATGCGACCGTGTCCTGGATATCCTTGACTCATTAAATGCAATGGCCACGACTTAAGCACGGGGTGTAGGCATACACCCGACAGATGCTATATGCTAATTAATTAATTGTACCCAATAAGGGAATAGTGGTGTGTCGGTTAATCATGAACCGGCATAGATCCTGGCCCCGTATGTAGAGCAAGTTATGTAAAACTGATAACATGAAATATAGTTTATCCCGAGTTATAAAAGATTAATGTTGCCTCTGTGCATTTTAATCAAGTATAAAAGATTAATTTTGCCTTGTGCATTTTAATCGAAGTGTCAAAATATCTTGTGCCTGGTGCATCTAAATCAATTTTCTTAAACTCTTTTCAAATGAGTCGGTTGAGTGTATTTACCAGTGAAAACTGACGTATTTTCAAAAGTCTAAGTGACAGGTACAAGTACGTAATAGGCTGGAAGCTGCTCAGGACGTTAATAAGGAATCTTGCAAGTTCTAGGCGTCTAAAGTCTGTTGAACAAATGATATGTTTTAAGATCCGCCTGTGGATCCTTTACTTTCCGTTGTAATACTGGATATTACTTTAAATTCGGATTTGTAATATATAATTTATCGTTTGCTTCCGCTGTGCATTTATATATTGTGTTGTTTGACTATTATGTTGCCAACCACGTCACGATACTCCCCCACCGGGCCCACCGGTGACACGTGGAAAGTCGGGGTGTGACAGGTTGGTATCAGAGCCAACATTGAGTGAATTAAACACTAGCCTTTTGTGTTTAATCTCAATGACACAATAGCACATTCCTTGACCTTCTGAGTCTAGACTTAACTTAGGAATATTCTCAATCCTAACCTGGAAATTTTTGCTTCCAAATTTTTATATATACGTCGCCAAGCGAAGAAGCTGTAATAAAAATTCTCCACATCTGGAGCCTGGAAATGCTGAGCTTCGTACCGCGGCTAGAATGAAACGAGCATCCAAGGAGAGGACACTCAGAAATAAAATAAAGAAGAAACTCCTCTTGTTGAAGATCGTTTCCTTAATAAGTCCTTATAAGGACACAATTATCTTTCAGTCCCTACGAGGACAACATATTATTCCTTTCAAGTCCCGCTTAGGGCAACTCTGTACTTTTATTTTTCATATAGTGGAATGACTAGATATTCATCCTAATCAGGAAATATTAAATAATATTCCCTTTTGCAAGATCTACCATTTTAATAAAATGGCAAAATCTAAAAAGGATAAGACCTAGCTTCGGGTCATATTAAGACCGGCCAAGATGGCAGTTCCTCAATTTAGATTCAGATCCTTATTAACATTTCAATTTAGAAATTGTTCTGCGATAAATATTATAAAGAATCTTAAGAGTGAAACCTAGCCTGAGTGTCCTTATAAAGACCTGGCCAAGATGGTAAGACCTGTTAAAAAGATTCCAATTCCCTGTTAACATCTGTAAACATGTTAACACTCCTGGCAGAAGTGATTCGTTAGAAATCACATATGTTATTAAAGGAATTCTTTAGAAGATTCCTAACCCAGTTTAATGATCTCTGAATCCTGGGTTAAATCATCAATTAAGATGATCATATTTTGACCATACGTGGTAATATAGTGCCTACGGGCCATGCTCATTTCTACATGAGCCAAAAGACAGTGGAAGCGATGACTCCCTGTCAGATAAAGGTAATGAACTAGGTTCAAACCTCAAATGCTTTGATTCTCTGAAATCCTAGCATATAATTTATAATTGTCCTTGTGACTAGGCCTATTGTGCCAGTATACCTCAAATGCTTTGATTCTCTGAAATCCTAGCATAAAAATTTATAATTGTCCTTGTGACTAGGCCTATTGTGCCAGTATACCTCAAATGCTTTGATTCTCTGAAATCCTAGCATAAAATTTATAATTGTCCTTGTGACTAGGCCTATTGTGCCAGTATACCTTAAATGCTTTGATTCTCTGAAATCCTAGCATAAAATTTATAATTGTCCTTGTGACTAGGCCTGTTGTGCCAGTATACCTTCATGCTTTGATTCTCTGAAATCATAGCTTATAATTTATAAATGTCTTTATGACTAGGCCTGTTGCGCCAGTATACCTACATGCTCTGATTCTCTGAAATCATAGCTTATAATTTAAAAGTGTCCATGTGACTAGGCCATTTGTGCCATAAATAAAATTGTTATTGTTTTATAATTAGGATAAATTATAATAGAAATCCTAAACATATATGATTAATAAATTAACCAAATATGGTCTCTGTTTACCATGGTTAATGAATTTCCCTAAGGGGCAATCCCGTAATAAACATCCCTTAGAAGGGAAGTACCTACGGGCTATAGTTAATGTCCTCTGAGACTAAAGACAGTGGTAGCCTACAGCTCCCTGTCAGGAAAAGGTAATAAAGTTTGATCCAAACCTTAATGCCGCGATTCTCTGAAATCATGGCTTATAAATTTAACTTGTCTACACGACTAGGCCATTTGTGCTATTATTAACTTATGAATTAGGAATTATGATAAAAGTCCTGAATAAAATAAAAATCCTTCCTTCCCTGTCAGTATGCATTTTAAAAAGAATCTTAAAGGTGAAACCTAGCCTACGCGGCCAAGATGGTGAAACCTACTCAAGGGATTCAGATCCTTATTAACATCTAAGAACGCGTTAGCACTCTTGACAAATGTGATTCGAGAAAATCACAACAGTCATCCCTGTATTGGATTCTTCCAATTCTCTTATCTAGCCTAGTGATTTAGGAATCATGGCTTACATCATCCTATAAGATGATCATGTTATAAACATCCGTTAGTGATAAAGTGCCTACGGGCTAAACTTGTTGTCCAATAAGACAACGACAGTGATGGTCTTTGACCTCCTGTCTAAAATACTGGACTATGTCCAAACATAATAGTCTATATGATCAATGCGATCATGACTAATATCATCTAATATGATGATAATATTATTTAACATCCTTTAGTGATGTTTTGCCTACGGGCTATAATATATCGTCCATTTGAGACATTGACATTGTTATCTTTATGATTCCTTGTCTAAGGTGGTGAGCTATGCTCAAGCCTAATAGTCTATATGATCATTGCGATCCTGACTAGTATCATCAGTATGATGATCATAAATTCATAATATTGACATCCCTAGTGATGAATTGCCTACGGGCTATACTTTACTCTATTGTCGATAAGACAAAATAGTGGTGATCTGTATGATCCCCTATTCAAAATGGTGGGATTATACCCAAACCTAATAGTCAATATGATCGATGTAATCATGACTAATATCATTAGATACGAAAATTTTAGATAGATATCCATTAGTGATGTTAATTGGTTTACCTTTCTGTCAAGTGAATCGCCTTTCAAGGCGATGACAGTTGTAGTCTATGACTCCCTGTCCAAAGGTGAAGAACTATGTTCAAGCCTTAAAACTCTTGATCTAATAAGAATGCAGTCTATCACGGCTGTGGTGAGTAAGGCCGCATCAGAACTAGATTCCATAAAGCTGCCAAGGAAAGTGCAGCTAAGCCTGGAAAGGCTAAAGGAAGAAATGCCTGAACTCACCTGATGAATGCCAAGGGGCAGTTCACGAAGTCATCAAGTACAATCCTTATCATTTACCAATGATAATTTCTGCTAAGTGTCCTGATTTAGTACAGGCAATAATAAATCTTCATAAACCATAAGCTTAGCAAACTTTTATATTATCCACAAGGTATAACTTACAAAGGAAACCATAGTAGCAGATTCTTCTAGTATCGGCAAGTAATCCTTCCGAAAAATCGAAGAGTACTATTTCTTCGCATAGAGTACGACAACATATGTTATTTTAATTATTTTTCTCACTGTTTTCTCTATCGCCTGCGAATGCCAAACTAGGTTTGATAAAAGTGCCATATAAGGATTGGCGTATCTTAGTGTGTCCCATAGATTGCTTCCATGCCTGATCAGTATGGAGGTTTAATGCATGGAACTCCTGAGATATCCCAATGGTCATATTGTACCAAAGTCGACTAGTAGTATTCAAAGAAGATATCCAATATGAAATGTCCTTATAAGTATCACTATTTAGGGCATCCTTGCATTTGTAAAGAGAATGTGTCATATATCTGACACCGACATCGATAGATGAACCAAAGCCTGGGTATACAGACATATCTAACGTCTCTGTGAGTGTCATGATTATCTCTTTATAAGAATTTGTCACGGCCCATGACCCGGTTTGACCCGTTTCAAGAGCCGCGGCAGAAAATACTGCGGTATTTTTTTTTTTTTTTTATTGAGTTTTACAGCGGAAACAGGATCGTTTAAAGCTAAAATTTTTTTCCCCGATTATTTTATTTCACAATTCGGGATAAAACCCCGATAATTTACAATAGTATGTTTTTACTATAAAAGCGTGATATTACAAAATTTATTTCTTTATTTTATACTGAGCCACTATCTTAAGCTTGAAATGCTCCACAGCATTTTTCCTGATTTACAACAGATCACCTGAAACATGTTTGAAAAAGGTTTTGTCAGCAGGAAATACTGAGTGAATCATTCTATTTTGCATAATGATGCATAGTTATCAATTACAGCATAAGAGCGATTACAATGGCTTCTATCTTATTTTTATCTGGCATTCCGTCACAATGGTGACAAGTCACAATGGTGACGATGGTCATACCACTATTTAGATCAATGAACCTAAATAGTGACGATTATCCCTGTAGGTCAATGAACCCAACAGTGATTATTCCGAGTAGGTCAATGAACCTAAATGGGAGAAATTAGTAATGTGCACAATACCCCACTAACCAGTAATTCAAGATATCCACGACTTAGTCCCGGTAATTATAACCTTGAAAATAATTTGGAGTATTGTAACATATTTGATAGAAATATTATGACTCACAAACTGTGAGAAAAGAAGAATGACTCACATTGCAGATTTATACGGGCAGAGCCTAGCCTACTGATTAGCCTTTTATCCTAATTTCAATAACAAGCACACAATTTGGGGTTAGTAATCAATCCAGCATTTACGATAACTCACGAGATCAAATTCTCACAATGAATGTCAAAATGCAATACTTTGTCCATCGAATTAACGATGATCCATTGAATTAACAATGAACGACAAGGTATAATACTTTACCCATCGAATTAACGATGATCCGTTGAATTAACAACGAACGATAAAGTATAATACTTTACCTATCGAATTAACGACAATCCGTCAAATTAATGACGAACGATAAAGTATAACCCTAATGTGGGCGGCACTTAAACATTCATTGGATATTTAGATCAATCGGACAATGAATCGTAGCAGCGATTGTGCTAATACCCTGAATGCAGCTTCAATTAGAGACCTGTGGGTGTTAATTGAAGTATACAGCAGTAAAATCGGTGTATAATTGAGAATTCTCTCGACGTAAAGTGTCCAGATTTCGAATGCCACAGCCTGCTATTTATAGCTGAAATTTGAGAAGCCCTGCGCATCGTAGGCCAAACATCCCCTGCGCATCGTATGCTAAGCATACGCACCGTAGACCAGACACCTCTACGCATCGTATGGGTTTTAAATAGCCTGCGCATCGTAGGCCATACTTTGATACGGTGCGTAAGGGTTCAAAAGTTGGTTATAGAGTAGCCACGTGTGGGACTAGCTTAGCTGACTCACATATCTCGAATTTTCATATGTTGACAGCAGTTTTAAGTGGATAATCATCCACTAGGGTTTACCCCCTCTGAGTTTTAGGGGCCCTAATCCTGATTCTGAAAATTATGAAAATTTTAGGGTTTGCACAGAATCACTTGGGTGTCTCAATTAGGGTTTCCTATTGGTCAAATTACTTTAGTAATTATGACTTTTGATGAGAGTTGTTACATTCTCCCCAACTTAATAAAAATCTCGTCCTCGAGATTTACTGGAATAATTGAGAATACTTTCTCTTCCTTTTTGATTCTAGTTTCCACGTATATTAGGATCCTGTCTTTGAATCCTACTTTACTTAACATTATTTGTTTACCTTATATCTTGGAAAGGTACTACCAAAGATTCATCTGATAGACATTTCTTGAGATTGGATATATAAAATATATCATGTATTCCAACTAACCTTCCTGGTAGTTGTAAATTATAAGTAACTGATCCAATACGTTGAATTTACTGGAAATGATTCTACATACTTTTGGACTTAGTTTTCCTTTCTTACTCCTTTCCAAGGAGATACTTTTAATAGTATTTTGTCTCCAACTCGAACTCCAACGGCTTTTATCTATTATCTGCATAATTTTTATAACTATCTCTTGCCGTTTTTCAGCTTTTCTTCGTGATACTGAATATTACAATTGTAGTCACTTAGGATTTTCATCCATCTCCTTTCGCCTCAAATTCTTTTTGCCCAAAAATATATATCTTAAATTCTTATAATCCGTATAGATAGTATCCTTACTTCTATACAGATAATTTATCCAACTCTTAAGGGCAAAATTATGGTTCTAATTCTAACTCATGAGTGGTATAGTTCCTTCGTACCTTTTTCAATTGTCTTGAAGCATACGCAATTTCCTTTTTGCGTTGCATTAAGGAATATCCAAATCCTAGCTTTGAAGCATTACCATATACTTCAAAATCTTCTGTTCCTTCTGGTAAAACTAGAATTTATAGTATTGGTTATCTTAGTTAATGGTATAGCTAATTTGAAAATTCCTTAATGTCTATAATACTAAACCTACAAAATTCCTAATTTCTATTGCGGATTGCAGAATCTTCCATTTGATAATTACTGCTATTTTAGAATTTATGTGAATACCTTCATGATTCACCATATGACCTAGAAATTTCACTTCCAAAATTCATACTTTGAAAATTTGGCGTAAAGCTTTTCTTTTCTTAACAAAGTTAAGAGTACATGCCAGTGCTATCAATGTTCTTTCCTACTTTTGTAATAAATAAGTATATTATCTATGAAGACAATTACAAATTTATCCAAATAGAATTTACAGACCCTATTTATCATGTCCATGAATACTGCAGGTGTATTCTTTAATTCGAATGTCATGATTGTAAACTTGTAATGACCATACCTAATTCTGAAACAGTTTTAGGTACATCTTCCTCTGATACTTTTAATTGATAATATCCGTAACGTATGTCGATCTTAGAAAAATATCTATTTCCCTGGATTTGATCGAATAGATCATTAATTCTAAGTAATGAGTATTGATTCTTAATTATAATCTTATTCAATTTCCTATAATCAATACACATTCTTATCGAATCATCCTTTTTCTTAACAACCAATAATGTGCTAACCGATAAGGTTCCCTGGCTTATCGGTAAAATTCCTGGAATTAATAAATCCTAAATTCTATCTTCATATCTGTAGTAACCCTGATAACTCTGTTTGGGAATACATCTGGGTATTCTGAAACTACAAAATTTTCCTTAAATTCTGTATCTTTAGTATTTAATGATTACTGAAATCATATATACTATTCCTTGCTTTCGTTCATAATTAGCAATTTCCATTACTGATATGAACTTCATAGGTTTACATGGTTTATCTCCTGTAATCATAATTACTTCTCCGATGGTTGATTGAATTTCTAAGAAATTCTGATCACAGATAATGATCAACATCAAATTCAACTAATTTCATAGATAATAGGGTTGCAGAAAATTTATAACTTAAAAGTTCTATTTCTACATTTTGCAGAACCTTATTTATTTTAACTGAATTCCCATCTGCCGTTTCTAATATAGAAATTTATCTAATGCTGGTTAACGGTAAGTTAAGAATTTGGCAGAGTAAAGTATTTATAAAACTTTGGTTTGCACCAGAGTCAAATAATATTTTTAGGTAAACGTTGTAAGCTAAGAACATACCGGCTATCACATCTGGAATCATCTCGGCTTCCTGAGTAGTCAACTGAAAGGTTCTCGCATTCCTTTTTGCTCCTTCTGCTGGTTTGACTTGATTGTCAAATGGATTATTTAGTTTTGGACAATCTGGCCTAAGATGTCCAGTTTCTCTACAGTTGTAGCAAACTGAAAATTTCTTCCTCCTACAATCTTCTTCTTGATGCCCTGGGATCTTGCAAAAATTGCAATATCCTTTGCATCTTCCAAAATGCTTTCTTTTACATAAATTGCAAAATGGACTAGTAGAAGATTGCCCATTCCCTCCTTTCTTGAAATGGTTATGGTTACCCGAACTGAATTCTTGGGTAATCTTTTGGGCTACTTCCTTCCTTCTGTTTTCTTCTCTTGTCCGTACTAGCTCGTTAGTCATAGTACTTGCTAATTCGACTGCATCATCAATTGTGCGAGGTTTCGCAGCTTTGACGATATTACGGATCTCAGAAATCAATCCCCAAATATAACGAGAAATAAGTACCGGCTCTGGCGAAGCCAGGGTTGGTACCATTCTAGCATATTCGAAGAATGTCGTAGTATACCCTCGACAATTTACATCTACCATCCTATGGGTTAGAAACTTATTTGCCATTTGATCTTTTTCATATTCAGGACATAATTTTCTTTCTACAAGACTCTTAAATTCTTCCCAATTCAAAGCATACGCCATCCTTCTTCCTTTTGCCTGTAACATTGTATTCCACCATTCTAGCGCTACTTCTTTGAAAAGGTTTGAAGCGTACATAACCTGATCATCCTGAGCACATTTACTTATGGCAATTACTGCCTCGGTTTTCTCTAACCAACGCAGTGCTGCAGTCGCTCCTTCATTGCCTGCAAACTCAGTGGGTTTACAAGCAAGAAATTCTTTGTAAGTGCAACCAGGCGTTGCAACTTTCCTTTTCTTAGGGAGCGGAGCTTGCCGTGGTTCATTATCATGATTAACATGATTATTACCTCCATTTACACTATTACTGAAATTATCTTCAGAAATGCGTTTACTAGGAACAATTTGTTGCGGTTCGATTGGATTTTTAATAGCAGCAATGATTGCTGGAATAGCATTGGCTATCCCTTGAGCAACTATTCCTGGAATAGTGTTGGCTATCTCTTGAGCAACTATTCCTGGAATAGTGTTGGCTATCTCTTGAGCAATGATATTTTCTATATCTTGCCTAGTCACATATTGGTTCCCCGATTGTTGCTCAGATTGATTACCCTCATTAACTGGTTCATTATTAGCGTTTTCCATCTGATATCTATTTTATAGATACATAATTAGTATAAAGGAAATAATTCAATGTCACAATTTAGTTGCACATAATCACATAAACGAATATACAAACAGAATTTGTAACTTTCTAAAATTTCATTTGTTGTAAAGATTATATCATGCTTCTTATATACACCCGTTTTATTTATTCTACACATACTGATTTTACTGTTACTATTACACAACCACAGTTTCATAATCCCCTATCCTTTGTCAGATAATGTTCTAGTAACGGCGTTTCTTCTCATCGTATTTCCAGGAGATTTGTCCCAAAGTCTCTTGGATCCTATTCCCAGCATCCATGTTGTCAAAATGATGAAGTTCAGTCCTATTCTTGTTACTTATTGGTAAATTTGGTAAAGGTTCTGGATTGAATTTAGGAAAAAGCCTATAGGGATGGTTTTGTAACAGTATTTCATTATCCAACCATTCGTCTATATTCCAGTGATTCGAAGAGTTTGGAATAGATGGTTCTAAATTCATAAAATTATTTTCATTAACAGGCTTAATAGTATCAATGGTTGCCATTATAAAATCTAGTTCTTCTTGAGATGGTAGTCCCTCCAATTGCCTAGAACTTTCCCCAATTTCCATTTTCTTAGGCTTAGGTTTCTTGAGAGGTAAAGTGTTAAATTCTATAGGTTCTTCTATGTCTGGAATATACCTATTAAAATCTCTGGAAACTTCGATTCTTACTGGATAGAGATTTAAATTCTGAAGGGCTTCCGACAAATCACTCATGCTGTTTAGCAAAATACACACAATTTACTAAGTCATAATAAAATTTTATACTACCAAACCAACTGAAAATTAAAACATACTAGGTTTTATTTGTAATTTATTTATAAATTTTCTTGACTGTAGATAATAAAAATACTAAATTTTAAATCAGAATATTTAAAGATTTATATTTACTATTACAGTAGTTAATATATAAAAATCTATATACTAAGTAAGTATGATGACTTAATTTACATATATTAACTAATCATTATCATTGTGGATATTGGTTAATGCTGCCTTGTTTAAGCATAGGTGATCAGTCCATGCCTAACTAAGGCTAGGTTATCCAATATCTGCTTTTGATAATAACCTTAGTATTTAAAAAAAATAATCTTAATACCACTATTATTAATATATTATTATTAATAATAAAATTATTAATAATAATTAACTAAACAATAATTTTAAATAAAAATATACTTCAAATATAAAAATATAATTTCTTTACCACAATATAGTAATACTATATTAGGTAATTCCATATATTAATCAAATATATAATGTTTTTCAATTAACAATAATAGAGCAACAAAATAAAAATCTGCCTATATTAACATTAACAAATAGCCAGTTAATAAAACACATAATTACCTAATAGTAATCAGGAAAAAATTAAGTATTTCTAAATACTTAATTAGCTTAACCCAGTGGCTCTGATACCACCTTTTTCTGTCACGGCCCATGACCCGGTTTGACCCGTTTCAAGAGCCGCGGCAGAAAATACTGCGGTATTTTTTTTTTTTTTATTGAGTTTTACAGCGGAAACAGGATCGTTTAAAGCTAAAAATTTTTTCCCCGATTATTTTATTTCACAATTCGGGATAAAACCCCGATAATTTACAATAGTATGTTTTTACTATAAAAGCGTGATATTACAAAATTTATTTCTTTATTTTATACTGAGCCACTATCTTAAGCTTGAAATGCTCCACAGCACTTTTCCTGATTTACAACAGATCACCTGAAACATGTTTGAAAAAGGTTTTGTCAGCAGGAAATACTGAGTGAATCATTCTATTTTGCATAATGATGCATAGTTATCAATTACAGCATAAGAGCGATTACAATGGCTTCTATCTTATTTTTATCTGGCATTCCGTCACAATGGTGACAAGTCACAATGGTGACGATGGTCATACCACTATTTAGATCAATGAACCTAAATAGTGACGATTATCCCTGTAGGTCAATGAACCCAACAGTGATTATTCCGAGTAGGTCAATGAACCTAAATGGGAGAAATTAGTAATGTGCACAATACCCCACTAACCAGTAATTCAAGATATCCACGACTTAGTCCCGGTAATTATAACCTTGAAAATAATTTGGAGTATTGTAACATATTTGATAGAAATATTATGACTCACAAACTGTGAGAAAAGAAGAATGACTCACATTGCAGATTTATACGGGCAGAGCCTAGCCTACTGATTAGCCTTTTATCCTAATTTCAATAACAAGCACACAATTTGGGGTTAGTAATCAATCCAGCATTTACGATAACTCACGAGATCAAATTCTCACAATGAATGTCAAAATGCAATACTTTGTCCATCGAATTAACGATGATCCATTGAATTAACAATGAACGACAAGGTATAATACTTTACCCATCGAATTAACGATGATCCGTTGAATTAACAACGAACGATAAAGTATAATACTTTACCTATCGAATTAACGACAATCCGTCAAATTAATGACGAACGATAAAGTATAACCCTAATGTGGGCGGCACTTAAACATTCATTGGATATTTAGATCAATCGGACAATGAATCGTAGCAGCGATTGTGCTAATACCCTGATTGCAGCTTCAATTAGAGACCTGTGGGTGTTAATTGAAGTATACAGCAGTAAAATCGGTGTATAATTGAGAATTCTCTCGACGTAAAGTGTCCAGATTTCGAATGCCACAGCCTGCTATTTATAGCTGAAATTTGAGAAGCCCTGCGCATCGTAGGCCAAACATCCCCTGCGCATCGTATGCTAAGCATACGCACCGTAGACCAGACACCTCTACGCATCGTATGGGTTTTAAATAGCCTGCGCATCGTAGGCCATACTTTGATACGGTGCGTAAGGGTTCAAAAGTTGGTTATAGAGTAGCCACGTGTGGGACTAGCTTAGCTGACTCACATATCTCGAATTTTCATATGTTGACAGCAGTTTTAAGTGGATAATCATCCACTAGGGTTTACCCCCTCTGAGTTTTAGGGGCCCTAATCCTGATTCTGAAAATTATGAAAATTTTAGGGTTTGCACAGAATCACTTGGGTGTCTCAATTAGGGTTTCCTATTGGTCAAATTACTTTAGTAATTATGACTTTTGATGAGAGTTGTTACAGAATTACCATGATTACCTTCTGAGAGGCAAGGGGATGTTAGGACGAACATCCCGCTTAGGGCTACAATTATTGAAAAAGCCTTATATCTGTTAGTGTCAACGGATAGGAAGAACTAAGAGCCAAATCGATAAGCTTTTAGAGAAGATTTCAAAAAGCCGAAATTCGAAGTCATAAGAACTCCAATTTATATAAATAAGAAAGACGGATCATCTTGCTTATGCATTGATTACCGCAACCCTATTTAAACAACAATTAAGAATCGCTATTACCTGCCCAGGATCGTCGATTTGTTCGACTAGCTGTAAGGAATAACTAGTCTTTGAGATTAGTTAAGCAGTGGTTGAAATAACCATCTCACCTTAAGATAAGTTTTTCTATAAAAGTTGATAGATAAGCATCAAGGTGGTTCCTTTGGAGACCTTGTAAGGATGGACTATCAAAACATCCGTGGGATGGACGAGACTTTAGAAAGTCCACTTATTTGGATCTGAAAGTTGCATTGGAAACAATGAATAAGATCATACAAATCCCTAATTATCTGTATGTTGCCATGATTAGGCAGAAAATACTTCCTTACTTTAACAAATCTCGAGGTCGAGATTTCTTTTAAGGGCGTGAGGATGTAACACCTCGAAAATTCACGTCCTATAATGTAATGACACGTGTCATAAGTTTGAACGTGCGAAAGAATGTTCTGAAAGGACTAAAGTTGACAAACGTGAAAAGTATATGAAAATACGAGTTCTAAATGTCAATAGTGAATAAATATATGGTACATTAACCCTACATGACGCTCATACCTTCAAACGAATGAATCATGGATCATACGAAGCTAAAAGTGAGAGATTACAAACTACAGGGGTTAAATGTGTCAACATGTTTAAAATATACCTCTGAGTGACCTTTTGACAAACCCAAAGCTTTGTAACGGTTAATTATGCTCACTAGAATGCACGATATAAATTTCATAAAGTTTCGATATCGTATGAGAAAGTTATGATCAAATTCGTGTGCGAGGGGTTAAAGCGTAAACATTGAAAGTTAAGACTTTTCGGGTTAACCGGAAGTGTCCAGGGAGTTGGCAAAGTGGGTATAAGTCCTAAAGCCCTTATAGGTAAATAAGAAGGGGTCAAATTGCAAAAACAAGTTAGTTGCCCTTTCGAATGCATGAAAGGCCAACATTTTGGTCCCTGATGAATTGTTGCGCACCGCAACAAATAATTGTTACGGTGCGCAAGCTAAGCCCAGCTCCAACAGAATTGCCTGTTTGCTGTTAAACGCGAAATTTGACCTTTTATCCGATTTTCCTCATAACCCTTGGCCCCTAAACAACCCCTAAACATCTAGGGACACTTGTTAAGATGTTGTGGTCACTTGTAGACTTGTGTGTCAAGAATTTGTGGTGATCTAAACACTATATAAGGCCACTAAGTTGCAACACATTCTTCACGCTTCACTTGTGCAATTCTGGAGCTTTTGGGAGCTTAAGAGCAGACACAAGATCTTCCTAATCAAGCTTAGGACTTCAGTAAGTTTTCTAATCCTTCCTTAGTTTAAGTTTTAGCTTAGTTTAGCTTAAAAGTCAACCGTCGTAATTAAAGGTTGACTTAGCGATTAATCACTATTGGTCCAGTGATTAGTCGAATCAAAGGTAGTTATAAGTTGGTATTTATGTGGGTAATAAACCCTTAAGAGGGTTCCCCCTGATCACCACTCTAACTAGGTCAAAAGTCGGGTCAAACTAGTTTATAAAAAGTCAACAGGAGACTTAAAATGCCATTTATGCCTAATTAGCAATGTAGATCATATACAACCTGGTTGATCATGAATAGAACTTGGTAATTAGTGTAAGAACATGTCTAAACATGTTCAACCCGACAATTTACTGTAGAGACCCGGTTCGGAACCGAAAGTCGCAAAGCTTTGACTTTTGCTTTGACTTCAGTTCTGACCCGCTTTAGTATGATTTGGAAATGCCTTAGAGCTTCCTTAGGACCAGGCTACATGTTAGCATAACCCTCTGTGGTCGGTTCATTGATTGACCCATTCGTTTACGCATTTCCGTTAATTGCTCATATGTTGACCATTATGCCCTTATTACCTTAAAACGTGATTTATGAAAATGTAAAAGTTTAGAAACCTTAGTTACTGATATATAAACTTGTATGAAAAGTTTGACATCAATTCGAGGTCTAGATTGAGAGTTATGCTCATTAGCGCAAAATAGAAGCTTTATGTTAATTAAACGGCGTAATTAGCGTATAGCCTAGTTAAGCCTACTTTTTGATATCAAAATCTTTACCCACTGATGTAATATATTATTTTGGGATTTTTGAAGATTTTTAATTAATTTTAGGCTGAGCATAACTTGTAGTCATAGGCTTAATCCGGTAATTGTCGGTTTTGCCCTTACGGGCCATAAAATGAGTTTTACATATCTAAACGACTCCAAACATTTTGCTACTGATTAGATATGTTAAATAAATTATTTTAGGCCATCTGGAATAATAAAAATATCAGCTTTATGTATATAACCCGGAAACGGCTCCTAATCGCCTTTCTAAGCGTTTTTAACGCATAGTATGCACTAGAACTATTTTAAACATACAAGGGTTGATACCTACTGATATTTTAGGTAAATTATAATGTTTTAACAGTAAGCAAAGGTTGATTAACTCAGACTTCAGTTTTGAGCTTCTCGGCTTATGTGAAATTACCAAAATGCCCCTACGGTGCACAGTTTGGTTATAATTGATAAATTTCACATATATACTTTACCCTACTGTTATAACGTATTAAATTGAGTATTTTTACTGATTACATTAGACCCGTAACTCAGATTAATACTTAAACTCTTTTATAACCTTTTAAATGACCAAACTACCCCACGGGGCCTAGTTTGTGTTTAAATACATTTTGGGCATAATGAAAGACATCTTACTGATGTCACAACATATTTGAGGCATAAATTAACTTAGGAAACCTGTATATAGCTCTCATGAATACCCGTCACGCTTATTACGCGTACGGTTCGGTTTATGTAACAAGTTTACATAAATTAGCCGAAACGGGTCAAACCTTATTGGTTTTATCCTAAAATCCAGAATGTGTATGAAATACCCATATAAGACAAGTCTCTGAAAATGTCGGGTTTAAATCACATTCTATTCCGGTCTTCGCTTAATCGTGCGTACGAACTGTATCTTCCTGTAAGACTAACCGGTCTAAGCTTAGGCTTAATTAAAGACCCGTTAGCATTCTAATTAATTATTTATACCATCATTCCAGACTAGAGCTTTCCGGTAAATTGTACCTACGCTTACTTAAGTGAATACGACTGAGTTATAAATTTCTGCTATTTAAGACAGGAGCTAGCTCAGGTAAATACTCTTAACTTATTTTCCCTATTACGGGCTTGGGATACGGTAATATAAATACCGCATGGTCAGGTATGGGATTCAAAGGCCAATAAGTCGGGAAATCCAAATAACCTATTTTAATTCGTATTGCTTGACTGAAACATTGGGGATTAATGCGACCGTGTCCTGGATATCCTTGACTCATTAAATGCAATGGCCACGACTTAAGCACGAGGTGTAGGCATACACCCGACAGATGCTATATGCTAATTAATTAATTGTACCTAATAAGGGATTCCCAATAAGGGAATAGTGGTGTGTCGGTTAATCATGAACCGGCATAGATCCGGGCCCCGTATGTAGAGCAAGTTATGTAAAACTGATAACATGAAATATAGTTTATCCCGAGTTATAAAAGATTAATGTTGCCTCTGTGCATTTTAATCAAGTATAAAAGATTAATTTTGCCTTGTGCATTTTAATCGAAGTGTCAAAATATCTTGTGCCTGGTGCATCTAAATCAATTTTCTTAAACTCTTTTCAAATGAGTCAGTTGAGTGTATTTACCAGTGAAAACTGACGTATTTTCAAAAGTCTAAGTGACAGGTACAAGTACGTAATAGGCTGGAAGTTGCTCAGGACGTTAATAAGGAATCTTGCAAGTTCTAGGCGTCTAAAGTCTGTTGAACAAATGATATGTTTTAAGATCCGCCTGTGGATCCTTTACTTTCTGTTGTAATACTGGATATTACTTTAAATTCGGATTTGTAATATATAATTTATCTTTTGCTTCCGCTGTGCATTTATATATTGTGTTGTTTGACTATTATGTTGCCAACCACGTCACGATACTCCCCCACCGGGCCCACCGGTGACACGTGGAAAGTCGGGGTGTGACAATTTCAAACTCAATCACAATCAGCTGTTTAGTTTCTTACCATTTAGTGTTTGTTAATTGGTATAATTTTAAAAAAAGTGATTTCATACACCTAGTTATCTACTAATGTTTTTTATCTTTACTTCACATATGAACATTTACAATCACTGGTATATAAGTTTAGATACTCATCTTCGGCATCAAACTCATACGAACAAATCCCACAACTCTCCGTCTGGTCTACAATCTCTGTCGAAATCGCACCCCAAAGTATACCCAAACGTATAATCTGCTAGAAATAAAAACATGCAATACCCAAACAACTAAAAAGGATACATGCATACCTGGTTCAGGTCATCAAGTTCTCGTCAGAGTTAACCGGAATTCGTGGAAATCCTTGATGTGTGCAAAATGCAACATATAAATTACATCAATTGTGGCATAAAACTAACCCTTTTTTAGTACTAATGTTGGAAAAAGTGTGCTTTTGTCTTCCTTTTGTTTTTTCAGGGTTAAATGAGATCAAATTAACAAAAGAAGCAAAAAGACAGCAAAATATAACATAAATACAAGAAAAGGAACAAACGTGACATGCCCGACCCCATGACAACATCTTCCCAAGCAAAACAAGAAGACAGAAGACTGAACACGCCTCGTGCTCAGCCAGCACGGGGGCGTGCCCAAGTGTCAGCAGAAAAGACAAAGTGGTAGAAGCTTCTATTGCCCACCACGGGGCCGTGCTCAGCGGACACGGGGCCGTGGTCAACTATAAGATTCGCAGAATCCAGGCAAATCTTCATAGTACAAATATTCTTCTGCACACGGGGCCGTGCTCAGCAGACACGGGGCCGTGGTCAACTATAAGATTCGCAGAATCCAGGCAAATCTTGATAGTACAGATATGCTTCTGCACACGGGGTCGTGCTCAGCAGACACGGGGGTGTGGTCAACTAATAAAGACAAGCTGCATTAAATGAAGAAAGAGAGGATGTGGACACGGGGCTGTGCCCACTGGACACGGGGCCGTGCCCGAGCTTCTGTTCAGCCTATAAATAGGAGTGCTTGGCTCAAGCTCAAACCATCCCTTGGCACACCACCTCTCTCACACTTCACCCACCACCACCATAACACCATCATCCACCACCACCACCATCATCCATTGTCCATCGTAGAGTTTGTGAGTCGTCTCGGGATCCAAGATTGATCGTAAGAGTTCTTGACAATCAAGGCCATGTTTGCCTAAGTCTCTTACATCACTTGGTGAAGACAAGTGTCTTGTGTAATACTTTTTATTTTGAATCTTTTCGCACTTTTTACTTGGTTTTGTATTAATGACTTTAATAACTAGTTTCTTATGTTGAAGGTGATTCTTCCTTATCGCTTGTCCGTGGTGTCTTGGCATTATTTTACTGTCTATATAAAATAAAAGATTTTCACCATTCATATCTCCACGGTCTATATGTGTTACACCCCGATTTCCACGTGTCACCGGTGGGCCCGGTGGGGGAGTTCATGACGTGGTTGGCAACATAATAGTCAAACAACACAATAATCAATATGCACAGCGGAAGCAATTTAAAAATATGATACAACCGAATTTAATATTGTAATATCAAATGTCACAATATTCGGAAGTTTATCCACAGATGGATCGAAAATAAAAGAGTATTAATAGTTCAACAGACTTCAGGCATCTTAAGCTTGCGAGACTTCTAGTGATGCTAAGGAGAAATCCCAGCCAATTACGCTTAGTACCTGCATTTAATCTTTTTGGGAAAATACGTTAGTTTACACTGGTAAATACAATCAACTGACTCATTTTGGAAAATGATTGAAAATTGGTTTGGATGCACGTGGCATAAACATTTTATTTAACTTGGGAGAATTATTTAATATTATAATCTTGTGAACGAATTACATGTTCCTTGTGCGTTCAGTAGCCCGGATCTTGTCCGGGTTAAAGATCAATAGACACACCACAATATACTTTTGTGCACTTACGGGTGTACGCCTACACCCCGTACTTAAGTCGTGGCCATTTCGTAAAATGATGCCAATGATATCCGGGACATGGTCATTAACCCCCCAAAGGCTTTAAGTAACAAGACTGTTTAAACGAGCCGATCAAATTAGTCAATTACCCACTCAACGGTGGAGGATTTGATGCTCGATCAAGCGGTATGCTATATACCGTAACCCAAGCCCGTATAGGGAAAATAAGTTAAAAGTATTTACCTGAGCAATGTATAAATCACAATAAGCAAAATGCACGTAGCTTTTACTGGTCCTCCTAATCTGGAACGAAGGTTTTATAATAACCTATTAGAATCCTAACGGGTCTTTAATTAAGCTTAAGCTTAGACCGGCTAGTTTCAAAGATACGGTTCGTACGCACGATTAAGCGAAGACCGGATAGAATGTGATTTAGACCCGACAAGTTTGAAGACTTGTTTAATATGGGTTTATTATTCACATTCTGGATTTTGAGATAAAACCGTTAAGGTTTGACCCGTTTCGGCTAATTTATGTAAACTTGTTACATAAACCGAACCGTACGCGTAATAAGCGTGACGGGTATTCATGAGAGCTATATACAGGTTTCCTAAGTTAATTATGCCTCAAATATGTTGTGACATCAGTAAGATGTCTTTCATTATGCCCGAAACGTGTTTAAACACAAACGAGGCCCCGTAGGGGTAGTTTGGTCATTTAAAAGTTTATAAAAGAGTTTAAGTAACAACCTGAGTTACAGGTCTGATGTAATCAGCAAAAATACATAATTTGCTAAGTTATATCAGTAGGATAAAGTGTATATGTGAAATTTATCAATTATAACCAAACTATGCCCCGTAGGGGTATTTTGGTAATTTCACATAAACCGAAAAGTTCAAAACTGAAGTCTGAGTTTATCAACTTTTGCTTACTGGTAAAATATCATAATTTACCTCAAATATCAGTAGGTGTCAACCTTAGTATGTTTAAAATAGTTCTAGTGCATACTATGCGCTAAAAACGCTTAATTAGGCGATTAGAAGCCGTTTCCGGGTTCTATATAGAAATCTGATATTTTTATATTTCCAGGAGGTTTAAAATAATTTATTTATCATATCTACTCAGTAGCAAAAGGTTTGGAGTCGTTTAGATATGTAAAACTCCTGTTATGGCCCGTAAGGGCAAAACCGACATTTACCGGATTAAGCCTACGACTATGAGTTATGCTCAGCCTAAAATTAATTAAAAATCTTTAAAATTCCCAAAATAATATCTTACATCAGTGGGTAAAGATTTTGATACCAAAAAGTATGTTTAACTAGGCTATCCGCTAATTACGCCATTTTATTAACATAAGGCTTTCATTTTGCGATAATGAGCATAACTCTCAATCTACAATTCAAACTGATGTCAAACTTTGCATACAAGTTTATATATCACTAAATTAAAGTTTCTACTCTTTTACATTTCCAAAAATCACGTTTTAAGGTAATAAGGGCATAATGGTCAACATATGAGCAATTAACGGAATCATGCATTTTAATTGGTTAACTAATGAACCATGGTGTATAATCACATAGGGTTATAATACCATGTTACCTGGTCCAAATAAAGCTCTAAGGTATTTCTAAAATATACCATGACGGGTCAGAACTGAAAGTCAAAGTGAAAGTCAAACAATGTGACTTTCGGTTCCGAACCGGGTATTTACAGGAAATTGTCGGGTTGAACATGTTTAGACATGTTCTTACACTTATTACTAAGTTATAACAATGATCAAACAGGTTGTATATGATCTACATTGCTAATTATGCATAAATGGCATTTTAAGTATCCTGTTGACTTTTTATAAACTAGTTTGACCCGACTTTTGACCTGGTTAGAGTGGTAATCAGGGGGAACCCTTTTAAGGGTTTATTACCCACATAATTACATACTCATATCTACTTTTAATTCTAGATTTGACTGAGCCATCATTAATTAATCTCGAAGTCAAACCGTAATTACGATGGTTTGACTTTTAGCTAAATAATTAAGCTAAACTTAATTAAGAAAGGATTAGCAAACTTACTGAAGTCCTAAGCTTGATTAGTGATCACTTGAGAAAAGGTTTGAGCTCCAGGAATGATCAGAAAACTGAAGGAAATGGTGTGATGAATTGTTTGCAACTCAAGACCCTTTTATAGTGAATTCAATCACCACAAAGTGTTGACAACAAAGTCTAGCACTTACCACAAAATTCCCACAGGTGTCCTACATGTTTAGGGGTTGTTTAGGGGCCAAGGGAGATGAGGAAACTCGTTAAAAGTTCCAGAATCGCGTTTAAATAGCAAACAGGAACATTTCTGTCGCTGGGCAGTTGCTTGCGCACCGTAAGACTCCTGTTGTTGCGGTGCGCAAGCGTTCATCAGGGACCAAAACTTTGTTCTTTCATGCATTCGAAAGGGCAACCATCTTTATCCGATTTTGGGGCCTTGTTTTATCAATTAGGGGCCCTTAAAATGTGCCTTGTACTATTACATACCCTACCATTTGGTATGTTTCATTGAATTCATTTTGAAAGTGCCGAACAAGAAGGTTTACCGTGCATTTTCTTCGTAGGAGTCCACTACCTCAATTATTGTCAAGAATTTCTGGATTTAGATGTTTAAGATATATATACTTGGGTCTTGGGATTTATAAATGAGGTCGTTCAGAGGTAAAAATTAACATGACGCCACTTTTAAATCCTGCCAAAACATCTTTATTACATCCGAGTTTACCACGCGTTTTGTCTTTCATGACACGTGTCGTTATTTCATTGGACACGATTTTTTGAGGTGTTACATCCTCACCCCCTTAAAATAAATCTCGTCCCGAGATTTACTGAAATAAATAAGGGTACTTTTCTTTCATGGTGGATTCAACCTCCCACGTATACTCGGGACCTCTACGGGCATCCCATTTGACCTTAACAATAGGTACATGCTTCCTTCGAAGCTTCTTTACCTGTCAATCTTCAATCGACAAAGGTTTTTCCACAAACTTCAAGCTCTCATCTATATGCACATCTGTATGTGGTATAACCAATGATTCATCAGCGAAACACTGTTTCAGATTGCAGATGTGGAACACATTGTGAATTCCACTGAGCTCTTCAGGTAAGTTCAACTTGTAGGCAACTGACCCGATGTGTTCGATAACCTCGAAAGGTCCTATGTATCTCGGGCTTAGCTTGCCTTTCTTACCAAATCGCATCACTCCTTTCCAGGGTGATACTTTGAGCAACACTTTATCACCTACTTCGAAGTGAAAAGCTTTACGCTTTGGATCTGCGTAACTCTTCTGCCTATCCCGGGCAGCTTTGAGACGGTCACGAATCTGGACAATCTTGTCCGTTGTTTCGAACACTATCTCTGGTCCTGATAACTGGACATCTCCAACTTCCGCCCAACAAACAGGCGATCTACACTTTCTACCGTATAATGCCTCGAAGGGCGCAGCCTTAATGCTGGTATGGTAGCTATTGTTGTAGGAGAATTTGATTAATGGTAGGTTCTTATCCCAACTACCACCCAAATCGATCGCACATGCACGTAGCATGTCTTCCAACGTTTGAATAGTACGCCCACTCTGACCGTCAGTCTGAGGATGATAAGCCGTACTAAAATTCAAACGTGTGCCCAAAGATTGTTGGAAACTTTTCCAAAAATGTGACGTGTATCTAGTATCTCGGTCAGAGATAATAGACACAGGTATGCCATGTAAGGCTACAATCTTATCAACGTATAACTGGGCTAACATGTCGGAGCTATACGTCTCCTTGATGGGTAAGAAATGTGCTGACTTAGTCAGTCTGTCAACTATAACCCATATTGTATCATTTCCCTTCCTCGTCTTAGGTAACTTGGTGATAAAATCCATGGTTACCATTTCCCACTTCCACGTAGGAAGTTCAGGCTGTTGTAGCAAACCTGACGGTTTCTGATGCTCGGCTTTGACTTGCGCACATGTCAAGCATTTTGCTACATGGGCGGCTACAGACTTTTTCAAGCCTATCCACCAATAATTTGCCTTTAGATCCTGGTACATCTTATCAGCTCCAGGATGAACGGAGTATTTGGAACTATGGGCTTCCTGGAGGATGACATCTCGGAGTCCTCCATAAATTGGAACCCATATTCGTCCATTCAATCTTAGAATTCCGTCCTTGCTAAGAGTTAACTGCTCCTCAGTTACCCCTAGCTTTTCGTTAGGATAGTTAGCTTCCAACACAGCTTCCTTCTGTGCAGCTAACAACCTTTCAATTAAATTGTTCTTTATTTCCATGCGCTTGCCATTGATTCGGATGGGTTTAACCCTTTCCTTTCTGCTCAAGGCATCAGCGACTACATTCGCTTTGCCGGGATGATACTTGATTTCACAATCATAATCATTCAAGGTCTCCATCCAACGACGTTGCCTCATGTTTAATTCTTTCTGATTAAACAGATGCTGGAGGCTCTTGTGATCAGAATAGATCACACACTTGACACCATAAAGATAGTGCCTCCAAAGCTTCAGTGCAAATACAACGGCACCCAGCTCCAAATCATGGGTGGTGTAATTCTTTTCATGCACTTTCAATTGTCGTGAAGCGTAGGCAATAACTTTGCCTTTCTGCATAAGCACACACCCCATGCCAGTGTGTGAAGCATCACAATAAACCACAAATTCTTCTATTCCATCTGGCAATGTCAGTACTGGGGCGTTGCTCAACCTTTGCTTCAGAATATCAAAGGATTCTTGCTGCTTAGGACCCCAAACAAACTTAACCTTCTTTTTAGTTAGAGAGGTTAGGGGTGCAGCAATCCTTGAAAATTTTTCAATGAAACGCCTGTAATATCCTGCCAATCCCAGGAAGCTACAAATCTCTGTAGGTGTCTTTGGCTCTTGCCAGTTCATAACTGCTTCAACTTTAGCGGGATCCACTTGGATACCACGCTCACTAACCACGTGTCCAAGGAATTGGACTTCTCGAAGCCAAAATTCACACTTGGAGAATTTGGCATAGAGCTTTTCCTGATGTAGAAGTTTGAGAATACATCGAAGGTGTTTCTCATGGTCAGCTTGATTCTTTGAATAAATAACGATGTCGTCGATGAAAACGATGACGAATTTATCTAAGTATGGCTTGCAAATGCGATTCATGAGATCCATGAACGCGGCCGGTGCATTAGTGAGCCCAAAAGGCATCACTAGGAACTCGTAATGACCATAACGAGTCCTAAATGCTGTTTTGTGCACGTCTTCATCTCTGACCTTCAGTTGATGGTAGCCTGACCTCAAATCAATCTTCAAGAAATAACTTGCCCCTTGTAGTTGATCGAACAAATCGTCGATTCTGGGCAAAGGATACCTATTCTTTATCGTGACCTTATTAAGTTCACGATAGTCGATGCACAGACGCATCGATCCATCCTTCTTCTTCACAAATAGGACTGGCGCTCCCCATGGAGACGAACTAGGTTTAATGAAACCTTTAGCTAGCAGTTCGTCCAGTTGTGTCCTCAATTCCTTCATTTCTGTGGGCGCCAACCTATAAGGTGCTCTAGCAACTGGTGCTGCTCCGGGGATGATATCAATCCTGAATTCCACTTGCCTATCTGGTGGCAAACCAGGTAGTTCTTCCGGAAAAACTTCTGGGAATTTAGAGATGACAGGGATGTCTTCTACCTTCGGTTTAGGCTCATCAATAATTACTTGTGCCATGTAGATGACACAACCCTTCTTTAAACACTTGGAAGCCTTGAGCATAGTTACTTGCTCCGGCAATCCATACTGGGTATCTCCCTGAATGGTAAGTGATTCACCAGACGGAGTCTTTATCACCACTTGCTTTCTGTTGCAGACAATTTGGGCCTGGTTATGAGATAACCAGTCCATACCCAGAACTATGTCAAAACCGGCCAACTTAAAGGGAAGCAGAGACAGAGGAAAAGAATGGTTCTTAATGGATATAACACACCCATCTAACACAGTTGAGACAGTTTCTAGTGTACCATCTGCTAACTCCACCTCATAATTCACGTTTAAGGTTTTGACAGGTAATTTCAGCAATTTGCAAAATTTATGATCTACAAACGACTTATCAGCGCCTGAATCGAAAAGTACTCTAGCAAAGACGTCATTTACAAGGAAAGTACCTGTAATAACGTTGTCGTCTAGAATCGCTTCCTGTGCGTCCATTCTGAAGACTCTAGCATTAGTCTTCTTGGCCTCTTCAGGCTTCTTGGTGTACTTAGGGCAGTTGGTTTTAATGTGGCCCTTTTCATTGCAACGGTAGCACGTTGCGTCTTTCATCTTCTTGCAATCCAAGGTTTTATGATCCGTGGACTTGCATATACCACAAGCATAGGTTTTTGATTGAGTCTGTGAGTTCGACTCAAGTCTGCACTTTCCAAAGTGCTGCTTCTTGCAAATTTTGCATTTGGGCTTCTCACCAGAATTATGCCCATCTTTCCTTGACTCCGATCCTTTCTTGTGGTCACCGTTCCCACGGTGCTTCTTGTTCGATCTACGTGAACCATCATCTTCACGTTTTCTCTTCTCAGCCTCTTTGTGTCACACCCTGGCTTTGCGGAAGCGTGGTTAATTGTGGTGTGACTTCTTAATACCATAGCTTAATCATACCAAAGCTATATGAGTTAAAAACATGCAAGATCATCCATTAAGTTTTGAAACCAAATACCGTACCATTGTTTTAACCAATAACCATAACCTTGTTCAACAGACATTACAACTTTAAATATAACATAAACATGGTTTAAGGATTGTGTCTTGTCCAGGAAAGAGACACATCCCCTAAACCCCGGATGACCTTGGAAACTAGTGCAGCGGAAAACGTGCCATACCGTGCCAGATCTCGTTAATTTCCTGAAATACATGTAAGTTGAAAAATCAACAATAATGTTGAGCGAGTTCATGTGTAAGTGAGTATGTAAAACACTTGTGAGTATAAAAATAGTTGTGGTATGTAGCAGTTGTAAGAGGACTTGTGATCACCAATGGTTTGCAAGGCCACTGACATATGTGAAGTGCAAATAGGGAGACTCAAACCTAGCAGATTTCGCCACGGCAAAGTATGTGGACAAAGTCACCCCACGGTCCGTTTCTAGTTTGGCCGGGGGCTGGGCTCACTACACCCAGATAGATCTACCGCTCCTGTCCCTCGGTCCCTCCATGAGGACTAATGGCCCCATGTTGTTCCTATCCACTCACATGATCGTATAACACCTCCTTACGTTAAACATACCGTTGTAAAGTACTCGTAAATCATAGTAACATGTATTTCACCCCCGCAGTTAAGAAAACTGAAAACAGTTAGAGAAAAGGGGGACATGAACTCACAGTGAATGCGCGTCTCTACCAAGTGTCTCCAATACAGTAAGCTGTGCAACGACCTACAAGTTCTAATTCTATTAGACGGACGGCCGTGCCTTAGCTTTACAGTTTATGTCTTTGGGAAATAGTTAGACAACTATTTCGTGTTTATGATCCGTATACACTTGGTAGTTATTCTTCTTCCCAAGGATGGGGGATACAATACATGTGCGTAAGTTACGTTTTATCAATCTTGTGGTATTGTAATTACCGGTGTAACTTATATGTTTGTGGAAGCGTTCGTAAAGTTTTGGAATCATTAACGCTTGCAAATATTATTTTTACTCTAAAATAATATTTATGTATTCTCACAAAATAATCATAAACAGTGTTGTGACAAATATATTTATCACGTTAATCTTTGTGAAAATCCCACCTCCGAATATTTAGTAAAATATAGTGCTGGCGAAATTTATGTTTCGAAAGTATGTCCAAAAATAGTTCTAACACTTATTGTGTAAATAAGCCTAAGTGTTAGGTTTTTAGAAAATTTCGCCAGAGTTTCCTCTGTAACTGGAGGTGGCCACGCTTTCAAGCGTATCATTTTCTGGCACTTTACTAGTCAGCTAGAAGCTGGATTAATTATTAAAGTGCTGTGTCTGGTACTTAAAGTACGTTTTTGGCACATCCGAATCAGTGTATCTTATCCCTAGAGACGCGGTACCATAACCCTTATATCCCTACACTCACTACCAGTGTAGTCAAAATATATGAGGCTCTTAACAGGCCTTAGAGGCAGTGTCTGCCTGATGCTGGTTATTTCAGCATGTTCACTGTGTATCCGTTTAGTGCTACTGTGCTTTTTGTGCATCATGTTTGTCACTAAGGTGCCGTATGTAAATAATGTAGTGACAGTATATAAAGTATGATGCAAGTAAGTGCATGTATCAGTATGCAGGTAGCAGTTTATCAGCTAGTTTCAATCAAGCACAGTAATTAAGTAGTAATTAATCATTAATTAAGTTGTACGGATACCTGGTTTAGTGCGGGTTGTCACATTCTCCCCCCGTTAAATAAATTTCGTCCCGAAATTTAAGTTCTGCTCGTAGATGCAGAGTTCTTAGGAAATAAGTGGGGGTATTTCTCTTTCATCCGGTCCTCACGTTCCCATGTGAATTCAGGACCTTGTCTGGCATTCCAACGAACGTTGACGAGTTTGACACTGCTCCGGCGGGTCTTTGTTAACTCTCCAATCCGTGACCTCGACAGGTTCTTCTACGAAGTGGAGCGTGTCGTCAATATGAATCTCGTCGGTAGGAATGGCAACGTCAACTTGAGTTGGACTTTTCTTTAAATTGGATACTTGAAATGTATCGTGAACACCATTCAGTTCAGTAGGTAGGTCCAACTTGTATGCTACTGTCCCAATTCTTTCCAGAATTCTGAAGGGACCAATGTAGCGCGGATTTAACTTTTCATGCTTACCAAAGCGTGCCACCCCCTTCCAGGGTGAAACCTTCAATAACCCCATTTCCCCAACTTGGAAATCCACATGTTTCCGGTTTGGATCCGCGTAGGCCTTTTGTCTGTGGCGAGCGGCTTCGATGCGTTTAAGTATTTGCGCGTTCTTGTCTGTCGTCTCTTGGACGATCTCGGGACCAGCAAGCTGCCTATCACCTGCGTCAGACCAACATAGTGGTGATCGGCACTTGCGTCCGTATAGGGCCTCAAATGGCGCGACACCAATACTGGTGTGGTAGCTGTTGTTGTATGAAAATTCGACCAAAGGTAAGTGTTTTATCCCAGCTACCTCCCGAATCCATAACACATGCCCTCAGCATGTCTTCCAAGGTTTGTATCGTTCGCTCGCTCTGGCCGTCTGTTTGCGGATGGAACGCAGTGCTCAGATTCAATTGTGAGCCAAAAGATTCTTGGAAGGATTGCCATATCCTTGACACAAACCTTCCGTCTCTATCAGGGATGATTGAGAGAGGCACTCCATGTCGTGCTATGATCTCTCTCATGTAAATTTTCGCAAGTTTACTAGTACTGTCTTTCTCCTTGATCGGCAGAAAGTGTGCGGATTTTGTTAGGCGGTCAACCATCACCCAAATCATATCATGGCCTCTTGGCGTTCTTGGCAGTTTTGTAACAAAATCCATTGAGATTTGTTCCCATTTCCACTTGGGAATCTCAGGTTGTTGCAGAAGTCCCGAAGGCTTCTGGTATTCCGCCTTGACCTTAGCGCACGTTAAACATTTGCTCACGTAAACAGCAACGTCGCCTTTCATCCTAGGCCACCAATAGTAATCTTTGAGATCCTGGTACATCTTATCCGATCCAGGGTGGATAGAATACCGTGACTTGTGCGCTTCGTCGAAAATAACTTCCCTTAATCCACCAAACAGAGGAACCCAAATCCTTTTCTCAAAACATAACGTCCCTTCCTCGTTTGGTACCAAAAGCTTCTCCATTCCACGGAGATATTCTTCCTCAAGGTTTCCCTCCTTGAGAGTTTCCTTTTGTGCAGCACGAATGCGCAAGGAAAGGTCGGTTCGTATAATCATTTCCAAAGCTCTAACCCTTATGGGCTTGATTCTTTCTTTACGACTTAGGGCATCGGCAACTACATTCGCCTTCCCTGGGTGATACTTTATCTCGCAGTCGTAGTCGTTTAACAATTCAACCCATCGTCTTTGCCTCATATTCAACTCCTTCTGGTTGAATATATGCTGTAGGCTTTTGTGATCTGTGAAGATTGTGCACTTCGTACCATACAGGTAGTGTCTCCAGATCTTTAAAGCGAAAACCACTGCGCCAAGCTCTAAATCGTGAGTGGTATAATTCTTTTCGTGCACTTTCAGTTGGCGTGATGCGTAAGCAATGACCTTTTGGCGTTGCATCAACACACAACCCAATCCTTGACGTGATGCGTCGCAGTATACCACAAAGTCATCAGTGCCTTCTGGTAGAGCTAAGATTGGCGCGTTAAAAAGCTTATCCTTCAATATCTGAAACGCTTCGCCCTGTTTGATTCCCCAATCAAACGTCTTGTCCTTCTGCGTGAGAAGCGTCAAAGGTTGAGCGATTTTCGAGAAATCCTCGATGAACCTTCGATAGTAGCCAGCCAACCCCAAGAATTGTCGAATCTCGGTTGGCGTTGTAGGCGTTTCCCAATTTTTGATTGCCTCGATCTTTGCGGGATCAACATGAATTCCATCCCCATTAACCACATGTCCAAGAAACTGGACTTCACGTAGCCAAAATTCGCACTTGGAGAATTTGGCGTACAGTTGTTCTTTCTTCAGCAGCTCCAAAATAGCTCTTAGGTGTTGTTCGTGTTCAGCCTTCGTCTTTGAGTAAATCAGGATGTCGTCGATGAATACAATCACGAACTGGTCTAAGTATGGCTTGCAAACCCTATTCATCAAGTCCATAAAGACTGCAGGTGCGTTTGTCAAACCAAATGGCATAACGAGGAACTCGTAGTGTCCATAACGAGTTCGGAAGGCTGTTTTCGGGATACTTTCCTCCTGTATCCTTAATTGATGGTATCTAGATCGAAGATCGATCTTAGAGTAGAAGCTTGAACCTTGAAGTTGATCGAACAGATCGTCGATTCTTGGCAGAGGATATCTATCCTCGATCGTTAGCTTATTCAGTTCTCGGTGGTTGATGTTTATTGAAAATCATCGTCTGTTATCTTCCTTCTCTAACCATTGCTAACATTTCTCTGTCAGTCCTTGCATTTCCGAAAATGTAAGTTGCTATGATGCTTCGACTACGGGTGCAGTGCCCGGAATTAAGTCGACGCGGGATTTGACAAATCGTGAGGAGATGATTCCGGCAAGTCTTCGAGGAAGACTTCGGGGTATTCTCCAATCACGAGGATATCTTCGAGTTTTGGTTCTTTGACTTCCTTTTCCACAACATGAGCCAAGAATGCAACACATCCTCTGTGCGAGACTTTTCGGGTCTTCTTTGTCTGATAATCCGTAGGAGCGTATCCTGCTCCATGAGTCATGATAATTTCTCCGTTCGTTTTCGGGGCGCGGATGACAATCTCCGCATGGTTGTTCGTCAACCAGTCCATCCCAATCATCACGTCGAAGCTTCCAAACTCAACTGGCAATAGATCTTGCGTAAACTTACGCTCTCCGGGTTCTATCGTGCCGATTCCAGTTACTGCGTTGACTTCCACTAGTTTCCCCCAAGCTAGTTCTAATGGGTACTGGAATAATTACTCACTCGCTACGTAAACCAATTATGTCCTTGAATACTAGAGTTGTGAATCGTAAAATTTACAACAGTAATTGGCAATACGGATGCATAATATTGAGTAATGTGGGACGTACCGCTATCCATGCTTGGATCTCTGGCGTGCCTTCCTAGCTCCGACGGGGAGCTTTCATCCTTGCGCCTGATTGTCTTCGGGCAATATCTTCTGAAATGCTTTTTGCTTCCACAGTTTAAACATCCTCGAGCACGCTTCTGTTCATCACTCATTCTGCCTTGACAATTAATGTTGTCGTTGTCCCCTTCGTGATTCTCACTACCATCCTGGCCCCCATTACTAAGTTTAGTATTTTGCCAACAAGTTTCCTTGACATGTCCCACCTTGCCACAGTTACCACAATTTCCATATTTGCATCGCCTGACATGATAACGTAAACAATTGTCACACTTAGGTAGGATACCCTTGTAATCTTTTCCCTGTGGGCGACTTCCAAAACCACCACGGTTATTATCTTTATTCCCAAATCCTCCTTGGCCTCCCCGACCGGCAGGGGCCCAACAAGTGTCCTTCAAGTGACCACGTTTCCCACATACTTCGCATGTTTTCAGTCCACAGTGGCCAGAATGATGACGCTGGCATGTGTTACACTTGGGCAGAGTGCCCATATAACCCTTTCCTTTGTTCTCATTATTCGTTCGGGTACCTTCAGTGAGCTTCCTTTTGTTCTTTCCGGATGACTCTACCTGAGTCTCCTTGTCAGGGTCTGCAAGTTTTTCTAGTCTAATTGCCTCCGTAGCGAGTGCCAAACCCATCTTACTTGCAGCATCAGTTGTTGGTGGCGTTGATGTTGTCATCAAGCTCAAGACTTGAGGCGCCAGTTCCCAAATGAATTGTTCCAATTTCTTCAGTTCTGGTTTAACCAGGTATGGAACAATTTGTGACAGATCATGAAGTCGTTGCACGTACTCCAACACCTTCGGACCTTCCATCATTAGGCTCCGAAATTCATCTTCCCTCTTCTGGGTTTCCGTGTGGGGGCAATACTTCTTATGCATCATTCCTTTCAACTCATCCCAAGTTAACGCGTATGCTGTAGTTAGGCCCATTATTCGAACCTGAAGATTCCACCATAATCGAGCTCCATCTTGAAACAACTCAGAAACGTATGGGACCTGTTGTTCTGGCGTACAGCCACTCATTCGAAAGATGGATTCCATATTTTCAATCCATTTTACAAAAGTTATGGCACCCCCAGTGCCGTCGAACTTCGGAGGCTTGTAGTTGAGGAAGTGCCAGTAGGAACAACCGTTATTTTCTGAGGTACCTTTGATTGGTTCGGAGCGTAGGGCCTCGTGCTGTGCTATAGCTGCAGCAATTATCTCTTTAAGTTCTGCCTCAGAGGTGGGCATGCGCATTTCGCGTCTTGGCGGCATCTTCTAAAAGATGTTTCGCACATGTTAGGTCATAGCAAGTGAAGCGTACGTATGCATTCAACAATACCAACACATAACATCTCATGCTATCAACAAATCAATCACATAACATCTTATGTTATAGGACATAAACAATAGATTGAATCATCACAAGTGATGAGAACACTGCGATTATATTGCCACAATTCGAGACCGCAAAGCAAAGCTTACAAGTACACCACTATATCATACAACATCAATGACTTAGTAGGGGACGACCCTAGACAAGTCGTGCGATCGCTGAACATGTTCAGGAGTCTCTGGTTCGTCCATTCTCAAATTTCAGGACTCCACGTCAAGTTTCTGAATTTCTGTCCTAATACAACGTTTCTTCTCAATCGTTTCCTTGAGCTCGTCCCAGCTCAGTGTATAAGTAGCGTCTGTGCCAAGGGTCTGAACCTGGAGGTTCCATTAAGAGAGTGTGCCATCTAGAAATATCCCTGAGATGTAGGTAACACTCTGTTGGCGATCAGTTACTCATCCTTAAAATGGAGTCGGTCTTTTCGGACCAACGAACAAATGCAACGGTGCCTCCTGTTCCGACAAAGTTCAAAGGCTTGCAGTTCAGGAACTGTTTATAGGTGCAGCCAGTTGGAGGGTTATCTCCAGTAATGCCATCGTTGTACTTAGAGTGGAGGGCTTCATGTCGTGCATTTATCTGTGAGATGCGTTCTTGCAGCTCGGCTTCTGTTCTTAGTAACGTACTGGTGTTTGTGTCACGTCTGGGTGACACTCCCTTATGACGAAATAGTGTGAAGCGGGTTGTTTCAAATTTTCTATGAGGTATATATAGCAACATAAGCCATCATGTAATCACCCAATTTCACACGCACATATACTCACTGTATGAGTGGGGAGGTAAATTTCTGAGCCTTCACATAGGCTTGCCAATTTGGCTTGTTGCTTGTAATAGAATGAACTTGAGGCTACATCGCCTAAGTCATTTGTGTTTAGGTTATTTCCTGCTGCATTGGTTATCATTAGCTTGGCCTGCAGAGTCCACCAGGATTCCTGTGCACTACAAATCGTTATTACGTGGGCCCCCGTAATAATAAATTGTCTTGCACAGTTACCCCAAATTTTCTCTCATCCAAGCAGATGGTCAATCAAGGAGCAACAGCCGGTGCATTGGCATGAACAGGGTCATACTCCAATGCGGGGTCAGGAGCAACGCCTGGCTCAGGGGCCACGGCTAGCTCCGAATCAAAAACTCCATCTCAAAATCAGCTGGATCAACAATCACAGGGGTTACAGGATCCCCCAAGGGCTTGTCTAAGTGCATGAACTCAATGTCATGGTCTGGATCAACACCAGGCGGAAAAACAGAATTGTCCTCATAATCACGATCAAACTCAAAATTGTGTGCGGGATCCGGTGCAGCTAGTGATGCCGTATCAGGGTCGGCGTCGTGTAAGTAGTGCTGCATTCCCTGTATGTGCGAAGATGCGGGTGTCAGAAACTCAAATGAGTCTGGGATAGGGGAATGGTCATAAGTTTCCCCTATAGGAGCGTCCGCATGAAGTAGTCTAATACCAGCAGTAATAAGGCCCTGCCCTCGAATGGGTCCTCCTCCAGTAGATCGTTATCGTCTTCAGAGGCCTCGTTGGGAGGGCGTATCATCAACAGGATAAGCGGCAAGGGGCACAGGAGCAGGGATCACCGCCAGTGGTAAAATCCCAACAAGATGGCCATCAGTAGGCTCTGCTACGACTTCAGGCAGTGCACAAAGGGCTGAAAGTCGTCATTGTCTGTGCCGGTAGTATCAGAAATGTACACCTCGTGCTTCGTTGAACTATGTCGTCTGATACTATGGTCATGGGGTTCGTAGTGCCCATCTTTCTAGTACTTGATGAAAGCATAACGTTTGTAACACAAACACATATACGTATAATAATCAATCATATAATCAGTTAATCACATAAGTCACCAAGTAAGGTATCACATACTTCTCCTAGTCTTACTAGCCAATTTCATCCAGTCTACAAGACTGCTCTGTCCTTCACTTAAACCAAACCTCGATCCTCCAGACCGATCCTATAACAAACCAACGTGCTCGTCTACCTTGATCACCGCGGTCCTCCAGACCGATCCTCAGCCCTCCAAGCTGAACTTATAATTAATAAAATGTGCTCAACATTTGTTTGTAAAAAGTGTGGATCTGGACTTAAGTGGTATGCAGAAAAATGTTTTCGTGAGAGCCCTAGTGATCATAGTCTAGACTCGAGAAAGAATCCTAGTTCGCTATGATCAGAGCTCTGATACCAAGCTGTCACACCCTGGCTTTGCGGAAGCGTGGTTAATTGTGGTGTGACTTCTTAATACCATAGCTTAATCATACCAAAGCTATATGAGTTAAAAACATGCAAGATCATCCATTAAGTTTTGAAACCAAATACCGTACCATTGTTTTAACCAATAACCATAACCTTGTTCAACAGACATTACAACTTTAAACATAACATAAACATGGTTTAAGGATTGTGTCTTGTCCAGGAAAGAGACACATCCCCTAAACCCCGGATGACCTTGGAAACTAGTGCAGCGGAAAACGTGCCATACCGTGCCAGATCTCGTTAATTTCCTGAAATACATGTAAGTTGAAAAATCAACAATAATGTTGAGCGAGTTCATGTGTAAGTGAGTATGTAAAACACTTGTGAGTATAAAAATAGTTGTGGTATGTAGCAGTTGTAAGAGGACTTGTGATCACCAATGGTTTGCAAGGCCACTGACATATGTGAAGTGCAAATAGGGAGACTCAAACCTAGCAGATTTCACCACGGCAAAGTATGTGGACAAAGTCACCCCACGGTCCGTTTCTAGTTTGGCCGGGGGCTGGGCTCGCTACACCCAGATAGATCTACCGCTCCTGTCCCTCGGTCCCTCCATGAGGACTAATGGCCCCATGTTGTTCCTATCCACTCACATGATCGTATAACACCTCCTTACGTTAAACATACCGTTGTAAAGTACTCGTAAATCATAGTAACATGTATTTCACCCCCGCAGTTAAGAAAACTGAAAACAGTTAGAGAAAAGGGGGACAAGAACTCACAGTGAATGCGCGTCTCTACCAAGTGTCTCCAATACAGTAAGCTGTGCAACGACCTACAAGTGCTAATTCTATTAGACGGACGGCCGTGCCTTAGCTTTACAGTTTATGTCTTTGGGAAATAGTTAGACAACTATTTCGTGTTTATGATCCGTATACACTTGGTAGTTATTCTTCTTCCCAAGGATGGGGGATACAATACATGTGCGTAAGTTACGTTTTATCAATCTTGTGGTAATGTAATTACCGGTGTAACTTATATGTTTGTGGAAGCGTTCGTAAAGTTTTGGAATCATTAACGCTTGCAAATATTATTTTTACTCTAAAATAATATTTATGTATTCTCACAAAATAATCATAAACAGTGTTGTGACAAATATATTTATCACGTTAATCTTTGTGAAAATCCCACCTCCGAATATTTAGTAAAATATAGTGCTGTCGAAATTTATGTTTCGAAAGTATGTCCAAAAATAGTTCTAACACTTATTGTGTAAATAAGCCTAAGTGTTAGGTTTTTAGAAAATTTCGCCAGAGTTTCCTCTGTAACTGGAGGTGGCCACGCTTTCAAGCGTATCATTTTCTGGCACTTTACTAGTCAGCTAGAAGCTGGATTAATTATTAAAGTGCTGTGTCTGGTACTTAAAGTACGTTTTTGGCACATCCGAATCAGTGTATCTTATCCCTAGAGACGCGGTACCATAACCCTTATATCCCTACACTCACTACCAGTGTAGTCAAAATATATGAGGCTCTTAACAGGCCTTAGAGGCAGTGTCTGCCTGATGCTGGTTATTTCAGCATGTTCACTGTGTATCCGTTTAGTGCTACTGTGCTTTTTGTGCATCATGTTTGTCACTAAGGTGCCGTATGTAAATAATGTAGTGACAGTATATAAAGTATGATGCAAGTAAGTGCATGTATCAGTATGCAGGTAGCAGTTTATCAGCTAGTTTCAATCAAGCACAGTAATTAAGTAGTAATTAATCATTAATTAAGTTGTACGGATACCTGGTTTAGTGCGGGTTGTCACACTTTGTTTCTCAGCGATCTTTGTCGGACCGCATCCAGAGTAAGTGACAAAGATATGTCAGCTACAGACTTGAAGGTAGCTGGCCGAGAAGCTTTTACGCTTGCCTTGATTTCCGGAGCTAAACCACCGATAAAACGAGCGATTCTTTTTGGTTCAGGGGTTACCAGATAAGGAACCAACCGGGACATCGTGTTGAAGCTCGTTAGGTAAGCTTGACAGTCAAGGTTTGTCATCACCAATGATAGAAAATCAGACTCTATCTTCTCCACCTCATGCTGAGGGCAGTAATTTTCCCTGATAAGGGCAACAAATTGATCCCACGACATGTTGTACAATGGGATTTTTCCGGTGGCTTGAATCAGAGATCTCCACCATGCTAAAGCTTCACCCTTAAAAGACTGCGACACAAACTTGACCATGTCTCTCTCAGCGCATCCGCTGATGTCTACAACCGTATCCATCTCATCCAGCCACGTCATACAGTCAATGGCTCCCTTCTCCCCAGTGAAATCCCGGGGTTTGCAGGAAACGAAACATTTATATGAGCAACCCTTGTCACGGGGTCCCTGATTTAGTATAACCTGCTGAGATGGAGCATTGTGGTTCGAGGAGCGTCAATCATCATCTTTCTTCGAGTCGTCCTTCTTGGACGGTGGCTTTGAAGGCTGCGTAGATAGGGTCCTACTACGAGTCCCACTATACTCTTCGTACTGCCTTTCCAAGGCTTGTGTAACTGCGCCGTCTATTATTGCCTTCAATTCAGCACCCGTTAAATTAATTCGGGCGTTCTCGTTATTCTCCACTGGATGACTATTACCGTCGTCCGAGTTAGCCATTTTAATTGAACTGTTGCAGAAAACAAGGACAATAGTTTATTTGGGAGTTTTATTATGGAATTGCCCCTTAGGGAAATTCATTAACCATGGTAAACAGAGACCATATTTGGTTAATTTATTAATCATATTTATTTAGGATTTCTACAATAATTTATCCTAATTATAAAACAATAATAGTTTTATTTGCGGCACATAAGGCCTAGTCACATGGACAATTTAATTTATAAGTTATGATTTCAGAGAATCAAAACATGAAGGTATATTGGCACAATAGGCCTAGTCACAAGGATAATTATAAATTATATGCTAGGATTTCAGAGAATCAAAGCAATTGAGGTTTGAACCTAGTTCATTACCTTTATTTGACAGGGAGTCATAGCTACCACTGTGTTTTGGGCTCATATAGAAATGAGCAGGGCCCGTAGGCACGTATTACCATGTATGGTAAAAGTATGATCATCTTAATTGATGATTTAACCCATGATTCACAGATCATTAAGTTGGGCTTGGAATCTTTAGAAAGATCCTTATATAATAATAACGTGTGTGATTTCAAATGAATCACGTCTGCCAGGAGCGTTAACATGTATACAGATGTTAACAGGGATTTGAATCTTTTGAACAGGTCTTACCATCTTGGCCCGGCCTTAAAATGACCCTAAGGCTAGGTTTCACTCTTTAAGATTCTTATTAAAAATTTAAAGTAGGCAGATTATTTTTAAAATGAATGTTTTTAATTTATTTATTTCATATATAATTTATCTATGCACATAATGGCAACATGAAATTTATAAAACAAACATTCCATTAATTTATTACAATATTACACGCTGCCCTAAACGGGTCTTTTCAATTAACAAACTTACCCACGCAGGGGTTTAAATAAATACTTACCCTCGCAGGGGCTTAATAACACACATACCCACGCAGGGGCTTAATAATAAACATAATAGTCCACGCAGGGACTTACACAAATAAAATACCCTCGTAGGGGTTTACAGAAAGATAGACCCACGCAGGGGTCGAAATAAATAACATACATACCCACGTAGGGGTTTATACCACAAGATATGCCCACGCAGGGGCTCAACAAACAATTGGAAGGATTCGATGATCCTTCTTGTTCTTCCCTTTGATCAAGCTTGCCAATCCTTGGAAGAAGCTTTGTCTCTCCCTACGGTCACGGTGGAAGCCTCGCTCTACTTCATCCAACCTTTGTAGGATTTCCTCCCTTTCTGGGGGAGAAAACCGTGGCGGCTGCGATTGCGTCCGAATAATAGGCCTAGGAGGTATCTGGTACCCATGTGTTGGGTACCCTACTCCCCATGGATCCCCATAGGGTCCTTGGGTGTTGTAGTTTGCCGCTACCATGTACGGGTCGGCCTCCGCGTAACCATAGTTATGGTGAGTCGGTGGTTCAAACGGGTTATACGCCATGGAACCCGTATATGCCGGAATTGGGTTGTCAAAACCCATTGGCGGTGGCTGTGGTACAGCTGGGTTGGAGGGTCCACCCATTTGTGGGTCCTCCTGATGTGGCAGATAGTGGCTGCCACTGGATTAACGTGGGGAACTGAAATGGAAATCCCCTGCTCGTGACGATATGCGCGCACCGGTTCTCCTTCGCCTTGGCGGTTGCGGAGGTGCCGGTTGCACTGGCGGCGGTGGAGGCGGTGGCGTGACTGCCACGAATCTGGAATCCTCAGAGGGATCCTGTTGTTGTTGCGGCTGCTGCTGCTGAGGAGGCGACGAATGGTGAGGAGGTGTATAGTACCACTCGTGCCTGGTGAACATAGCTTGAAAGCTATCCGGACCAACATAGGGTGATCCATGGAAAGAAGATCCGTCGGAGATCTCGATCGGGTGGTTTGGTGTACCACTGGCTGGCTCGACGGGGTCCGTATCCTCGTCCATGTCGTCCGCATGATCTCCAGAGAAATGATCTTCTGGCCCCAGTGGGTTAAAACCCACGGGTTCTTGGATGTAATTGGCCGGGTTAAACCGGCCCCTGAAAACGGGTGTGGGATCCCCGAAAGAATGATGCGATAAAGATCGCTGCAATGGTATATATGAGGGCTGAGGGTTGTTGGGCTCGTACTCCGGTTGTGGCCCATAAGGGTTTTGGACCGGAGGCGTAGAGCTATGTGACACCGATCGTCTGGCTGGTTCAAACAGGTTCCTCCTATTCTGCCGAGGGTCGTCACTCTCGGTAGTAGATGGAGCTCGCGCATTTGAAGGTCCAGCTTCATTATCATTGGGGGCAGTGATTGGCCCCTTGCCTCTTCCTCTTCTCCTGAAGAATCTTGGCGGCATTTTGTAAATCATGTCAATATAGCATGAGATAACAAAACACAAATATATGCAAAATAAAGGACAACACAAACAAGGTGGAATTTGTCCTATGTTATATGTCTAGACTCGAAAGTTTAGAATTGTGCAATTGTGTAACTAAGATTAAACACCAAAGGCTAGTGTTTAATTCACTCAGTGTTGGCTCTGATACCAACCTGCCACACCCTGATTTCCACGTATCACCGGTGGGCCCGGTGGGGGAGTATCGTGACGTGGTTGGCAACATAATAGTCAAACAACACAATAATCAATATGCACAGCGGAAGCAATTTAAAAATATGATACAACCGAATTTAATATTGTAATATCAAATGTCACAATATTCGGAAGTTTATCCACAGATGGATCGAAAATAAAAGAGTATTAATAGTTCAACAGACTTCAGGCATCTTAAGCTTGCGAGACTTCTAGTGATGCTAAGGAGAAATCCCAGCCAATTACGCTTAGTACTTGCATTTAATCTTTTTGGGAAAATACGTCAGTTTACACTGGTAAATACAATCAACTGACTCATTTTGGAAAATGATTGAAAATTGGTTTGGATGCACGTGGCATAAACATTTTATTTAACTTGGGAGAATTATTTAATATTATAATCTTGTGAACGAATTACATGTTCCTTGTGCGTTCAGTAGCCCGGATCTTGTCCGGGTTAAAGATCAATAGACACACCACAATATACTTTTGTGCACTGACGGGTGTACGCCTACACCCCGTACTTAAGTCGTGGCCATTTCGTAAAATGATGCCAAGGATATCTGGGACATGGTCATTAACCCCCCCCCCCCAAAGGCTTTAAGTAACAAGACTGTTTAAACGAGCCGATCAAATTAGTCAATTACCCACTCAACGGTGGAGGATTTGATGCTCGATCAAGCGGTATGCTATATACCGTAACCCAAGCCCGTATAGGGAAAATAAGTTAAAAGTATTTACCTGAGCAATGTATAAATCACAATAAGCAAAATGCACGTAGCTTTTACTGGTCCTCCTAATCTGGAACGAAGGTTTTATAATAACCTATTAGAATCCTAACGGGTCTTTAATTAAGCTTAAGCTTAGACCGGCTAGTTTCAAAAATACGGTTCGTACGCACGATTAAGCGAAGACCGGATAGAATGTGATTTAGACCCGACAAGTTTGAAGACTTGTTTAATATGGGTTTATTATTCACATTCTGGAATTTGAGATAAAACCGTTAAGGTTTGACCTGTTTCGGCTAATTTATGTAAACTTGTTACATAAACTGAACCGTACGCGTAATAAGCGTGACGGGTATTCATGAGAGCTATATACAGGTTTCCTAAGTTAATTATGCCTCAAATATGTTGTGACATCAGTAAGATGTCTTTCATTATGCCCGAAACGTGTTTAAACACAAACTAGGCCCCGTAGGGGTAGTTTGGTCATTTAAAAGTTTATAAAAGAGTTTAAGTAACAACCTGAGTTACAGGTCTGATGTAATCAGAAAAAATACATAATTTGCTAAGTTATATCCGTAGGATAAAGTGTATATGTGAAATTTATCAATTATAACCAAACTATGCCCCGTAGGGGTATTTTGGTAATTTCACATAAGCCGAAAGTTCAAAACTGAAGTCTGAGTTTATCAACTTTTGCTTACTGTTAAAATATCATAATTTACCTCAAATATCAGTAGGTATCAACCTTAGTATGTTTAAAATAGTTCTAGTGCATACTATGCGCTAAAAACGCTTAATTAGGCGATTAGAAGCCGTTTACGGGTTCTATATAGAAAGTTGATATTTTTATATTTCCAGGAGGTTTAAAATAATTTATTTATCATATCTACTCAGTAGCAAAAGGTTTGGAGTCGTTTAGATATGTAAAACTCCTTTTATGGCCCGTAAGGGCAAAACCGACATTTACCGGATTAAGCCTACGACTATGAGTTATGCTCAGCCTAAAATTAATTAAAAATCTTTAAAATTCCCAAAATAATATCTTACATCAGTGGGTAAAGATTTTGATACCAAAAAGTATGTTTAACTAGGCTATCCGCTAATTACGCCATTTTATTAACATAAGGCTTTCATTTTGCGATAATGAGCATAACTCTCAATCTACAATTCAAACTGATGTCAAACTTTGCATACAAGTTTATATATCACTAAATTAAAGTTTCTACTCTTTTACATTTCCAAAAATCACGTTTTAAGGTAATAAGGGCATAATGGTCAACATATGAGCAATTAACGGAATCATGCATTTTAATTGGTTAACTAATGAACCATGGTGTATAATCACATAGGGTTATAATACCATGTTACCTGGTCCAAATAAAGCTCTAAGGTATTTCTAAAATATACCATGACGGGTCAGAACTGAAAGTCAAAGTGAAAGTCAAACAATGTGACTTTCGGTTCCGAACCGGGTATTTACAGGAAATTGTCGGGTTGAACATGTTTAGACATGTTCTTACACTTATTACTAAGTTATAACAATGATCAAACAGGTTGTATATGATCTACATTGCTAATTATGCATAAATGGCATTTTAAGTATCCTGTTGACTTTTTATAAACTAGTTTGACCCGACTTTTGACCTGGTTAGAGTGGTAATCAGGGGGAACCCTTTTAAGGGTTTATTACCCACATAATTACATACTCATATCTACTTTTAATTCTAGATTTGACTGAGCCATCATTAATTAATCTCGAAGTCAAACCGTAATTACGATGGTTTGACTTTTAGCTAAATAATTAAGCTAAACTTAATTAAGAAAGGATTAGCAAACTTACTGAAGTCCTAAGCTTGATTAGTGATCACTTGAGAAAAGGTTTGAGCTCCAGGAATGATCAGAAAACTGAAGGAAATGGTGTGATGAATTGTTTGCAACTCAAGACCCTTTTATAGTGAATTCAATCACCACAAAGTGTTGACAACAAAGTCTAGCACTTACCACAACATTCCCACAGGTGTCCTACATGTTTAGGGGTTGTTTAGGGGCCAAGGGAGATGAGGAAACTCGTTAAAAGTTCCAGAATCGCGTTTAAATAGCAAACAGGAACATTTCTGTCGCTGGGCAGTTGCTTGCGCACCGTAAGACTCCTGTTGTTGCGGTGCGCAAGCGTTCATCAGGGACCAAAACTTTGTTCTTTCATGCATTCGAAAGGGCAACCATCTTTATCCGATTTTGGGGCCTTGTTTTATCAATTAGGGGCCCTTAAAATGTGCCTTGTACTATTACATACCCTACCATTTGGTATGTTTCATTGAATTCATTTTGAAAGTGCCGAACAAGAAGGTTTACCGTGCATTTTCTTCGTAGGAGTCCACTACCTCAATTATTGTCAAGAATTTCTGGATTTAGATGTTTAAGATATATATACTTGGGTCTTGGGATTTATAAATGAGGTCGTTCAGAGGTAAAAATTAACATGACGCCACTTTTAAATCCTGCCAAAACATCTTTATTACATCCGAGTTTACCACGCGTTTTGTCTTTCATGACACGTGTCGTTATTTCATTGGACACGAATTTTCGTGGTGTTACAATATGGAGGTATGTTGGCTACCTGGTCAGGGGTTAAGGGAACGGTTTGGTAAGAGTCTTGCCGTTGTTCAGCGTTTAGAGATCCTGCAAGGGACCTGGGTCAAATTTAGTAGGACCTCCTACAATACTTAACGGTATTGGATGGCGGGGGTCCAAACTCTTTGATCCCCTCATAAGTTAAACTACTATTAATACTATAACCCGGCTACTTATGACTGTATCCTTGCTGACTCAGACTACTTAGCCAAGGGTAACGTCACCTTCAAAAGAAGGGCCTACCATAATTTGCATTAATAACTTAATTAATTATCTTTCAATAATCCGATCCTTTAGGATTGTATCCTTGCTGACTCAAACTATTGGGTTGAGGGTAACGTCACCTTCAAAAGAGGGGCCTACTACAATAACTAAGATAATCTCTTAAATAAGTGCAAAAGTACGGAAATAATCAAAGGTTACACTATACACGAGTCGGAACCAAGTGATTCATCTTGTCTATCTGTTTTTATTTTTATTTTCAGCATTTTAGTTAGTTTTTATTTTTCTTAGTTTAAAAACCTTTTTTCTAAACTTTTTGATTTGATTAGACGTTGAGGATAAACCGGTACTAAAAGCTCTTGTGTCCTTGGACGACCTCGGTATCTTACCAACACTATACTACGCTCATGATGGGTGCACTTGCCCATATGTGTGTTTAGTGTTACTAAATATCGTGTTTTATAAATTTAAAACTTGGCTAAAAAAGTGTAAAAGGGCTTAAAATATACTTAAACCTATATATACACCTAACGCACATCAATCCTCAAACTTCCAGCCGCCGTAGATCCATACCAAACCCTAACCCCTCAAGGCTGCCTAGATCGAAAAGCGGTCAGTGATCACCGAGTTCCTCAACTTGGTAGGGCATAAACACAAATCCAATAAGGTAAAATACCCAACCACATATCAAAACAAACATATACTTTTTATTAGAAGGATAGATATAAGTTAGATCCAATGTTATCATTAGAAATAATGTAGGCTTAGTATTATTTCATATTTTATGTAACATATTATAGATAGCGACGGTTATGGTTTCAATATCATAACATATATATATCCTTTATTAACATTAATGTAAACCACCAATTCTTATTCAAGAACACAAAGATTTCGTTTTCTCTCAAGAACCAAAACCCTAATCTCAATATCAATTCCAACAAGTGGTATCAGAGCCATCACCGATCCACTCTTCAAATTCGTTCCAATCATTCAATTAATTCTCTAATTTCCAAAACAGAAAACTCAGAACATGTCGACAAATCTGGAATTCAAACCCAAATTCCAAAATTAATGGGATCGAATTACTTTCATTGGCACATTCAAATGAAAGTCTTATTAGAATCACAAGATCTATGGTCAATCATAGAAGAAGGATATAATCAGCCTGCATCAGGGGCATCCGAAAGTGACCAGAATGCTTATAAAGAAAATGTCAAGAGAGACAAAAAGGCACTGCATATAATTTTTCAGGCAGCGAGTGAAATGGTATTCGAACGAATCGCAACATGTAAAACCTCCAAGGAAGCATGGAACGTATTACACAGGACATACAGAGGCGAACAAAGAGTGAAAATGGTAAAACTTCAAACCCTAAGATGTGAATTTGATGCCCTGCGTATGAAAGAAAATGAAACAGTAGAAGATTTTGTTAATAGAACAACAATTATAGTCAATCAGTTACGTCAAAATGAAGAAAATGTTACCGAACAAAGAATCGTAGAGAAAATTCTTAGAACATTAACACGCAAGTATGAATCGGTGGTTGTTGCCATCGAAGAATCCAAAGACTTAAACAATATGTCGACGGAAGAACTTCTCGGTATTCTTCAGTCACATGAACTTCGTTTAAAACAATATGATGATAACCCGGTAGAACAAGCCTTTCAAGTACAAGGCAACAATTATGATCGTACAAGACAATATAGATCCGAAAATTCTGGAAGAGGACGAGGCAAAGGAAGATTCAGTGGTAATATACGGTGTTATAACTGTAAAAAAACTAGGGCACACTGCACGGTTTTGTAATCAACGAAGAGAAGATAGTGATAAAACAGGAAATGCACTCCTGCATGAGGATGAAGTAAACGAAAGAAATGATGATACAATGTTCATGATTTTCAATGTAGAAGAGATTACAAAGAATGATTGCTGGTACTTAGACAGCGGATGTAGTAACCATATGACTGGAGATAAAAGTCTGTTCATTACACTTAATGATTCAGAAAGAAGAGAAGTGAGAACGGGGGATGACAAAAAACTCGAAGTGTTAGGATGTGGAGATGTAGCCATAAAAGTAAAGGGATCCGAAAAGAAAGTACCAAATGTGTTTTACGTGGAAGGGTTAAAGCATAATCTTCTGAGTGTAAGACAACTAGTTCAAAAGGGATATGAAGTAAAATTTAGCAATCAAGAATGCACAATTAAAGAATCTAATGGAGAGGTTATAGGTGTAGTAAAGATGACAGGGAATAAGATGTTTCCATTAAACCTCAATCAAGACATAACTCCTCGAGTATATAGTATGATCACACAAGATCTGAATGTACTATGGCATCGAAGATATGGACACATCAACTTCGACACTCTACATGACATGGGAACAAATGAAGTGGTTAAAGGATTACCCAAACTGCCTAAGCAGCAAAACAAACTATGTGAAGGATGCATGCTCGGTAAACATGCAAGAAAGCCATTTCCAAAGACTTTAACGTGGCATGCCAGTAAACCTCTGCAACTTGTTCAATCGGATATCTGTGGACCCATGAGGACTCCTTCCATTGGAGGATGTAGGTATTTTATCACCTTTATAGATGATTTTTCTAGAAAGACATGGGTATACTTCTTAAAATTAAAATCCGAAGCATTAAGCTACTTCAAGATATTTAAAAGAGTTACTGAAAACCAAATGGATCTTAAGTTAAAATGCATGAGAACCGATAGAGGGGGAGAGTATTGCAACAATGAATTTCAAGAATTTCTCAAAGAAAATGGGATTCAACATCAACTTACTACAAGTTATACACCCAACAAAATGGAGTGGCTGAACGGAAAAATAGAACTATTATGGAACTTAGTAGAAGCATGATGAAGATGATGAGTGTATCCAATGGTTTATGGGCTGAAGCTGTTGCATGTGCAACCTACTTGTTAAATCGTACCGTAACAAAGAAAATTCCTCACATTACACCGGAGGAAACATGGAGTGGAAAGAAACCAAACATAGAACATCTTAGAGTTTTCGGATGCACAGCGTATGCACAAGTACCAAAACAACGCATGAACAAATTAGATGATAAGACAGAGAGAACTATTCTAGTTGGATATAGCGAAAACATTAAGGCATACAAACTTTATAATCCGTTGACAAACAAAGTAATCATTAGCAGGGATGTGACATTCGATGAGACTCAAATCTGGAAAGAAAAAGAACCAAATGAACAGGGATCATATATTCAGCTGAATAGTCCAGACAATAGCATACAAGAAGAACCTAGTCATATTGATGATAATACAACGTCAAATGAAGGAAGTAATCAAGCTGATGACTTAGGTGCTGTTTGTTTTTCTCAAGAAGATCTTCCTGACCTCTTATGTCTCAAGAACAGGGATATATCCTAGTTAATAATATATCCTACCTAATAAAAGACATACCTATGGTGCCACATGACATTTATCTAGGGTCAAATTCACACATGGCATTTTTTAGCCTACACTATGACACGTGGCAATTTCCTAGCTTCCATTCTTCTAAAGCCAAAAACGCACGGGATCCGAATTACTTTTTATACGGGTATTCACTTGACGTTATAACCCGATGATATTAACGCCGCTCATTCATTCGTAAACCCTAATTCCCATTTCTTCGTCCTACTGCACAACCTCATCAACACTAATATCTCTTCTTCTTCTTCTTCTTCAATCTCGCCACACCAAAGTCATGACAATGGTGAAAATTAATTACCATTGAATCAATCAAGTTTCTTCTTCTTATGACAGACTAAGTTTTATGAGAGACAATCAAGTTTCCATTCTTCAAAGCCTAATTGGTTCAGCAGCCGTCTTCCTCTGCAATAATCATATCGACAAAACCACGAGCGTTATCCAAATCATAACAGGTTAGGAATCAATCTACCTATTGTTCATTTGATTTTATTAGTTCGCATTTAACCATTTTCTTGATCAGAAACCCTAATGGCATCGCTAATACAATCGACAACAACCAATTGGCTACAAGGGTGGTCAAGGAAATGTGCATGTCCAAACCACATCTGCGCAAGGCTCTTCTAACCCTAAAATTATTGATTGATCCTAATAGTTCTTGGTATTTCGTAAGTTTCTGGATTTCAAGGAAACGAAATATAAATTCCAGACATACACATTATTTTCTTAGTGCAACTTACTTAGTATTTTTTTAACTTGATAAGTTTCTGGATATGTAGGTCATGATTTTTTGCTTGATTTTTAATGCCGCTGATGCCTGAAGAAAGTGCCTTTTGGTAGATTTGAGTCTTGAATACTTGATTAGATTTTTTATCTGTTGATGCTTACGTTTTTTTTCCGGTTTTAGCCACTAGCATACATAATGAGGCATTGCTATTTTGTTGGAGTGCTTATATTATATTTAAAGTTCAATCGATTGTATGTTTTCTTTTGAGACATCTTTGTTCTTCATCTTGCATGTATCACTTTCGATTTTAATTTTATGCAGTCGTTTTGTTTTGTGTAGTTGATGAGAGTAAATTAGTGGTGACAAGCGAAACGAGATCCAGAGTTTTTAGGGTGGTTTCTTTTTGAAAGATCGAATGTTATTGAATCACTGTAAGTTATTATATAGTTTGTTAGTTCGGTTTACATTTAGAATTTTCAAATTCCAAACCTTTGTCAATATCATCTTAACAACTTAACCCAGTATGAAAAGGCAGTGAGTGGGGGTGTTGGTAATGGGTCTAAATGGGTTTAGGTTAACATGGTTCCTTTTTTGTTGCGGGTCAAAATATGTCAATCGGATTGGTACAAACTTTTTTTTTTCTCAAAACGGGTACTTCTAGGTTGGGTGGATATCTATAGGTTTTGCCATCAGCATCTTCACAAAGATTCTCCCCAATTTCACTGTCCTCTTTTCAAAAATGTATTCTGTAAATTAAATTGATGGTCAGTGGAATGCCTTCTATTTTGAGTATCATTATGCCTAATCTTATAAAATGTTTTGGAGTAAATTAAACCGATGGTCAGTGGAATGGTCAAAGTTCATAGATGGTCAAGTGGAAAAGTCAAATCATTTCTTTGTTTATTCGTCATTGACTATTTAATCATATCTTATTTTTAATTAATTTAATCATATCTTATGTTTAATTAATATATAGGTTCTTGGTGGTCTGCGGTAATAGATCGGACCTCTTAGTGACGTTTGAACTATTCCGCATAAATATTAGAGGCTCCTGCTTTACCAGCAACTATCTGTTTATACACAGAGCGTATATCAGTATAGGATCTTTTTGATCTAATTAATGGATGCGTATGTCAGATCTGGATACGTATATCAGTTAGGGTTTCATTGGTTCATCTTTATTTTTTTCTATTGCAGAGATATGATTCCATCCCTAAAACGAACTACTACTCCTTATTTTGTTATGATGTTTATGGTTCTGGTATTTATGGTTATGGTTGCAGGTTGACGTGAAAAGGAATTTAACATAAGAAAATTCCCTGGTCGTCACTAACTGGCAAAAATAATCATACGTGAAGGTATGTTGAGTTTTATATGGATTGCCTTGCTTAGATAAATATGGTCAAATGTAAATTACTCTTAACCTAATACTTGTAATGTAAATTACTTTTAGTGTTTAATGATGTGTTTTTTATTGTGATTTGATTATGCTCTGTACTGACATATGGGCAAATTGTTGTATCCTCTCCACTATAGAAGTATATGTTTGGATATTAAGTTTAAAAAGTGACTGTTGTTTAGTTGAATTTTTATAGTGGTTTTGTGGTTTATTTGAATTTTAATCTGTAGCATGTCAAATGGTTTTGTCAAATGGGTTGAAACTTGAAAGTCAAGTGTGCTAAAATGCATTAAAAGCTCTTACTTTCTTGGGTTCTGCCAAATTCCATAGAACATGTATGTTTTCAGTAAGGGTTTAGTTTCACTCGATTTCATTGGTGTTGTTCGTACTGTTTAATGCAATAAAAACAAACCACTTTGTTCTGATTTTGAATAATTTAAAGATTACAATTTATGACCTACCTATTGGATTATTATTTGAACATTTTATTTGCATCTCAGGTTTGTCAGGTCTGTTTGAGCATCGGGTCGAGTTGGACTAAATTGATGGAATTTCTTAACTGATTGTGTAATTTTTTTTTTTTTACTCTTTAAGGTATATATGCAAGGCTACCTGATACTAAGACAACAACAGACATTGCAATTCTTTAATGAAATTCATTTGCATCATGTTGATCTATGTCCTTATTTTCATATTGATTCGTGGGCTTCATTAAACAAATCATATAAAACGGGTCTATGGAACTATGTTTTTGAAGGTGAGCCAAAACGAGAGTTGCCTTACGAAGCAACTCTAATCCCTAGAGTTGTTAAACAAATTTTGATACTTTGGAGCAACGGAACGCAGAGTATAGCGTCAAAGTAACTTTCTTGGAGCTATTTGTTTAGGAGATCACCTACTTGCTGGTTCTGTGGACTTTGTGGCTGCATAGGTGAAAACATTAACAAGTTTGTAGCTGCAGAATGGTGTTGATGCACTTTCGTGTGGATGTAGCACGGTTCGGTTCGTCTCATATCAAGACAACATATTTGACATTCTCCTGTCAAATATGTGAGTGAAAATAATATATCGAAACAAGACATGTTCATTGAAATAGAGGCTTTGTTCATCAAAACAAGACATGACATCCTCCTGACAAAGACAACTTATCGAAATAGAAATGCATATATATTGAAGCAAAATATCGAAATAGATCACTATTTCGATACATATGTGAAGAAGTGTATTTCGATACATAATAAATATGTCTATTTTGATAAGTACAAGGGTATTTCGATGAGTTTCAAAGCAAGTTCTATTTCGATGATGCTGCTTCTTCTGTTTCAATGTATTTCGATGTGAGTTTACATGTTTTGTTGTATTACGTTGCAATGTTCCATAATAATTTCCTTCGTAGAAATTCATTATGATCATCATATACGTATAATGTTCTTTGTCAATTCGTCGAAAACATATTTAGGGGCGGAACTACAGGAGGGTCAGGGGGGTCAGCTGACCCTCCGGCGAGCAAAATTATCAGTTTACCGGAGTACTTGGTGAATTTGTTTTTGTATAGTTGACCCTCCTGATTATCTCGGAAAACGCTAAAATTAGAAGAAAAAAAATAAAAATCTTCGAACATTTTCCGGCGGCGAGTGGTTGTCCAACGGTGGCGAGTGGTGCTCCGGTGGACTGTATTATATGTAAAGTTGATTGTAGAAGATAGAGAAACAGGGCATTAAAAGAGAGAGCACGTGATATTTAATCTCTTAAATGGGCCTTAGGGAATGAGGGCTTTTTATATAAAAGAAAGGACTTTAGCCCAAATTGTAAACCTAATTTTTTAATGTTATGTTTGATTCTCTCAAGAAAGTTATAGGCCTGCTCTAGTACTCTGCCGCCAATCTCTTTAAAAGTCTGCATTTGCTTGTTTGAAAAGACTATTCTCTCTTTATTTTTTGGATTCTTGAAGATTTGAGTGGACAACTCATAGCTACACCATTTTTGCATTCAAAATGAAGTGAGTTTTGTTTTTATTTTCTATTGCTAATTATGATTTTATTTAATATTTATTTATGAATTGAATTGGCAGATGTTTCAATTTTCTATTATCATTCTACAAATTAATATTTTATTTTTATTGTGAATTAAATTGTTAATTGTATATTTTATTTTGTATGAGCTTTTTTGTCCTAATTTATGGTTATTTCTATCGTAGAAATGTAAATATAGAAAGATATTTTAACAAAAATCCCAAATAGAGTATAATCCTTTAACAAAAATTTTATAAATACACCTACTAGAAATTTTGTAAATACTAAATAGTTCTATTACGACCCCCCGATCAAAAAGTTCTGGTTCCGCCACTGAACATATTATTTTAGCAAACCCGCGAAGTTCGCGGGTATTAGCACTAGTTAATAATGTAAGAGATGAAGTAGATTCAGTTTCACCCCTCCCTCATCTTTTTAAAAACTCCCAAACTTTCTCACAAACACTGAAACACATAAACAACACCGAGTCTTTTCCATTTTCCCCTACGAGTCTTGGTAATTCAATTATCAACTCCTAACCCTAATCCCTTGTTCTTCTATTCTATATAAAAGTCAAATTCCCTCCGTTCAATCTCACCACTTGGAGGTTGAATTCAGAGTAACAATGGCGATTGAAGCCCTCCGTACGTTTCGATCTATAGATTCAAGTAAGTTCAGCTTCTTCGTAAATCATTATTATTCCTCTCGTATGAATTAGGATACATGAATTTCCTAGTTTAATCATAGTTTGGTAGACTTCATTGATTCAACAGCGATGTTAACAACTGTACCGTGAAACCACCCTAGGTTTACAGGCTTCAACTAACTAAATTGCTACTGATAGTGTTTATTCATGGTAAGATGTGTTGATTGTTGTTTTCAGCATGAAATTCTTCTTCTTAAGTATTTGGCTCATTTTTTGGACAAATCTGGAGATTATTAATCAGAAAGGATTTTGAATTCTAATTTAGGAATTAGTGTGTTCATTATGTTCTCGTTGTCCAATTCAATCAAATCGGAATCGAGTCAGAGGGAGTAGTAGTGATAATGATAGTAGTTAGTGGTTCTATTGTATTCTAGCACTAAGAAAGAAAAATAAATGATACTATAACCATTTTCTTTGCAGAGACCCCCCTTTTTAACTGAATCCCTAACACCTCGAGAGGCGTGTCTTTGATATTTTCATCCAGGTTAGATCTTGATTTTCAGTGTATCATTTTTTTTCCTAGGATCGTTTACAAAAGAAGCTTATTGTATCTGACACGGATTTTCTAGAGAGTTTTTTTACAACATTGCTAAGTTCTTCACATCATGGATTGCTGGTGCCACAGAGTATTGGAGAAAACTATTTTTTAATGATACGTTGCAGATTTGATAGGCCCACAAAAGTTAGCATCCTGGGCTCGACATTATCGTTATGTCCATACGGAATGGTAAATATATTTAATTTCTATATAAATTATAGTTGCATCATTTTTTATTTATTTTGGATATATAATTTGTATTAACTTTTTAAATGGTTGACAAACTCACAGCTGAAAATAGTTTTCTTGCTCAAAGGTTTGGGACACCAGTTAATACTTTGCTACATGATCTGTTAGAAAGATGCAAGAAATTGTCAAAGATACAAGTCAAAATTCTTTGTCTTCTTCTACTAGAGGTAATTTTCCACATAAAGTGTTATGATTATTATGCCTTTAGAATCTCATTATTATTTTATTTAAATAACCTTTTCACCCTTGTCTTTCTAGTGCTTGCTGTATGAAGCTTACCTCAACAGGGGGTTGATTCATTCATACATTTTGAAGGGACTTCAGGTGGCAGCTTTCAACTTCAGAAAAGTAACTATTACATTGGGGATTCGGACCCTAGAAAGGAAACCACATAGCAAGAAAATAATCTGTAATAGTTATATAATTAAGTGACATACATAATATTTTGACCTAACGTAAACATCATTGACCAGGTTTTCGAAGGAACATCGGGAATTGACAATAAGTTCACCACTGTTCAGTTCACAGGGGAGGTGCATAATTTTCCGTCTATCCCATACATCTTTTGCAATTCATAATTTATCTGGATGCTAATGCTAATTATGTTTTTTAATAATGTCAGGTTCTAAAAACTCCTGTTTCTATGGAGGACGCATATTTAACGGCTCCTGGAAGCCAATTGTTAACGGTCCTCCTATTTTGCCAGAGGCTTACCTACCAGGATATTTCTGGTAGCTTTTTATAACATTGAAAAATGTGAACTATAATTATTTGTTCCCATTTCATCTAAAAGATATACCTATACATGGTATACTCTATATATGTACGTATATTCACTAGTCTATTATTGTTCCTGAAGAAATGATACAGACCGGTATCTCAACAATTGATGTCATGGATTCAATTGCTAGAGGACAAAAGATTCCTCTGTTTTCTGCTGCTGGTCTTCCCCACAATGAAATTGCTGCACAGATCTGTCGCCAAGCTGGTTTGGCAAAACGACTGGAGAAAACCGAAAGCTTACTTGAGGTAGTTGTTGGACAATATTATACGCGATTTAAACATTCTTTATATTTGATGATTTAAACATTCTTGATTACTTATTTTTCCAGGGTGGCGGTAGCTATGGGGGTGAGATGGTTACTCTATTTCTGAACCTTGTAAGTCCTTTGTGTTTGTTTTTATTTGTTATTGTTTAAACTTGGCTCGAGCTCGATAAGGCTCGAGGCTCGTTTCGAGCTTTTTCTCGAGCCGATCTCAAGTAGCTCGCGAGCCGCTCTGCTCATCTGCACCTCTAGGTGGGACCAGTGTTCGTGAGGACCAGCATATTCTCTCAGCCGGGGTCCACGTTGTTGTTGGCACACCCGGACGTGTTTTTGACATGTTGCGCAGACAGTCCCTTTGTTCTGATTACATCAAGATGTCTGTACTTGACGAGGCTGATAAAATGCTTTCAATGGGGTTCAAGGATCAGGTATATATGGTCAAATTAAATTTTACTAGGAGTAATCAGTGTCTAACACGTGGTTTTTCTTGTTCCAGATCTATGATATCTTCCGGTTGTTGCCATCGATGGTTCATGTTGGCGTGTTCTCCGCAACTAACCGGTTAGGATTCTTGTGAAGCGTACTTTAGAAGGTATCAAATAGTTCTATTTGAATGTGGAGAAAGAAGACTGGAAGCTTGAAACACTCTGTAACCTTTACGAGACGTTGGCAATCACAACTTTCAATTATTTATCATTTGTCTTTTTAGACATATACGCAAGTTAGTTTTATTGTTTAAAAACACTAGAAGTTGCGTTATGTATTATTTTGGTAAATTTAAGCAGGTTTTTAATCTTTTCTATATATTTTTTTGTGATTTTTCATGCAATTTTCAGCATAAAAAAACAATTTTATACAGAAAATTAAATATTCCAGTTTTTTTCTTTTTCTTTTATATTTCGTTACAAATGCGTTGCAAATAAATTTTCAACACCGTATTTCCGTTGCAAATACGTCACAAATCTTATACAAGAGTAATTAAAGAATCATAGGAAATGCGTTACAAATTTCCAACACAATATTTCCGTTGCAAATTAGTTGAACTTTGTGTAGTAAATGCGTTGCAAAAAGTTTTCCACGAGGCTTTGTGTAGTACAATTCACTTGTAGAGGAGTATTACATGAAGCCATAATTTCCATGTTTGACTTAATTCACTACGTTAGCGACACGACATTCGTTATTAAACATGAAGCCATAAAAATGAATACAACTACCGTTATCGGTCTTGTCCGGTAAGGTAGCGATACGATGTCAATTTATCGAAAGTAAAAACACAATAAACATAAATATCCACACCGATACAGATGTTCGGCCATTTCAGTTTAGTTTGGTGCGATAGCAACATAATTATCGTTCTCGATAAAAGTAATGTCGTAATACTGAAAAAAAAAACATAGAATGCAAGTTATTATGGACAAAATCAAAATAAGTGATTTGAATAAAATTATATTAAATAAATGAATAAATACTTCAAGATAATAAATTAGCATTTAGAGGGTGTTTGGGATTACGTTTTGAAGTGATTATTTGATTATTGCGTTTGTAAAACATAAATAATCTAAAAAAGTGTTTAGATAAAAAAGTGATTATCTGCCTCCAAAACGCAGTTTTGGAGATGCATGTACCTACATGTTTTTTCAAAACGCAGTTTTGAAAACGCAAAATCTATTTTGAAAACGCATAATCTATTTTAAAAACGCAACACCAAACACCCCCTTTTTCTCGGCTTCAGGGTTTAATCCCTATTCAATATAATTATATAGAAATGATGAAAAAAGTAAACATAATTGCAAAGTTTGATTTTTTAAATAAATTAACGAACGCAACTTATTAAAAAACAAATTAAATTAAATAATAAAGAAAATTTCATTAAAAAAGTCTATCAAAAAAAAATAAACAAACAAATACTATTTATCAAGACTATCGATTCATATAACCAAATTTATAAATATTTATGAATTAGAGGCATATATTATATATATCGAATAGAGGTAAAATAAATTAGTTATAATAATAATCAACTACAATAATAAAAAAAAAATAAGATACAATAATAAATTAATAAAATAAATCTACTTGTTGCTCAACACATCTAATATAATAATAACTAGGTTTATCACCCTAGCCGCGTTGCGGCGAACTTCTTTTGTTATTTAGTCTGTGTTTACATGTGTTTTAAAATCACTATGAGCGTGTTGCACACGGAACCACTAAGAAGAATAAAAAGAAAATGTAAAAAGCAATAAAAAATAATCGAAAGAAAATCAACCAAAAAAGTTGTATGTTAATGATGTTGTTGGTATGAAACCCGTGGTCAGAGTCTTAGAGATGAGCAAATAATACTGGGTACCGGTACGAAATTTCCCGAACAGAAGGATCCTAAGTACCAATTCGGTACCGACTTTTGGCATTCATAGTACCGGTTCGCTACCGATTTTTATCTTCATATACCGGTACCGTAACCGGTATTTTCGATACCAGTTGCCACCGAGCTCTGATCAGGGATGAGTAAATGGTACTGTCTAGCAGTACCGAATTTCCCGAACTAAAAGATTTTCAAACTCAATCCGGTACCGACTTTTGGCATTTTCTGTATTAGGCTGGTGCCGATTTTTACCTTCATGTACCGATAATGAACTGGACCGTACCGGGATACCGACTTTTGGCGTTTTCTGTATCAGGTTGGTGCCGATCGCGATTTTCGATACCAGTATTGGTTGAGACCAGGAAATAAAGAAAATAATAATAAGTATTAATATATTAAGATATGAATATAATATAATAAATCAACTGTTCATTCAGTTGATTTATTATCATATAGTAATTTAATAAAATAAATCTACTTTCCATAAACACTTATAATTCATTTAATAATAATAATAATTTAAGAAAATACATCATGAGCACTTATAATTCATATGTATAATAATAATAATAATAATAATGATAATCCACACACGAAACTGTCAGTTTCGCCCCACACGAAAATAGTTTCGCCCCCCTCTTCGGTCAAATATTCCAAATCAAAAAATTCAGCAAAGAGATAAAGATTTTTACTTTTTTTTAAAATGGAAACCCTATATTAAAATAATGCTCGTCTTAATACAGAAACCCAATTATACTAAAACCCTATATTTTACATGATCATATCCGAGTTCAACTATATCTAACCTCTTAACTCCATCTTCAACCTTCCTGTAAACTCACTTCCCACACAAATCAAACTTTCCACCATGTCTAACCTCTTAACTCGAATAAAAAACCATTTTCAAGACATCTCGACTCGAATAAAAAACCATTTCGATGACGGAAATAACTTATTTTCATCATTGGTACTGGGTATCATTTACCGAACCTTGTATGTTGAACTAGTTGAGTTCAACATCATAAAAAATTTTGTAGGGTACTCATTAACTATAGGAGCCACAGTTATGTCGCTTACAGTAGTACCGGCTTCATATCAAGAAACCAGCGACAGCTCCAACCCGGATTTGCTACACCATGCCGGGAAAGCCATTTTCTCTTATACCTCCCCTTACGAGTTCCAGCATTTCTCAGAGGCAGCCACTTCTTGTTTCTTCTGTGCCACGACTTCTATATGCTTCGCCATGCAGGTGAATCTAGGGCGAAGAATATGTGCCCTAGTATGCATGGTTTCCATGTACATTACCATATCCAGATTCATACCTATGATGAAGCTAGCAGTGGAGATGACCATAGATAGCTCCACACCCGTAGGATATCATCAACTTCAACAACATAGGAGATCATGGTTTGCTTTCTCGGTAGACTACTAAACTTTTGCTGGACTAGGCATTGTGTTTCACGGGGTGAGAGATTTGTGGCTAGTATACAGGAGGATCGAGGCTGCACGACAAGAGTTGAATATTGCGAGGAGGTAGTTGGTGTATACTAGCCAACAAATCTCCTATGCCGCTAGTACACAAATCAAACTTTCCACTATGTCTAACCTCTTAACTCGAATAAAAAACCATTTCCAAGACATCTCGACTCGAATAAAAAACTATTTCGATGACGGAAATAACTTATTTTCATCATTGGTACTGGGTATCATTTACCGAACCTTGTATGTTGAACTAGTTGAGTTCAACATCATAAAGAATTTTGTAGGGTACTCATTAACATTAGGAGCCACAGTTATGTCGCTTACAGTAGTACCGGCTTCATATCAAGAAACCACCGACAACTCCAACCCGGATTTGCTACACCATGCCGGGAAAGCCATTTTCTCTTATACCTCCCCTTACGAGTTCCAGCATTTCTCGGAGGCAGCCACTTCTTGTTTCTTCTGTGCCACGGCTTCTATATGATTCGCCATACAGGTGAATCTAGGGCGAAGGATATGCGCCCTGGTATGCATGGTTTCCATGTGCCTAACCATATCCAGATTCATACCTATGATGAAGCTAGCAGTGGAGATGACCAAAGATATATAGATATGTGGCACATTGAATATATATAGATATGTGGCACATTGAATAATATTTTTGACTATTAAATTTTGAGAGCTACGTATGAATTTTTCTTTTTAAAATCAAACCAAACCAAGCCGAGAGAACCAGCTCTGTTTAAAACCAAGCTGAGCCCAAGCTTAAATTTTCAGCTCGGTTTCAAATCTGAGCCGAGTTTAGGCAGCTCGGTTTATAATCGAGCCAAGCCCGAGCCGGCTCAGCTCGGCTCGGCTCGGCTCATGAACAACCTTAGTATAAAATAATATGAGTTTTGGTTTAATTACCTGGTTTACAATGGATTTGTGTCGGGTGTGTCGTTTTATTGACGTGTAACTTGTGTGATTAATTACGGATGTTGAGTTATAGATATGGGTAGAATAGGTTTGTAGGTGATTTGGCCACAATATGTTGGGTGAAAGCATAAATGCATAGGTGGAATAATGTTATGAATGATATTTATGTATCATACGGGTTGAATAACATAAATATAATTAGTAATTAAGATTAAAATACTATAAAACGGTTTAAAAAAAGATATTATTTTTTAAATTAAAAATTAGAATTTGAAAGTAGGGGTGTGCAAAAAACTGAATTAACCAATTCATAACCGAATTAACTGATAAAACTGAACCGAAAAAACCGAATCATATCAAAAACCGTTGGGTCGATTAATTAATTTTCTGAAAAAAACAGAAGTATACATAAAATATCACACACCATAATAGCGCTAGGCTATAAGCCGTTTATCGTTTATGTAGTTTCATTTGTGTAACACGCTGATTATAATAACACATATATACTACAAAAATATTTTAAATTAAGTAGTATAATTAGAGAGTAGGGGAGTGCAAAGAAAAACCGAATTAACACACTCATAACCAAACTAACTGATAAAACTTAACCGAACCATATCAAAAACCATTGGGTCGGTTAATTATTTTTCTGAAAAAACGAAAGTATACATAAAATATCACACACCATAATAACGTTAGGCTATAAGACGTTTATCGTTTATGTAGTTTCATTTGTGTAACACCCTGATTGTAATAACCCATATATAATACAAAAACATTTTTAAATTAAAAAATAGAGTCTGAAAATAGAGGTGTGCAAAAAAAACCGAATTAACCAATTCATAACCGAATTAACTGATAAAATATAACAAAAAAAAACAAACTATATCCAAAACCAATAAATGACACATGTCTCTCATTTGTTTATTTTATTATATACTATGTTAAAACCCGTGTGGTACACAGGGTTGTGTAACATGAAAAACTGAAATAGAGAGTTATAAAAAATAAATACATATCGTAATTGCAAATTCTTTATTTATAATTACATATCATATTTACTATCACAATTAAGAAATCTATAGATACAAATACAAATTACAAATCTCTAAAAACTTCTTTATATACAACATTTTGTGAAAGTACGCCAATTCCAGATCCTATCTATATAAAGGTGAAGTTAAACAATGATCCCTAAAATCTTGGTTTTTTTTTAATTCAAACTATTTACATATTTCCTGGAATCAATTAGTTTATCCCTATAGTTTGAATTTTTAAATAACCCATGTACGTACAATTTATAAATAACCCATGTACGTACAATTGGGATTATTACATATATCCCCTATTTTAAATCTTAATTACATATTTACCCAACCCAAAAATTAAATTACATATTTCCCTTTTTTGTAACAAAATGACACAAATACCCTTCCAAACATAAAAAACCTTCTTCACACCATCTCTAGAGACGATGATAGTTAAATGAACAACCAATCTTAATCGGCAATAAGATGCAGTGATAAGAACCGGCAGGGAGAAGAGAATCGGCGACGATAAACGGCAATAAACCATCGTATTCAGAATTGTAACAATAATCGTAACGGAGAAGAGAACATTGTGCGGTTTCTCTTTTCAAAATCTGCAGGTTCTTTAAAGACAATCGGCCACATGGATGCATAAATCAATATTGAATTATTTGAAATGAATATTATATAAATGGAATCTGAGAAAGATGAAGAGTTGTTAACAATTTAAAATTGATAAATAGTTAGCTTTTTTTTCGTTTGAATTACTTCAATAGTTCAACGATGGAGTATTGGAAATTGTCCATATTTAAGTAGAATTTAATGGTTCAACAATGGAAAAGAAAAATCTGGTTCAAAAATTACTCTCACTAGGTTTGAGAATTTTATGAATTAGTAAACTAAAGGGTAAAATAGTCATACTTAATCTATTTTAAGAAAAATGGGTATATATGATATTTTTAGGTTTTGGTAAGGGGAAATATGTAATTTCATTTTTGGGTTGGGTAAATATGTAATTTATAAAGTTTGTAGGGAGATATATGTAATTGCCCCTTTATATATCTCTACCATAATATCGTAAAATTGTGTTTACTGAATTTTGGTTTTAGAAAACCTATAAGTTTAGTGCCACGCATGATGTGATAAGAAAATCACAGTTGTGTAGCTACTTGACTATTAAATATAGTAAAATATAACCTCGACACTACAGCCTCATTTTCCACAGGATTCATAAAACATGTTGAGCAAACCATTCTTCCACCACTTCTAAGCAATGCCAAACCTGTAATAAAAATAAGTTAATTGTTGTAATTTTATAATGATGCGCCTGCAATAGGTGTGACAACAAAAGAACCCATCATTAAAACTTATTTGAGAGGTACAGTTTTTCAAAGCATGACTGTAGAACGTTAAGGAAAATGGAACAACGTTGGATAGTTGCAATCAAATTAAACAATGGTTAACCATTAGTGAAATTCATGAGGGAAAAATTATTGAAAGTTAGCACAAAATGGCACTCACCTTCATCTATTTTGAACCTAAATGACACCTCATCATACCCTTTCTTCAAAAATGTAGTTCCATCTTGGAGTTTCGCGATCAATTTAGCTAAACAAAACAAAGAAAGCATCCATACGTTAATTAGTTTTTGTAAAATATAATAATACCAAAAATCCATACCCTCTTTAAAACAAACGGTCAGATGTGTATACTAACTCTCTTAAAATAGATCCTAACCCTCTATGGCCGATAACTCTAGGATGTCTGGGTCCGCTAATGCCGCATTTGGATACACAGAAAAGTCCCGTATTTGATCCCAACACACACCTAATGGTTAACCATTAGTGAAACTCATGAGAGACTTTTTTTGATGAATAAGAAGATTGCATCGTTGTACATCAACATCGTTTGTTACAACCTACAAAACAGAATTATTACGTATTACATAAACTAAATGTACTAAAGATCAATCATCAGAGAGAAAAACATAACCATTCCACAGAAACATAATTTTTGTCGCTTTCCCCATTTAAATAAAGGGTATAATCGTCATTTTGTACCATAAAATATTTTAATTAAAGGAAGAAAACGACAAAAAAGGGTGAAGTTAACAGAAAATTCTAACCCGGTTTGACAATGGGATGAAAATGGCAACAAAAATGAAACCTCAGTGACCCAGATACAAAAAAAAAAATCATTTTTTAAACTGAAGTGGCAAAAGTTACCTAAACGTGGCAAAAGTTACCTAAACTCAGGAACCATTTTGCCATTTTACTCAAAGTGTGTGTGTGTGTGTGGGGGGGGGGGTGTAAAACCGTGTTACCAAACGTGTTGCAGGGAGGGTGTAAAACCATACTAAGTAGCAACCAAGTGACGATTAAAACTGGGAAAAAGTGAAAATGAAAACACGAATTTCTAACATCAAGTGGCTCACATGACGTAACACGTAGACGAAGTTAAATTTATACCGACTCGTATTAGAAAGTCGAGGGGAAAAAAGAAACTTGAGGGACCACGTGTGAGCACCAAACACCATGCTAAATAACAACCGGACGATGACCAAATTTGAAAAAAAAGAGCATAAAACAAAACTAAAAACAAAAAAAAAATAAACTCATTTAACTTTTTTGGCGGTATAATAAAAACCATAATTTTATTACAAAACAAAAAACCTTCAAGTTTATTATGAAAAAAAAACACACAAAAGACAAAACTACAAAAATTAAAAAAAAAAAAACAAAAATCGCTATTCATCATATAGATAATTTGAAGCTAATCGATTACGATCTTGTTAAATGCACTAAATGTATTACTCTCACTGTTTATAAATATAAAAAAAAACAAAATCAAATGCTTCAATTTCAGAACAAAATTAGTTGGTTAACTAAATTGATTAAAAAAAATTGTGGCAAGTTTAAAATCCAAATTTGTATTTTAGTTACAACTGATGTATGCAAGCTTAAGAGGTGAAACAGTACCGTTCTGGTTGGAATTTGGGGAAAATTATGACAGAAACTCAAATAATAATAATAATAATCAGTAGTTATTAACATAGTAGATGATCAGAAACCAGAGATTGTAATACATAAATGATGCTAATTAGGTTGTGGAGTTACCTGCTGAGTTTGTTGGTGTGATTGCTCATCAGGAGCGAATATAATGAATTAGGATTTGAGAGAAGGTGCCATCAATCAAGTAGTGAAAACCACCTAGTGGTCCAATGCTAGTACTGGTTGGTAAGTAAGCCAATTAAAGTCAACATCGTTTGTTACAACCTACAAAACAGAATTATTACGTATTACATAAACTAAATGTACTAAAGATCAATCATCAGAGAGAAAAACATAACCATTCCACTTGGTAAAGATCCCACTTCCGGTGCCTGGTGTATCATTTCAAGTAGTTGAAACGTTTTTGAGCCTGGAGCTGCACACACTGTACATAAAAAAATCAAACATTTAACACAACTTCAATCGAAAAAAGCCTGTATGCTTCAAGCAAAAACAGGTCAGGGGGATCAAACTGCAATCTTTTTCTTTGTCTATTTTCATTGTATTAAGTTTGATTACGAATACCAAAGCTATTACAATAATATTCTATATTTGTAAAGTAATACAAATTAGGAGGCTATAAGCAATTCAAAGACACTCTAGATGATTTCAATACCCCAGATTCAAAAAGTAAATGAATCAAACTGCCACCTCTAAATCATATGAAAATCAAACCCTAAATGAATGTTTCATATAAAATCATACGAAATCAAAACCCTAAAACTCACCTTGAAGATAAATTTTGCCCAAATTTTCACATTAAACCCTTAACAGACTATATCACATGCGCACTAAAATACGAACAAACCCCAACATAAGAATAAAAAAAATCATGAAAATTAAACTGTAAAGTACAAAAAAATCAATGAAAGTTTACCATTGAAAAATGAATGGAGTCTGGTCACAAGGTTGTTTGATGAAACAGAAGTTCAGTTCTTTCCCAAAACCCTAAGCAGAGTAAAGTTCAAACATCACATACCTAGTAAAATTCAAACAAAACCCAACAAAATGATCATAGAATCTTGAAATTAAACCTCGAAAAGCATGCAAAATCAAAAGCGAAAGAATCTTTACCTGTGGTATCTTGACTAAAAATCGAGAATCAGGAACTTCTTGGACGGCGATGGAGAAGATTATAAGATGTTGCGAAGATGATTAGGCTTGAATCTAATAAAAGCGGGGACACATGGCCTCAATTTCTCATTTTCCCGCCAAAACTAGCATCCTTGATTTCCCTGTGGTGAAGGGTCCATTCACATTCATTCGGGTCGAATTGGTTCTCATATATAAACACATAACCCGGCTTACTCCTCACTTTTTCATCTCGAAGTAGGGTTTCTCAAGCCTCTGCGTGTAATCCATCCGACTCAAGGTTAGATACTCCATATTGGAATTATAAAATCACGCACTGATTTGTTTTTCATTCTTCATGATTTTATGAGAGATATATATATATATATATATATATATATATATATATTTTTTTTAAATTTTTTAATAATGTTTTGAGGCTTACGCCTCGACCTGCCTCGAGGCTTACGCCTCGTGAGGCTAAGGGAAAACGCTTCGATACTCGTTTCCGCCTTTTTAAACCTTGATTGTGGGTCAAAATCCATATTGGGAGTTTAGTTGAATAGTGCATGTTTAGTGTTTGATGAAATTCCTTTGAGAGACATTTGTTTTATTTATTAGGTTTTGTCAATCTTTCTTTGAGTTCATCATTTTTGATCACTTGATTGATGTTTATCGTGAATGTTTAAATCTTTATTCATTTAACTTGATTAGTTTATTGAAAGTAGATTTTTTTTTTTTTTTGTGGTTTTATTGAGTTATTAGATAAAAAATTTGATTAAAGATTTGAAGGAGTTTAGATCTTTAGTGCATATTAACTGTTTGATGAAATTCATCAGAGACACATTTGTTATAATTTATTGGGTTTAATACATCTAAATAGTGATGGATGATCTTATGATTGATACAAATATATTGGAGGATAGTTCGGATATGTGTCCATGGTGATGATAATATCCGGTCGGAGGATGGTTGGTGGAGTTATCACCGGCCGTCGGAGCATTGGTGATTGTTGACGCATGCGATGAATTTTAAGCCGACGGATGTTGGTGGAGTTAGCATTGGCTGTCGGAGCATTGGTGATTGTCGACACATGCGATGGATTTTTATGCGTCGATGTTGATTGTCAACTGATGGTAAACTGCAACAGTGGTTTCGTGAAGGTCTTGCTGATAAGTTTCCCTCAATACTGTATATTTATTTCACTTTCATATCGTGTGCGCACTCTGATTTTTAAAAAACCCAAAAGCCAATGCGTGATGCGCGCGTCTCATGTATGTGAAGCATTCGCTATTGAAAGAATCCTAAAAAATATTAATGGTTAACGGTGATCTATTTCCTAATTTGTAACCTGAGCCACCAAATAATATTAAAAGAATGAAAATAAAGTGAACACAAAACACTTATGAAGTATTAACTATTGCTGGTAGCTGTTTGGTTAATATGTGCTTGCTTTAACAAACCAGTTGTATGCATTTAACCTTGTGACCAAAAAACATGCATTAGGGTGTGGGATTTTTGTGGTCAAAGGGTCACTATGTCCAAGAATTTGTTTCCAATCTCTCTCTGCAACTCCTCCCTTCCTCTGTACCATTGTCGTCTTTGAGTTTCAAGTGCTATGTTGACTGACGTTGATTTGCATACAAGTAAGAAGTCATGTGGTTTGAATTGCCGAGCCAATCTAGGGGTGTGAATTTTTGACACGAAATTCGTGGGTTTGGGTTTAGTCTAAACGGTTTCAGGTTGCCGTTTAGCTAAACGAGTCAGGTTCGAGTCAACCCAGTCGGGTTGGCGGTTTGACCCGTTTAACCCATTTCTATTATATAATATTTTTAAAAATATGTTTTATGTCATAAATTAAGTTGGGTGTGTATTTTATGCTATAAATATATATGACTTAAAAATGGTAGTTGACATAAATTTTTATGATTTTAATGTAATTTTATTATATAAATTTGTGTTTTTTAGTAGTGTTAATTTTAATTTTTTAATTTGCTGTAAAAAAATAAAAAATTCGGGTTGAACGGGTCGGATTCGGGTCAATATGCGAATATTCGGGTTCGGGTCGGGTTGAACCCGCGAACACGACCCGTTTAGCACCCCTATTTAGATTACGGGCATCTAAGGTTGGTTTTTTACGCCTTGGAGGAGCGTAAACAGTTTATTGATAACGCACAACACCTCTGTCATGCTTTACCTTGCATGACACCATGTTACGGTTGGTTCGAGACGGTTTACTATTGGGTGGGCCTGAAAATGTACGATCTGGTGGTGGGACGACATTTACTGCATCTTTCTAGGAATTATTCCGCACAAGAATCTTCTGATCTCCTCCCTACGCTTGCACAAAAGGGTAAAGATAGAAGCTTGAAAGGAACATTGGTCTATTATGACGGCCAGATGAACGATTCACGTGTTAACGTTAGCTTAGCGTGCACTGCTGCTTTAGCTGGTGCAGCTGTACTTAATCATGCGGAAGTTGTGTCGTTGAAGGAAGGGGGTACGGGACGGATTAAGGGTGCACGAATACGTGACAACCTATCAGGTAAAAAATGCAACAGTTATATTTAATTGTTTCAAATCATTACGTATTAATCGTTGGTTTGGGTATTGTTATCTTAACAGTTCAAACGGAAAAAGTAGCCTAAAAAAGAACGAGTAAAGTACACGAATGGTCCCTGTGGTTTACCAAGATTTTGGATTTAGTCCCTATCTTTTCAAAAGTACACGGATGGTCCCTGTGCTTTACCAAGCTTTTTCATTTGGTCCCTAGCTTTTCGAAAGTACACGGATGGTCCATGTGGTTTGATTTTGTAACACCTTTAGTCCCGAGCTAACAAATCTAAAGGTTTCAGCAGGTCGAAGTTAGGGACTAAATGCGTTACAATGTGCAAACCACAGGGACCATCCAAGTACTTTTAGGCAAAGTTGGGGACTAAATGTGTTACAAAGTGCAAGCCACAGAGACCATCCGTGTACTTTTTGAAAGATAGGGACCAAATTCAAAATATTGATAAACCACATGGACTATCGAATGTGTACTCTACTAAAAAAGAAGAGTAGAACCAATCAAAAGAGACCCAAAGCGTATTTCTAATGTGTACATCTTAAATTGCTTTATTAAAAAAAATTTAATTATCATATTAAAAAGAGTTTGCAGGTTAACGTGGTACCAAGCCATTCATCTTGACGTCAATATTCACACGTCTCATATGTAATTTTCAAATTCGCTAATTGCCTACTTTGTTGTTTTGTCCATTGACAATTTTTGGTTGATTACAAATGAGAATCGAGAAATTTGTATTTGGATGGTTTACACAATTGTTCTTACCATTCTAATGATTTTAAAGCAATTTTGAACATTGAAAGCAACTTATTGGACTTGGTGCTGAGAGGTAGTATTCACTTTTCACATATTTACTCATAGACCTATAATTGATTTCATATAAATGAATGAGCTAATTTTGTGCACCAAACACAACATACATTTGTTCAGAAATAACCAAATTGCACTGTTTTTCACTTTAATTCTGATTTAATGTATTTTGTTATTCCACATACATGGCCAAACATTTAAATATGTGATTAGGCAGCATATAACCACTGAAGAACCAGCACCGTTCTGCCACAAATCCAGTACCGTTCTACTAGAAATCGATGTTGGTGACATAACACCACAACACTTCAAGCCACGCGATGGTTTTCGTCTATTAGGGATCCAACGGGTACCTTTAGGTGACCCAGATGGCGAATACTAGAATTGAGGTATATAGGGATCCTTTTTTTTTTTTATAAGGGACTGTTGAATAGTTGAATGTAAAACTGTTTTTTTGATGGTGTACGTTTGGTGAACAATTGCAATAACCGGAACAAAGGGATTCATGGATGCGCTTCAGGCAGGGGCTGGTGTAAGCATGACTGAAAAGGTCATTGTTACTACAAAACACAATGACGATCAGCAATACATCTGGGAGTCCCAACCTGGTATTCATCGTTACTAGGGATGTTAACGTGACGCCACTTGGTAGAAGAACCAAATCATTGTCTTCCTCAAGGAGTATCAGGTAACTGTGTGTGTTAAAGTCATTCTTATGTGTCCCTGTTTGTGAGACGCATACGAAATTATTTACCTACTTTTGTTGGATTTTTCTCTATGCAAACGGAGTACTTGGAAGAAAGGAGAATTAAGGACCTGGTGAAGAAGCATTCGGAGTTCATCTATCCCATCTATTTATGGACCAAAAAAACAACCAAGAAAGATCTCAGTGGTGGTGCCAATGAAGTACGCTTTTGTTTTCATTTTAGTTTTTGTTTTTGTTTGTGTTCATCCACTTCTGTGTTAATCTCCCAATTTTATTTTGATTTTTCTTTGTTTATACAGACTGATGATATGTTTGCACTATGAGTGGCATGTGTAATCATTCCATCGCTAAACGAGACAGCGACGAAGTATGCGTCTTTGATAGAAATGTTTTAAAAACGAATCTTTAATTGTTTATCATGTTGTGTGTAATTCTTGAGTGGATAATGTTTATTCGGTTTGTTTATTAAGTTAACGTGTTTTTGTTGATCTTCTTCAAATATGGACACGTTCAGAATTGATATTACATTTTTTTTCACTGGCACATTAATCTTTGACATGACCTAAGAATCAATAAAGCCAGAAAGCAAAAAGAAAAAAATATCAAATCAACAATTCCTGGACTAAAGGTTGTAGGAATCCGTTCGTTTAAAATAAAATAAAATAAAAATAATTTATTAACTTGAATAACAGAAAAATTACAGAATGTAAATTGAAGTACAAAACAAATACAACTGAAAAATTAGAAATACAAGAACAGAAAACACGAACAGATGAAACTGTTCTAGGCTGAGGATCGTGTTAGACACGGGTCCCTTAAAACAAATTTCGTGTCTCCCAGGAGAACACGTTTGTTTCCAGGATACAACAGCCGCAAGCAGTTGCACTGCCGGTCTTGACTTCAACCCGAAGGTATACCTTGAATGCTTGAAGAAGAGAAGAATTTCAGAGAGGAGATTATAGAATTACTGGTAAATTCGGTGTATTGGTCTTCAATAGGATGCACCTATTTATACTAGCTAGACTTGAAGAAACTGAAAAACAAATTTAATGGGAGAATTAAACTGCATTAAACGTCTTCAATGCACCTTAATTCGTCATTAAATTCTCAGTCAACCGCATTAACTATGTCAGTTTCGAATGCTGAAAACGTAACTGCACTGTAGTAACTGCTGCTAGAAGGTTCTGCGCGCGCGCGCCCATGCGCGGTGCAGCCTCTTGGCTCACAGCCGTGCGCGGTGTGCCCATGCGCGGTGCGGCCTCTTGGCTCACAGCCGTGCGCCGCGCGCCCATGCGCGGTGCGGCCTCTTGGCTCACAGCCGTGCGCGCGTGCGCCACGTCACCATGCGCGGTGCGTCCTCTTAGCTCAAGTCCACGCGCGCGTGCGCCACGTCACCTGTGAGCCTATACGAGCGCGCCACACAGTCGCGCCGTATTGACTCACTCTGGTGCGCCGCGCACGACACAGCAGGACCCATGCACCATGCGTGCACCCGCGCATGACTGCCACGTCATGCGCCGCATCACCTACCACTTGGTCCTTGCAACCCTTGTCCTCCACCACGCGCACGTGGTCAAAAATACAAAGGCGGCTCTCAAGCGGCGATGCGAAGTGCAAAGTGCACCATCAAAGCGCCACATTGCGCCTCATCGCCCACGCCACGCGCGCGCGAGCGTGTGCGAGTGCGAGTTAGGGTGCTCCGCACCCTTCGCGAGGACACTAGTGTGTGCTTCCATGAAACAATAAGGATGGAGAGATCCTACTTAAATACCCCTTTAAGTTCCATCTCTCATCCGATGTGGGACAAGGTGCTACTTTCCCACATTTTCAGCATTTCAAGTTTAAACACCAAACTTTGAGCATCGATATCTCATTCATCTTAGCTCCGTTTTGGACGTGGTTTAGTTCGTTGCGAAGCTCTTCCGACATAGAACACAAACCCACAAATAAATATATAAAACCCGCTCATTTTATTATATTTATTTCTAGTCCAAAATAGGAAAAAATCATTTTCCTATATTTGTGAAAAATGCTATTTTCACAAAATTTCCAACAATCCCCCACATGAATAGAAATCGATCTATCAAGTTTCAACGATACACGTTCAACAGTTGAGTATTGCAAGATAGGTAGGTATAACCTTTGAACCTCCTTTTGTGAAGCATACTTAGCCTCCTAGGGTCTTGTAGACGCGGTGTCCTTGAACAATCCCCCATTTATGTAGGCGACAATATACATTCACGCAATACTCTCCCTAGTCGAGTTAGGACCTCATGGTTGTGTCCGTTCATGGTCATGGAACACGTTCCTGGTTCTGCGAGAGCTCTAGGATTTGCGCCTCCCCACAAATCCATTCGAAGCGACCCCACTTCTCTCTAACATAGGTGATTCCTCTGAATCATTAAAAGCATCATGGTTAATTCGGATTTCCTCAAAATCCTTAACCTCAACATGCTTAACCTTTCCTTCATGTCACTGATTGGAATGGACTAGGAAGTATACAACTCCCTTTATTGATTTTGGGGCACCCCCCACAGTGACTCCCTTTGGGTTTATGATTAAGTTTGCCTATTGAACCTAGATCTTGGGATCTCCAGTCAACTAGGTTAGGTTTCCCTCATATTCCCTTCATCTATGGGCTTTAGTCCCATTCCTCTTGACAACCTATACACCTTATCTGTGCTTAAGCCTTTCGTTAACGGGTCCGCAATGTTCTCATTTGACCTCACATAGTCAACTGAGATAACACCCGTTGAGATAAGTTGTCGTACCGTGTTGTGTCTACGTCGAATGTGCCTTGATCTGCCATTGTACATCATGTTTTGTGCTCTAGCAAGAGCAGACTGATTGTCACAATGTATGCAGATCGCCGTCAACGGCTTTGGCCATCTTGGAATATCTTCCACAAATTGACGTAGCCACTCCGCCTCTTCCCCGCTTTTATCTAAAGCGACGAATTCGGATTCCATCGTAGATCTAGCTATAACCGTTTGCTTGGAAGACTTCCAAGCTATAGCTGCGCCAGCAAGTGTAAACATATATCCACTTGTCGATCTATGATCTTTTATATCCGATATCCAGTTCGCATCAGTGAATCCTTCGATCACTGCTGGATCACGGGTATAATGCAATCCATAGTCTCTCGTGTATCTTATGTATCTAAGCACCCTTGTGATAGCTTTCCAATGATCCTCGCTCGGATTACTGGTGTATCTACTTAGCCTGCTCACAGCGTACGCTAAGTCGGGTCTAGTACATGTCATTAGATACATGAGACTACCAATGATCCTTGAGTATTCTAACTGAGAAACACTCTCGCCTCTATTTTTCCTTAGGCGTTGGGTATTATCAATTGGAGATCGAGCTATACTCGTATCGTCCGAATTGAATTTCCCAAGGATCTTGTCCACGTAGTGAGATTGACTCAACACAAGACCATTTTGGGTTCTAGTGATTTTTACTCCAAGAATCACATCCGCGAGACCCATGTCTTTCATGTCAAACCTCGCTTTCAACATGTCTTTCGTTGAGTTGATCATCTTATCATCACTCCCAATGATAAGCATATCATCTACATAAAGACATAGAATCACATAACCTCTTGGTGTGTCTTTAAAATAAACACACTTGTCGCACTCATTTATTTTGAAACCATTGTCAATCATGACATGATCAAACTTTTGATGCCATTGTTTTGGAGCTTGCTTCAAGCCATACAAAGACTTGACCAATTTACATACTTTACCCTTGTTTCCAGGGGCAGAAAAACCCTCAGGTTGTTCCATGTAAATTTCTTCTTCTAAATCGCCATTTAGAAATGCGGTCTTTACATCCATTTGGTGAACTTCCAAATTTCTTAGAGCCGCAATTGCAAGAACCAATCGTATAGAGGTTATTCGCGTTACAGGCGAGTAAGTATCAAAGTAGTCTAGACCCTCCTTTTGTCTAAATCCTTTGATTACTAACCTTGCCTTGTATTTATCAATACTTCCATCGGCTTTCATCTTCCTTTTGAATATCCAACGATATCCAAGTGGTTTACAACCAGGTGGAAGATCTACTAACTCCCAAGTATGATTTTGCAATATAGAATCTATTTCATTCTTAATTGCTTCTTGCCATTGAGGTCCTTCCGCTGAGGTAACCGCTTCGCGGTAGGTATTGGGCTCACCCTCAACCATATAGCTCATGAAGTCTGGACCAAAGGATTTTTCAACCCTTTGTCGTTTACTTCGTCTAAGCTCACCCTCCTCGACCTCGGGTCGTTCATGTCTTTCATCTATCCTTGTAGACGAACTTGGTCCTGCTTCATCTAACCATGTAGACGAACTTGGACCTGCTTCATCAACCGCTCTTGATGAAGGCGCATGTGTTTGTCCTAACATAGGAAACACATTCTCAAAATATGAGACGATATTAGGATTTGCCTCCATGATAGTGTGTTTGTGTACATCGGGATTCTTGGATTCATATACAAGAAAACGATGCGCACTACTTTGATGTGCATATCCAATGAAAATGCAATCAACAGTTTTGGGTCCTATCCTAAGAGCCTTAGGAGGTGGTACAATCACCTTAGCTAGGCACCCCCACACTTTCAAGTATTTGTACGAAGGCTTCCTTTTTCTCCATAACTCATATGGAGTTTCGTCCCTATTTTTCAAAGGTATCTTGTTCAAAAGATAGTTTGCTGAGAGAATGGCGTCCCCCCACATTTCTCGGTTCACTCCCGAGCTTATCAACATGGCGTTCATCATTTCTTTCAATGTGCGGTTCTTACGTTCCGCAACTGTCACACCCCTTTCTACGGCGGAAGCACGAGGTGTGATCATGAAAGGTTCTCATTGCATACGAAGAGTAAACATACTACATGCTCGTAAAATAACATTCAAATACCATAATATGAAAACATACGTTAGCGTTTACATCGCTAAGTCGCATAAAACATTGTCTTAAAAGTTTACAACTTTATTTAAAGTTAAACACAAGCGACATCCACGAGCATAAGCAAGACCGCGCGCACATCCATTCTAGTTACCTGAAATACATGTGAGTTTTTGGAAAAACGTCAACATAAAGTTGGTGTGAATTCATGCTGTTTTGTATTTCATGTTTGTATACTTTGTATGAAAACATAGTTTGTGAGTAAATCAAGTTTTCATATGTAAATCCAGTTTCATGTGTACACCACGTACATCTGTATAATTCAATTTCTTCTTGAGTACCCCACGTACTCAAGTTTAATTCTCATTCTCTTGAGTACCCCACGTACTTCAAGTATAATTCAATCTTCTTGAGTACCCCACGTACTTCAAGTTATATATCAATTTTGTATGGTATGAATTTTATGTAAATACAGTATTTCTATAATTATCAGATTGTTAATGGGTTGCAAAGCCATTAACCTGTGGCACGTCATAGGAAGTCACCAAACCTAAGGCATTTAATTGGTATATTCTGAGACACAAAAGCACCACTCGATTCTCGCCCCGACCGAGTGTGAGGCTGCCAGGCACCCGTTAGATCTAACCTTTTGTTCTGCGGTCTGAATGTATACGTTGATTAATGGTGCTTCTGAACCCTATTCGTGACACTATTTCTCATAACGCCTCCTACTTGGTTCTCGTTCTCACCAAGCGCGTTTCTTGTTATCATTTCTCATAGCGCCTTATACTTGGTTCTCGTCTCACCAAATGCGCTTCTCATATTCATATATTTCGTCACACTTGGTTCTCGTTCTCACCAAGTGTACTTCTTGTATTTATATCATACCATTTATAAATATTGTACTTTTGTACATGTATTTCACCCCCGAGGTTATAAAAACTGAAAACAGTTAAAGAGAAAAGGGGGAGCATGAACTCACAACTTTGCGTTCCTAGCGTCGTAAACTCCACCGGATTTGCTTAATTAACGTCGTAACCTATACGCGTTTTCTTAACGTTAGTCACTAGACTTGCGTCGCACAAGTACAGTCACTCTCTTTTGTGTATATATTCTTGTGTTAAAAATATTCTATATTTTTAACTACGTATCTTACTTATATTATTTCTTCAAAAATAAATATAAGTCTTTTATGTTTTGCACTTTGCACCCGAATTATGTATCTTGTATGTTGTATGTGTATTTTTATATTTATACTCCTCATGAGCATTTAGTGTATTTTTAAGTCTTAATACACTAGCACGTATAACACATACTTTATACACTTAGCACAAAAATTGGTGATAAAATAATATATATTTTTCTCTCCAAAAATATATATACATAATATCCATTTTTATCCTTCAAGAAATCACCATTTCTTATCATCAAAAATCAGGGAAACCTTAGTAATACTCTTAAACACATTTTTAGGGAATAAGTTTCTCAAAAACTTATGTTTTTCTAAGTGTCAAAATTTATAAAAATTTTGACAGAGTTTCCCCTAAAAATGGAGGTTTCCCACGTTTTCAAAACGTGTGTTTATTTTCTTTTAAATCATCATCAATCATCAATAATCAGCAACAACAATTATCAGCAATAATCACTACTTTTCCCCACTTCATGAACTTGGATATTTACCAAGATTGTGTAGTATCTTACTAGCACATTTAGTAAGTCTTGTTATCTTTAAAAATAAGTTTAATTTCTTAAAAACTTTATTTTTAAAGAATATGAAGTTTTACAACTTCTAGTCGGTTTTTACGAAAATTATGTCTTTGTTAAAACCCTTGTTACACAAGTATCCATACACTTGTTTGTTCACAAAAACCACTTTTGTTTGTGTAAGACCCGGTTTAGAACATGTGATTTCTTGGACACTTGGTCCTTTGAAAATACCACTTGTAGATACGTAGATCTACTAGTTTTAAACACTATTTCACAAGTTAAATCGCTTTTACACAAGTTCATGATGTGTGTGGTATAGTTTCATCATTTAACCTTTGTTACTCTTAAACAAACTTTGTGTCATAATCCAAGATCATGACTAAGTCGGGTTAAATGATGATCCGAGCTACCACAACATAGATCGGGTCTAGATGACCATATATCTCAAATACTACAACTTTTACACAACATATATGCTTTTAACCAACAATATTTGCAAGTTTAGTGGACTTTAATGCTTCAAAATGCAAGATTCCGAGTTTTAATCATCATACATCTTATTAACCACCTTAGATTAGTTAAAGTATGAGTTTTAAGCATTATACCTCTAGCTCAAGGCTAGGGAAGAATCTAAGCACAAATCGAGTGGATAAAAGCAAAGTAGAGAGGTCCTTCGCCTTCCGTTTGCTCCAAGACTCCTAATATGTGACCCTTAACACTTGTGTGACCTTGGAATGGCTTGAACAAGGCTCGAAAAATTGATGGATGCTTAGGGGTGTTTGGCCGTGAGCTTGAGAGAGCAAGAGAGAGTGTGATGTGTGAAGTTATGGGATGTGAATGATCTTATGTACTAGATGTTGATCTTATAGACAAAGTTTATGGTAATTATCCAATGGTTTATATGCCAACTAGATATTAAGCAAGAATCATTAAACAAATCATCCAAGTACAAGGGTGTCCCCCTCTAGGGGACGGTTTCTAAGGGGGGGGGGGGGGTCCTAGTTTGATTCCAACCATTAGTTAGGTAATTTAGTTAGGTTAAGTAAGTTAGTTAAGTGCTTAACCCGGTTAGTTGTGTGTCGTGCTTTATGGCGGGTGTTAGGGTATTCAGGGACCCTAACTGGCTCAGAAAAGATAAATAATGTTAATGGCAATATTTTCATGTTCCGGGTATAGTCCGGTTGTTCGGTTACATACCGATTCGTTAAAGTGCTAAATTACACTTTTTAGTGTCGTTTAAGTACCTTTCTTGTACTCTTTCAATTCCCAACACTTAGGGAAATATTCTGGATAATAAAACGACATTTCCGCATAATATTTATATGTCTAAATGCTGATTTATTGCTGAATTGTATAAATTCTGCACTTAAAGTGCGCTTCGGGTGCTTTTTAGTGCATATTTTTGCTTTCGCAATGTCCATAAATTAAACCCTTACACATACTCTAGGGTTTTAATGTATTTTTGTCGTCGGACCTACACCTAGGCCTCAATTCTGATGTCTAACTGCTTTCTGCAGTTCTGTTGACACATTGTGTCTTACCGGTGAGTTTACTATTATTCTGACGCAACGCTCTCGTTTATGCATAAAGCAATATTTTGTAGTATACAACATGCATGAATTCACTTGTTTAATCATGTGTTCAGACATTGCTGACACTTAAACTCATAACTGCAGTCATTAAGCAATAATTATAGTGTACGGAAATTACCGGTTTGTGCCAGTTGTCACAGTCTCCCCCCGTTAAAAGAATTTCGTCCCGAAATTCAGACTGAACTAACTCTCGCTGGAGTCTTCTTGAATAGGTGGGGATACTTTTTCTTGAACTGGTCTTCACGTTCCCATGTGTACTCGGGTCCGTGCTTAGAGCTCCAACGTACTTTGACAAGTTTTACACTGCTCCTCCTGGTCTTGTTGACTTTCCAGTCAGTAACCTCAACGGGTTGTTCTGTAAATCGGAGGGCTTCATCAATATGCACTTCATCCAACGGGATGGTCACGTTTTCTTGCGTTGGACTCTTCTTCAGGTTGGATACATGAAACGTATCATGTACTCCATTAAGTTCTGCCGGTAACTCCAACTTGTATGCCACGGTACCAATTCTTCTCAATATTGTGAATGGTCCGATGTATCGTGGGTTCAACTTTCCACGCTTTCCAAATCTGACTACGCCCTTCCATGGTGAGACTTTTAACAACACTTTGTCTCCCACCTTGAAATCTACCGATTTTCTATTTGGATCCGCGTAGCTCTTTTGTCGCTCTCGAGCCGCCTTAATGCGCTCTCGGATCTGCGCAATCTTGTCGGTTGTCTCTTGTACAAGTTCAGGACCAACCATACGCTTATCTCCAGCGTCTGCCCAACATAAGGGCGATCGGCATTTGCGGCCATACAGAGCTTCGAACGGCGCGGCTTTTATGCTTGTATGATAGCTGTTATTGTAGGAAAACTCAACTAAAGGTAGATGAGTATCCCAGCTGCCGCCTAGGTCCATGACACATGCGCGAAGCATATCTTCTAACGTTTGTATAGTCCGTTCGCTCTGGCCGTCTGTTTGTGGATGGAATGCCGTGCTTAGATCTAACTGAGATCCAAAGGCTTCCTGAAATGATTGCCAGATTCTTGAGACAAAGCGTCCATCTCTGTCTGAAATGATTGAGATTGGCACCCCATGACGTGCCACAATTTCTCTTAAGTATATCTCTGCCAGCTTTCCAGTGCTATCCTTCTCTCGGATTGGTAGGAAATGCGCAGACTTCGTCAATCGATCAACGATTACCCATATCATATCGTGCCCTCTCGGGGTCCTGGGTAATTTCGTTATGAAGTCCATCGAGATTTGTTCCCACTTCCACACGGGAATCTCTGGTTGTTGTAGTAGGCCGGACGGTTTCTGATATTCGGCCTTAACCTTCGCACAGGTTAGGCATTTTCCAACATAAACAGCAACGTCGCTTTTGAGTCTCGGCCACCAGTAGTACTCTTTCAAGTCTTGATACATCTTGTCCGACCCTGGATGGATCGAATATCTCGATTTGTGGGCTTCGTTAAGGATGACTTCTCGTATGCCACCATAGAGTGGAACCCAAATACGCTTCTTGAAGTATAAGGCTCCCTCTTCGTTTGGCACCATGTATTTCAATGCACCCCGGAGGTATTCAGCTTTACGGTTCTCTTCTTTAAGAGCTTCTTGTTGTGCATCCTGAATGCGTGCAGTGAGGTTCGTTCGAATCGTCATTTCCAATGCTCGAACCCTTAGGGTCTTAACCCTTTCTTTTCGGCTCAACGCGTCTGCTACAACGTTCGCCTTTCCAGGATGGTACTTAATCTCACAGTCATAATCATTCAGCAGCTCGACCCAACGTCGCTGGCGCATATTCAATTCTTTCTGATCAAATATGTGTTGTAAGCTTTTGTGATCTGTGAAGATTGTACATCGAGTACCATATAAATAATGTCGCCAAATCTTCAAGGCGAATACCACTGCACCCAGCTCCAGGTCGTGAGTGGTATAATTTCTCTCGTGAACCTTCAGTTGTCTTGAAGCATAAGCGATGACTTTTTGGCGTTGCATGAGCACGCAACCCAAGCCTTGTCGTGAGGCGTCACAGTATACCACGAAGTCTTCAGTGCCTTCGGGTAACGATAGTATCGGTGCATCGCAGAGCTTGTTCTTAAGTAGCTGAAAGGCTTCTTCTTGTTTGTGACCCCAGTCGTATTTCTTGTCTTTCTGTGTAAGGGTCGTTAGCGGTTGAGCTATCTTCGAGAAATTCTCAATGAATCGCCGATAGTAGCCCGCTAAGCCCAAAAATTGACGGACTTCGGTTGGGGTCTTGGGAGCTTCCCAATTCTTTATTGCTTCAATCTTGGACGGGTCTACATGAATGCCTTTCTCATTCACCACGTGACCAAGAAATTGTACTTCGCGAATCCAGAATTCGCATTTCGAGAACTTTGCATAAAGTTTCTCTTTCTTCAGTAGCTCCAAGATGGTTCTGAGATGTTGCTCATGTTCTTCTTTCGTTCACGAGGAAATCAGGATATCATCGATAAATACAATCACGAATTTATCGAGATATGGTTTGCATACGCGGTTCATTAGGTCCATAAAGACCGCTGGTGCATTCGTCAGCCCAAACGGCATCACCAGAAATTCGTAGTGCCCATATCGCGTTCTGAATGCAGTCTTTGGTACGCTTTCATCTTGGATTCTCAGCTGATGGTATCCAGATCGAAGGTCGATCTTGGAATAGTAGCTTGATCCTTGCAGTTGATCAAACAAGTCATCAATCCTTGGTAGCGGATACCGATTCTTGATTGTGAGCTTGTTCAGTTCCCTGTAATCGATACACATCCGTAGCGTTCCATCCTTCTTCTTCACGAACAATACTGGAGCTCCCCAGGGTGAGAAGCTTGGCCTTATGAATCCTTTATCCAACAACTCCTGGAGTTGTGTAGATAATTCTTGCATTTCGGATGGAGCAAGTCGATAGGGTGCCTTGGCTACAGGAGCAGCTCCTGGAACCAAGTCTATACGGAATTCGACTTGTCGTTGCGGAGGTAATCCTGGCAGATCTTCGGGGAACACATCAGGAAATTCCTTCACCACAGGAATGTCTTCGAGTTTTGGCTCCACAGCCTTCTTGTCTATAACGTGTGCTAGGAAAGCGACACATCCTTTCCTCAAGCACTTCTGTGCCTTCATGCAACTGATGATTCGAAGAGGCGCGTCTCGTTTTTCTCCATGCACGATGAGAGTTTCACCATTCGCCAAAGGAATGCGAATGATTTTCTCATGGCAAATAACTTCAGCTTTGTTCTTGGACAACCAGTCCATCCCGACTACTACATCGAAGCTACCCAATTGAATAGGTAAGATATCGATGCTAAAATTTCGTTCGCCAAGTTCTAGCATGCAGCCTCTAGCAACTTCGCCCGATTCAACAAGTTTACCATTGGCTAGTTCTATGGAATAAGGAATTTCTAATCTACTAGATTCTACTCCGAGTATGCGTTTAAATTCCACAGACATGAAGCTATAATCGGCGCCAGTGTCGAATAATATGGATGCAAAGTGATTGTTAATGAGAAACGTACCGGTGACCACGTTAGGGTCCTCGCGTGCGTCTCTTGCTCCAATCACAAATGCTCGAGCCGGAGCGTTGTTTCTCTCTGGGCAGTTTTTCATGAAATGATCATTGCTTCCACACTTGAAGCATCCTTGGTTCTGCCCTTTCCCATTGCCATTCTTGTTACCAGCACCGTTCCCATTTCGGTTCTTTCCTGTTCCCCAACAGTCTTCTGTTTGATGACCCAATTTACCACATTTGTCGCACCTTGGAATGCGACAAGCTCCATCATGATGATACTTACACTTTTGGCATCTAGGCATGGAGCCTTGGTATGCTTTGGTTGCATGGGTTTTCGCCTCCTGGGACGTGTTAGCGTCACGCTTCTTGCTGAAACCCTTGTTGTTACGGGTTGCTTGATTCAAGTTTGCATGTTTCCTTTTCTTGTTGCCAGACGACTCAGCATGCGTCTCGGCATTTTCTGTTGGGTTCAGTGAGAGCTTCTTCATACGAACACAATCTTCAGTCAGGCTGACAGCCAGAGTTACAGCCTCGGTGATTGTTTGTGGTTTGGCCGACGTCACCATGCCACGAAACTCTGAGGCCAGTCCCCAAATGTAGCGTTCAACACGCTTGAATTCGGGAGTTACCATGTAGGGAAGTACTCTAGACAGATCGTGGAACCTTCGAGTGTAACCATTTATGTCAGCACCTTCCATGGTCAGGTGCCAGAACTCCGTCTCCAGCCTTTGGAGTTCAGCACGAGAGCAGTACTTCTCCCTCATCTTTTCCTTCAGTTCTTCCCAAGTTAGGCCATAAGCAGCATCGTCACCCAAGGTTTGGGCTTGCAGGTTCCACCAAGTCAGAGCTTCATCGACAAATAACCCAGTAGCAAAAGTGACTTGTTGATCCGCGGTACACTTGCTCATGCGGAAAGTAGCTTCAGTCTTCTCCGTCCAGCGCACAAATGCTACTGCTCCTCCTGTGCCGTCATAGTTCATCGGCTTGCAGTCGAGGAACTGCTTGAAAGTGCAGCCTGGAATTGATTCAACCAATTCACATGTGAGCAATCGAAGAAATAATGAAACATAGACCGTTCATAAATTTCCTCATGCTTAGTACAGTGTCTCAAGGTTACCTTGAGCTGCATTGCCTCCAGACGAATCTCCATTCCCATTACGCCTAGCGTTGCTTGGTCCTCCACTGTCTTGAGTTCGGTTCGCCTCGTACTGGGCGATAGCAGCGGAGATCCTTTCCTCCAGTAGAGCATCCAGCTCTTCAGCAGTTCTTGGCAGTGGGGGAGGTGGAGGTTGATCATCATTGCGAGCATTTACAACTCTCCTGGGTGCCATGTTCTGACAGAACATAACACAACAGGGTTAGACATTTGTTTGATATCGTCACACTAGACAATAGTATCATATATATTCACAGGTATATATACCACATAAGTGACATCAAACAATTATTACTCTAGCAGAGTACTTAGTAGGCTTGTACTGAGGGAATCTATACGTGACAAGACTTGCTGTGATTTTTGTGCACTGAATTCCATAATTATGTATGCATCCATAATTACGTAACTCCTTGCACAGTCCGCACAGTTCGTTTCATCCTCGTATCTCTTCCTTCAGATAGACCATTGCTTTTAGGTAGAGTCACGTATACTTGTGACATTCTACTTCTAGTACATGCTAATTATCACACATAATTTCAAGTAATTTCTCAATTAAAGACAAGTGCTACTCATGTGCACCCTAAGTCTCGTAGTGTCTTTTCTAGACTCTTGTAGACAGTTTCAGGTAGTGGATGTCGCGGGACGTTTTATGCAATGAAAACTCTTTGAAAATTGTTTTCATGAATGGATCCTAGAGATTGTAGACTAGACTCGAGAAGGAATCCTGGTTCACTACAATCGCAGCTCTGATACCAATCTGTCACACCCCTTTCTACGGCGGAAGCACGAGGTGTGATCATGAAAGGTTCTCATTGCATACGAAGAGTAAACATACTACATGCTCGTAAAATAACATTCAAATACCATAATATGAAAACATACGTTAGCGTTTACATCGCTAAGTCGCATAAAACATTGTCTTAAAAGTTTACAACTTTATTTAAAGTTAAACACAAGCGACATCCACGAGCATAAGCAAGACCGCGCGCACATCCATTCTAGTTACCTGAAATACATGTGAGTTTTTGGAAAAACGTCAACATAAAGTTGGTGTGAATTCATGCTGTTTTGTATTTCATGTTTGTATACTTTGTATGAAAACATAGTTTGTGAGTAAATCAAGTTTTCATATGTAAATCCAGTTTCATGTGTACACCACGTACATCTGTATAATTCAATTTCTTCTTGAGTACCCCACGTACTCAAGTTTAATTCTCATTCTCTTGAGTACCCCACGTACTTCAAGTATAATTCAATCTTCTTGAGTACCCCACGTACTTCAAGTTATATATCAATTTTGTATGGTATGAATTTTATGTAAATACAGTATTTCTGTAATTATCAGATTGTTAATGGGTTGCAAAGCCATTAACCTGTGGCACGTCATAGGAAGTCACCAAACCTAAGGCATTTAATTGGTATATTCTGAGACACAAAAGCACCACTCGATTCTCGCCCCGACCGAGTGTGAGGCTGCCAGGCACCCGTTAGATCTAACCTTTTGTTCTGCGGTCTGAATGTATACGTTGATTAATGGTGCTTCTGAACCCTATTCGTGACACTATTTCTCATAACGCCTCCTACTTGGTTCTCGTTCTCACCAAGCGCGTTTCTTGTTATCATTTCTCATAGCGCCTTATACTTGGTTCTCGTCTCACCAAATGCGCTTCTCATATTCATATATTTCGTCACACTTGGTTCTCGTTCTCACCAAGTGTACTTCTTGTATTTATATCATACCATTTATAAATATTGTACTTTTGTACATGTATTTCACCCCCGAGGTTATAAAAACTGAAAACAGTTAAAGAGAAAAGGGGGAGCATGAACTCACAACTTTGCGTTCCTAGCGTCGTAAACTCCACCGGATTTGCTTAATTAACGTCGTAACCTATACGCGTTTTCTTAACGTTAGTCACTAGACTTGCGTCGCACAAGTACAGTCACTCTCTTTTGTGTATATATTCTTGTGTTAAAAATATTCTATATTTTTAACTACGTATCTTACTTATATTATTTCTTCAAAAATAAATATAAGTCTTTTATGTTTTGCACTTTGCACCCGAATTATGTATCTTGTATGTTGTATGTGTATTTTTATATTTATACTCCTCATGAGCATTTAGTGTATTTTTAAGTCTTAATACACTAGCACGTATAACACATACTTTATACACTTAGCACAAAAATTGGTGATAAAATAATATATATTTTTCTCTCCAAAAATATATATACATAATATCCATTTTTATCCTTCAAGAAATCACCATTTCTTATCATCAAAAATCAGGGAAACCTTAGTAATACTCTTAAACACATTTTTAGGGAATAAGTTTCTCAAAAACTTATGTTTTTCTAAGTGTCAAAATTTATAAAAATTTTGACAGAGTTTCCCCTAAAAATGGAGGTTTCCCACGTTTTCAAAACGTGTGTTTATTTTCTTTTAAATCATCATCAATCATCAATAATCAGCAACAACAATTATCAGCAATAATCACTACTTTTCCCCACTTCATGAACTTGGATATTTACCAAGATTGTGTAGTATCTTACTAGCACATTTAGTAAGTCTTGTTATCTTTAAAAATAAGTTTAATTTCTTAAAAACTTTATTTTTAAAGAATATGAAGTTTTACAACTTCTAGTCGGTTTTTACGAAAATTATGTCTTTGTTAAAACCCTTGTTACACAAGTATCCATACACTTGTTTGTTCACAAAAACCACTTTTGTTTGTGTAAGACCCGGTTTAGAACATGTGATTTCTTGGACACTTGGTCCTTTGAAAATACCACTTGTAGATACGTAGATCTACTAGTTTTAAACACTATTTCACAAGTTAAATCGCTTTTACACAAGTTCATGATGTGTGTGGTATAGTTTCATCATTTAACCTTTGTTACTCTTAAACAAACTTTGTGTCATAATCCAAGATCATGACTAAGTCGGGTTAAATGATGATCCGAGCTACCACAACATAGATCGGGTCTAGATGACCATATATCTCAAATACTACAACTTTTACACAACATATATGCTTTTAACCAACAATATTTGCAAGTTTAGTGGACTTTAATGCTTCAAAATGCAAGATTCCGAGTTTTAATCATCATACATCTTATTAACCACCTTAGATTAGTTAAAGTATGAGTTTTAAGCATTATACCTCTAGCTCAAGGCTAGGGAAGAATCTAAGCACAAATCGAGTGGATAAAAGCAAAGTAGAGAGGTCCTTCGCCTTCCGTTTGCTCCAAGACTCCTAATATGTGACCCTTAACACTTGTGTGACCTTGGAATGGCTTGAACAAGGCTCGAAAAATTGATGGATGCTTAGGGGTGTTTGGCCGTGAGCTTGAGAGAGCAAGAGAGAGTGTGATGTGTGAAGTTATGGGATGTGAATGATCTTATGTACTAGATGTTGATCTTATAGACAAAGTTTATGGTAATTATCCAATGGTTTATATGCCAACTAGATATTAAGCAAGAATCATTAAACAAATCATCCAAGTACAAGGGTGTCCCCCTCTAGGGGACGGTTTCTAAGGGGGGGGGGGGGTCCTAGTTTGATTCCAACCATTAGTTAGGTAATTTAGTTAGGTTAAGTAAGTTAGTTAAGTGCTTAACCCGGTTAGTTGTGTGTCGTGCTTTATGGCGGGTGTTAGGGTATTCAGGGACCCTAACTGGCTCAGAAAAGATAAATAATGTTAATGGCAATATTTTCATGTTCCGGGTATAGTCCGGTTGTTCGGTTACATACCGATTCGTTAAAGTGCTAAATTACACTTTTTAGTGTCGTTTAAGTACCTTTCTTGTACTCTTTCAATTCCCAACACTTAGGGAAATATTCTGGATAATAAAACGACATTTCCGCATAATATTTATATGTCTAAATGCTGATTTATTGCTGAATTGTATAAATTCTGCACTTAAAGTGCGCTTCGGGTGCTTTTTAGTGCATATTTTTGCTTTCGCAATGTCCATAAATTAAACCCTTACACATACTCTAGGGTTTTAATGTATTTTTGTCGTCGGACCTACACCTAGGCCTCAATTCTGATGTCTAACTGCTTTCTGCAGTTCTGTTGACACATTGTGTCTTACCGGTGAGTTTACTATTATTCTGACGCAACGCTCTCGTTTATGCATAAAGCAATATTTTGTAGTATACAACATGCATGAATTCACTTGTTTAATCATGTGTTCAGACATTGCTGACACTTAAACTCATAACTGCAGTCATTAAGCAATAATTATAGTGTACGGAAATTACTGGTTTGTGCCAGTTGTCACAGCAACGCCATTTGATTGTGGAGAATAAGGTGGTGTACACTCATGTACAATGCCACTTTTTGCGCATAAATCCGCAAAAGGTGCAACATATTCACCTCCTCGATCGCTTCTCAAAGCTTTTATCTTCTTTTTAAGTTGATTCTCAACTTCGTTTTTGTACAAGATAAACTTCTCTATTGCTTCGTCTTTACTTTTAAGTAAATACACGTAGCAATATTTCGTACAATCATCAATAAACGTGATGAAGTACTTATTTCCTCCATGCGTGGGAACCGCTTTTAAATCACACACATCGGTATGAATTAAATCAAGGGGTTCGGTTATTCGTTCAACCGATTTAAACGATGATCTCGTAAGTTTGGATTCAACACATGTCTCGCATTTGTGATTGGACTCGATATGGAATGTTGGTATCAAGTTTAATTTAATTAAACGTCGTAATGAATTAAAATTTACATGTCCTAGTCTACCATGCCAAACATTAGAAGACTCAACCATGTAAGTAGAAGTAGAAATTTCATTCAAACTTTTGTTTTGGTTTACAACCATTACATTCATTTTAAACATTCCATTTAGGGCATAGCCCTTTCCAACAAACATTCCACGTCTAGACAAGACAAAATTGTCCGATTCAAATACTAGACGAAATCCAAACTTGTTGAGCATCCATCCCGACACGAGATTCTTCCGTATCTCTGGAACATAAAGCACGTTTGTCAAGGTAAGCTCCTTGCCCGAAGTCATCTTCAAGACGACCGTGCCTTCCCCCTTGATGCTTGCGGTAGCTTTATTCCCCATATAAAGCTTTTCTTCACCCGACGCTTCCTTGAATGTAGAGAAAAGAGCCTTGTCTCCACAAACATGGCGGGTTGCACCCGTGTCAACGAACCATCCTTTTGGGTTTTCACCCATCGCGTTGACTTCTTCAATCATAGCCGCTTCCTCGGTTATCATTGCAATGAGAGGCATACCATCCTCATCAACCATGTGCGCACGCTCACGCTTAGGTTTCTTGCATTGGTTAGCACGGTGCCCCGTCTCGTTACAATTGTAACAAGTACCTTGGAAAAGCGCAGGCTTCTTTTTCACAGCCCCCTTTTTAGGTCCAAGGTTGCTAACCTTTGCTTTCCCTTTGTTGTCCTTTTTACCCTTGCCTTTCTTGCCCTTTGAGGACTCCCCAACTTCCACCATGTTTGCTTTAGCCGAAGCTTGCAAAATGGTGCCTTTTTGGGCCACCCTGTTTTCTTCTTCTATACGAAGACGAAGAACAAGATCCTCGACCGACATTTCCTTTCGCTTGTGTTTAAGATAATTCTTAAAATCCAACCAAGCAGGAGGTAATTTTTCGATCATGGCTGCCACTTGAAAAGTTTCGCTAAGTACCATACCCTCAGCATGGATGTCATTTAGTATAATTTGCAACTCTTGGACTTGGTTCATAACAGACTTGTTATCAACCATTGTAAAGTCCAAGAAACGGGCGACAACAAATTTCTTTGTTCCCGCATCCTCCGTTTTGTACTTTTTCTCTAAAGACTCCCATAATTCTTTGGAAGTCTTGATATTATAGTACACATTATACAATGCATCCGAGAGACCGTTGAGAACATAGCCTCGACATATAAAGTCCGAGTGCTTCCACGCCTCTACCGCGCTCAGAGCCTGAGCATCGGTCTCCCCTTCCGCAGGTTGGGGAACGGTCTCCGTCAAGAACCTCGCAAGGTTCATGGTGGTCAAGTAGAAGAACATCTTCTGTTGCCACCTTTTGAAGTGGAGACCCGAGAACTTCTCGGGTCGTTCAGCATGATTTGCCACTGTGGTCGCTCCCACAGTGTTGGCAGGGGTACCGACAACAACGTTGACGTTGGTATTTTCAGTCGACATTCTGAAAAATTCCACAAAACCAAGTTAATAAACTGTTAGAATAATAAATGTGCTGATTTATTATTTAACTAACAAACTCGATGAGTAAGAAAATCAGCCTCGTAGCTTCTAAGTCCAACTTTGAAGACTACAAGAGAAGATCTTAGAACCCAAAGACGAAGAAGGAGTAGAAACAGAATTCTGTTTTGACAAAGTCGCTACTTTGAATCAAAACAGAGAAAAACCTTTTAAAACACAACCTGCTGTGAGAAAAAAAAATTGAAATCACAGCAGAGAAGTTTGTGATTCTACACGAACGGTGTTTTAAAATTTGTTTTAAGATTGTAGGAATCCGTTCGTGTAAAATAAAATAAAAATAATTTATTAACTTGAATAACAGAAAAATTACAGAATGTAAATTGAAGTACAAAACAAATACAACTGAAAAATTAGAAATATAAGAACAGAAAACACGAACAGATGAAACTGTTCTAGGCTGAGGATCGTGTTAGACACGGGTCCCTTAAAACAAATTTCGTGTCTCCCAGGAGAACACGTTTGTTTCCAGGATACAACAGCCGCAAGCAGTTGCACTGCCGGTCTTGACTTCAACCCGAAGGTATACCTTGAATGCTTGAAGAAGAGAAGAATTTCAGAGAGGAGATTATAGAATTACTGGTAAATTCGGTGTATTGGTCTTCAATAGGATGCACCTATTTATACTAGCTAGACTTGAAGAAACTGAAAAACAAATTTAATGGGAGAATTAAACTGCATTAAACGTCTTCAATGCACCTTAATTCGTCATTAAATTCTCAGTCAACCGCATTAACTATGTCAGTTTCGAATGCTGAAAACGTAACTGCACTGTAGTAACTGCTGCTGGAAGGTTCTGCGCGCGCGCGCGCCCATGAGCGGTGCAGCTTCTTGGCTCACAGCCGTGCGCGGTGTGCCCATGCGCGGTGCGGCCTCTTGGCTCACAGCCGTGCGCCGCGCGCCCATGCGCGGTGCGGCCTCTTGGCTCACAGCCGTGCGCGCGTGCGCCACGTCACCATGCGCGGTGCGTCCTCTTGGCTCAAGTCCACGCGCGCGCCACACAGTCGCGCCGTATTGACTCACTCTGGTGCGCCGCGCACGACACAGCAGGACCCATGCACCATGCGTGCACCCGCGCATGACTGCCACGTCATGCGCCGCATCACCTACCACTTGGTCCTTGCAACCCTTGTCCTCCACCACGCGCACGTGGTCAAAAATACAAAGGCGGCTCTCAAGCGGCGATGCGAAGTGCAAAGTGCGCCATCAAAGTGCCACATTGCGCCTCATCGCCCACGCCACGCGCGCGCGAGCGTGTGCGAGTGCGAGTGCGAGTTAGGGTGCTCCGCACCCTTCGCGAGGACACTAGTGTGTGCTTCCATGAAACAATAAGGATGGAGAGATCCTACTTAAATACCCCTTTAAGTTCCATCTCTCATCCGATGTGGGACAAGGTGCTACTTTCCCACATTTTCAGCATTTCAAGTTTAAATACCAAACTTTGAGCATCGATATCTCATTCATCTTAGCTCCGTTTTGGACGTGGTTTAGTTCGTTGCGAAGCTCTTCCGACATAGAACACAAACCCACAAATAAATATATAAAACCCGCTCATTTTATTATATTTATTTCTAGTCCAAAATAGGAAAAAATCATTTTCCTATATTTGTGAAAAATGCTATTTTCACAAAATTTCCAACAAAGGTAACAACAAAGGTTAGTTTTGATTGTATCCTCAATCATATATGTGTTTTTTATTTAAAGTGTTTCAGTTGTTGGTTAAACACTGTAGTAAACTATGTAGATTTGGAATTTCAAAGCGGTTGTGGATGATGTGAAGAAGAATCCGGCAACAGCGACGGAGGGTGTCATGATTAGGAGACGGTTGTAGTTGATGATGTGTAATAATATGTTTATGGTTATGTTTTATAGGAGGTTTGAGAGTGAGGATGGTCCATTGTTTGTGAAGTTGAAGGCGTTGAATGGCGAACAGAGTTGATTGGCGCAAAGTTTTAAGTATAATTATTGCGATTTTATTCCAATTTTAAGGCCGTTTTTGAAAGGTTAATTGAAGCTTTTTAATGAGGTTAAGGAAAATATGTTTTAGTTGTTTAAGGATTATTTGTTGATGAAAGGAAGTAAGTGATTTGATAAAATTGTTTGTTATGTTTATGTTTATGATGATTGTTATTATTATTGTTAACTCATTGATTAATTTGTTATGTGTATTATTTTGTTTGTAAATTAAATTAAGAGCTTGTGAGATGCAGCTAAACCTTGGATGCTTTTGTTTTTTGTATCCCCATCTAGAATGCTTTTGTTTTAAATGTATTTTTATATATATGTTACTAATAAATTTTTTGTTCATGTATTTTGTTTACTATAGGTACGGTGTTGTTGGATAGCATGACATAACTGAAGCCGAACATTTTTCGTTAAGAGATTATTGTTTTTCCAATGGGTCTAAAACGAATTTGAGGTTATTGGTTACGAAATTCCTGCTAGAAGAAGTATTACAGTAATAGGCTTTCAATTTATATGTCAAACAAGAAAAACGTATTTCTTTGATTTATTTATCTATTCGATTTTGTTACATATATAGTTCGATGCTTCGTTTTATTTTAATATTCATCCTTAGATTTTCATAATAAGTTCACCCGTATACTTTCTTTATGATCAGTAATGTATTTTCTTTTCTAAAAGTAAGAAACATATCTTTTGTCAACACCGTGAAATTCGCGGGTATTAGCACTAGTAAAGGGATAGATTAGGAACGTATGATGGCGTAGAAGTGAATTGGGTTTGGAAAGAACGGTGGGGATGTTAATAATAATCTCGTGAGGTTAACAAAAGACACGTGTCAGATTTAAACTTTCTAAATAAGAAGAAGAAAATGCCACTTGTCAAAATAATAGGTAGTTTTATGCATAGATGACACATAAGTTAAAATCACTTTATTATATTAGAATAGATAGATAGTATATATATAGATATAGATAAGCAGCTACCTACTATAATTTATATTAAAGATAATCAAATTTTTTAGTTTGATTAGTTATTGTTTTCTTTGTGTCGCCAAATTCAAAGAAAAAAAAGACTAAACATTTAATAGGATATAAGGTATTGGCACTCAAATTTAAAATATTGAATTTTAGTATATCCATAATTTATTTGATAATTATATAGTTTAATATACTTAGAAGTTTTAGATTATTTAATTAACAAAATAATTATATATAACCAGTGTAGGAAAATGCTCTAAATAGGGTTACAGAAGAAACCCCATGTTGTATACTAAACACAAAACGATAACATTACCTTTGGAAGAAACCCTATGTTGAGTCTCCTGACTACACTTCCATCTGCAAATCACCAAAAAAAAAAACATTTTCTCAGTTTGAAATGTGTATCCTCTCTAGTAAAGTACCTATGTTTGTTGATTTTGCATCTTCCCGAAGCTTACCTGATGTCGGAGACCGGCGACGAAGGTGAGGGCGAACGGTGGTGCGTAGTGGTTCCGGTATGGCTGGAGAAGACGGCTGAGGCCGTGGTGGTCAGAACTAGCGATGGGGAAGTGGTGATGGAGATGGGGGCAGATGTGTGCGACGGAGTGGGTGGCGTTGGGGTTCAGGACGATGATGGAGGGCGGTGGTGGGAAGGTGTCGATGTGGTGAAGAAGAAGTGAAGAAGAAACTGTGATTTAGGTATTAGGGTTTAGAAGATGATAAGCTGACGCCGTGACCGTTAAATTACTGTTTCTTGGTTATGTTGTGTTTTAATAAATAGTTTATTTTAATAACACGTGTTCCTTATTGGTTTATTTTATTATGTAGTAATAAATAGTTTATTTTAGAGTAAATTACAAGTTTTGTCCTTTATGTTTACATCAAATTTCAGGCGCTGTCCTTTAGCGCAAAAATTGACAGGCGGTGTCCTTTATGTTGCCAAATCTTGCAAGTTTTGTCCTTTTAGCCAAACCAGGTTAGATTTTTTGGTTAAATCTAGTCATGTGCAAGGCACATAAGGGTACTATTGTAATTTTACCATTCAAGGGGCTATTGTGTAAGTATTATATAGATTGGGACTATTTTGTAAAATTAGAAAAGATATTAACCTACTCTCTCTCTCTTAACTTCTGCACACTCACTCTCTCTCTTAACTTTTCTTCTCTCTCTCTAACACAAGCTCTCGCACTCACTCTCTCTCTCTCTAAAAAACTACTGCACTCACTCTCCCTCTCTCTCTCTAAAAATCTCTGTACGGTGGTGGATTGTGGTGGGGTGTGACGGTGATGGTGGGTTTAGAGGGAGGGAACGAGAAATTTCTGTGTTTTGAGAAAAGAAAACAAAAGGAGCTTGACTGAACGAGATCTAAACAAGTCTGAATCTGCAAAGTGGAAGAGATGCACCTACCGGAAAAATCAGTCGGACCAGTTCCATCAAAATCTTTGTCCTCGTGTTCCTGTAACTGACACGAGATGGATCTGAAGCCGGATTCGTGCCGTAACTCAAATCAAACCAAGCACCATTGCCGCCACCGTGAGCGGCGGCGCTGCTTCTGCCCCGCCGTTCCTCTCGTCTCCTCTCTCTCTCTCTCTCTCTCTGTGTGCTTCTCTCTCTCTCTTCCTCCTGATTCATCATCGTGCCACCACCAGACGGTGGTGGTGGTGTCGGACGTCACACAGGTCACAGAAGGGAGGGGGTGTTGTGTGCGTGGCCGGTCATAATCGGTGTCGGAGAGCCGGAACAAGGCTCTCTGGTCTCCTATGTTCGATCGAGAGGGGAGAGATGAGGGCAAGTGAATATGTGTTTTGTTTTAGGTTCTGTGTTTTGAGATGAGCAAGTAAATACTAGCCTAACAGAAGCAATCAAAGCTAACAGAGCATGGTTAGACTCTCTGCTCCATCAATCCGGTGCAATTCTTTTCAGAGGGTTCCGTTGAATCTTCGATCTGGGTTTGCCATCGTCGATCGGAGTTCGCCGGAAGTAGGCCGACAACCCCTTTCTCTTTCGCCGGAAACACACGTTGTAATTAAAATCCAGGCCTCTGTTTTGATTTATCATATGATTTTTGAAATATATTTTGTTTTGGGGTTTTGATCTGCACAAGTTTATGGGCTGAATTTGGTACTTGTTTTATGGGCAAATTTGGTCTGATTGTATGGTGGTTGTAGATGATGAAAGGTGGTAGTGGTGGCGGTGAAGGGTGGTGGTGGTGGAGGATGGTGGTGATAAGTGGTTCCTAATTTCAGAAATATATAGAAATATATATATATATATATATGGTTATAAAAATAATATATTAAATTATTTTGTTTTATTTTTACATAATAGCCCCTCGATATAATTTATTTTACACAATAACCCCTTGAATGCTGAAATTACAATAGTACCCTCATGCGCCTTGCACATGATTAGATTTAACCAAAAAATCTAACTGGGTTTGGCCTAAAGGACAAAACTTGCAAGATTTGGCAACATAAAGGACACCGCCTGTCAATTTTTGCGCTAAAGGACAGCGCCTGAAATTTGATGTAAACATAAATGACAAAACTTGTAATTTACTCTTTATTTTATTATATAGTAATAATAGATAGATATGGATTATATACGTTATTATATACCATACATCAAACCAGACGGGTGTTAAACGAGTTATATTAGAAATAAAAGATATCTTGATCAAAATTAACGGATGTGGTAATTAATTTAGTTATCCCATAATAAGAAGAACATTAGGATATGGGGTATACTTTCACGCCCCTTAACTACAGGTAGGCGTCACATCACCTACTTGACCCTCTTTCACTTCACCTCACAACAAGGATATGGTTTAACCCCCCAGGAGAGAACGATTTGAAGTGTGAGAATAGTGAGAACGATTTTCAGCCATATGATTTTTGTGATTTGTGGCTAAGATGATGCGGTGGCAATTTTGTAAATAATGGGAACCTTATAACTACCAGGAGGGGTAAAATTGGAAGATCTAAACAAGGGTACACATGCTAATTACATGTCATTGTCCCCCATCATATTTAAACGCCAATAACTTTTTTATATGTGATTATTTTTCTAAAAAATTTACACCATAAAACTCAGCGTTTTTTTATCTTTCCAACGAGTATACTATTGATATACTTTTTGAAAAAAAAATGAAATGGGTTTTATGGCGTTTTTCTGAACTGGGTGTCAGGACCGGCACAAAAATGTCCTAAAACGCCCCGTAAGTGAAAACCCGAACCCCTAAAACCCTAATTTCTATGAAAAATCAAGAAAATCAAATTTTATTACTTGGTCGCGGGCCGCGAAGGAGTTAAGAAAAGTCTTCGCGGGGCGCGACAGCTCGGTGAATCTCCGGATAAGCATTAGGGCCACGTGTCGCACACGTGGCAGGTCTAGGGTTTGACATGACAGCCCTAGCCGTAGCTAGGGTGGCCCTCGCGGGCCGCGAAGGACTCCCCTTCAAGTTTACGCTGGCCGCGAGAGACCTAAATTTCAGCTATAAATTGTATGTTGCATGGACAGTCTTCTGTGCTCACAAAATTCCTTCAAAAACGCCATAATCTGCTCAAAGTCGTGTGTTTAAGTGTTGAAACGCTGCTACGATAACAGGGTAATAACTCGATCACTGCTATGATACAATGTCCGGTCGATTAAAACCAATCCAATGGATGTTTAAGTGCTGCCCGAATCTTGGGCTATACTTTGTCATTCGTCGTGAGGGTTTCGATCTAGTGAGTTATCGTAAAGGTTGTATTAAGTTACTAACCTAGTTTCGTTTGCATTATTTAACTAGGTTACCAGGCTTCATCAGTAGGCAGAGTCTGTCCGTCTAAACTCGCAATGTGAGTCATTATGTTTTTATCAAAGTTGCTTTGTAAACCCTAAATGTTTTACAGTTATAAGTACAGGGATTAAGTCTTTGCAAATCTTTAATTACTGGTAGTAAGTGGGAGTATTGTGCACATTACTACTGTTTTATCACTCTTAGGTGGGCGAGCCTAATTAGTGATATGGCCACAGTCATAGATCCGGTCGAGTGACAACTAGACCAGATAATTATAAGATAGGGGCAAATGTAAAAACTCTTAATACTGTAATTTATAACAATGTGTCGTTTTGTACAATTGGATGACTCGCCAGATTTCCCCGCTAATAAAATCTTTTTAAACATGTTTCAGGTGATTTACTGTGAACAAGGAAAAGTGCCGCGTAGCACTCCAGCTTGAATGAGGTGGCTCAGTAAATAAATAAACATGTTTTTTTGTAATCAGGGGATTTCCCTGTGAAATTCCTTTATTGTAAATTAAGGGGTTGTCCCGAACTTGAAATAAAATAAATCAGTATTTTCAGTTTAAACGATCCTGTTAAAATTTCCGCTGCCAAATCAACCACCAATACCACGGGTTTCTGTCCCGCGGCTTCCGGACCGGGCAACTGGGTCGGGCCATCATAGAAAAAGGTGGTATCAGTGTCACACCCCGACCACGTAAAACAACAAATCGTGGCGGAAACGTCGGGGAGTGTTGTAACATAATCATTGTTTCACAACCATGGATTAAATTGTTTCGTTTTATTGAATTATTGAACTCATTGTTTTATTACAAATCAGATAATTAAAAATATTATCTTTCAAGTTTTAAAGTCGCTAAGGCACGAGTCCATCCTATGTATAGCATGCATAAAAAATCATCACATAGCAGTACCTGAAACATATGTGAAAATAGGTATGTCAGCATAAAAATGCCTGTGAGTAACATAGGCTTTGTTGATTTAGATTCATGGCTTTAGTTAACATAAGAAAAAAAAGTTTTATGTTTTACAAAAATAGCCATGAATCCTCGTAAAAGTTTTGTTTCTAAAAATGTATTGTTTTGATAAAAGGTTTGTAGTATGTATGAAAATATACTTTGGTTTGGAAATAGTTAAACGTATAGTATATCAAAATATACTTTTGTTACTGAAATAATTGATTTGGTAGTATATCACAAATATACTTTGGTTTGGAAATAATTAAACGTATAGTATATCAAAATATACTTTCGTTACTAAAATAATAGATTCGGTAGTATATCACAAATATACTTTGGTTTTGTAAGATAGCATATCAATTATGCTTTGGTTTTTAGAATAACATATCAACTATGTTTTGGTTTTGATAATAGCATATCAACTATGCTTTGATAAATAACAAAGTAGTATATTAAAACATATGTTGGATTTTGTACATAGTATATAAAAAATATACTTTGGATAATATCACATTTGAGAGCACATCAAACTGTACTTTGGTAGTATATCAAAATATACAAAAGAAACTGTGATTTAGTATTCATTCAAACCTTAGTGTACCAAACTACACTTTGGAGACTATAGAAATACCACAAAGGCAATTTCTATTTGGTTAAAATTTGGTTTCTGACATTCCATACAATAGGAATGGGGTGTCTAGTCCTATAGCGCTATATCGTACTACCAATCGGTTTGGTGAATGTATAAAGAAAGTACAATCCAACAATTTGTTTTAGAATCTTTTAAAATCAGTGTTTAAACCATAGTTAATCGTTTAATTCGTCAAAAGATAAGTACTAACATGTATAATCATATTGTCGAAATCATGAAAATAACGAATAGACACATATGTTTCACCCCAAAACATTTGAAAGCAGTGAAAGAGGGGACTATGTACTCACTTGATATTGCAAGTATCCTTGATTAAGTGTCCTAACGAAGCTTGGGAAATCAAGGAATCAAGTGGCACCTAGTATAGAATTACTATGTTAAATAATCGGATCCTAAATCGGGAGATAGGATAGAATGAAGTTCTATAAATCAAATGAGTATTGGAACTCATATGGCATGATTTCATAGACCTAACATTATGATTTGGAAGTCTACCTAAGTGCTTTTGACCCGTTTCGACCCATTATGGTAGTATAAGCTATTATAACGCGTCGTTTGCGAAAAACTATGGTCGGATGGTTAACTATGTGCTATGTCAAGTCTTACATGCCCAATTATGCCTAAACATGCTACTAAATCAGATTATATGTCAAAAACATGTTCACATATGCAAAAATACAGGGCATTTTGGTCATTTCCTATGGGCATACAAGCTACTTAACAAATAACTAACCAATCCTATGTGATCATAAGGTATAATCTTAGAGGTTATTCCCTATGCAACTATGATCACTAAACATGCTTGGTCGGATCCTAAAGATCGACCAAACGGGTCGGGTTCGAAAGTCTAAGCGATTGTTTAGACCGCTTAACTTACTTGCAGATCAACATAAGTTTCCATTTTGACAGTTTAGGTCCCTGCAGATCAGCATAAGTTTCCATTTTGACAATTTAGGTCCCTGCACTTGTTTAAGCCCATTTTTGGCACTTTTAACACCCGTTTAGCCATTTTCAAGGCTCTATAAGATGGTCAAAGTATAGAGGACTCAAAATATGCTCGGAAAACTCTCGGATGTCGGTTCGTTTGGTCGTACGGTCGCGTTATTTGTCTAATTACGACGAAACTCGAACGGACGCGAAAACGATCCAAATTAAGCGATGAATGATATTTTTGCATGCCGATCACTAAAATAAAAATATTTTAGTGTGTACAAAAATTTTGGATGTCCAGATGTGCTCATAACGTAAGATATGCGCGTAAATGCAAACTTACACCATTTTTGACATTTTTAGTCCCTGTAAGACCAAATAAGCATATTTTCGCACACCGAACCACTCAAAGCTTATTTCTAAGTTATGTTTAGGTTATTTATGGTATGTTTAGATTATGATCAAGTTTTGGTCTGTACGTTGCCTTACGAAACGACAGACTTTTGCAGTTTGATGCAAATAGTCCCTGTAAGCGAATAAACTTGTTTTTGCCATACCAAACCCTTCAAAACTTATTTCTAAGTTATGTAAAGGTTATTTAAGGTATGTTAAGCTTATGTTGCTGTTCCGGAGTGTTTGTTGCATTAAACTGATAACGTTTACGCATCGGTGCGCGTATAACCTTCCAGAAAGCGATTTAAAGCTCGAAATTGAACAAGAATTGATATGTGCAAATGATACACATATTTATACAAATCCCAAGTATGAAAAACAATATTTCATTGGTTTGGTATTTGTTTGACGGTCGTAGTGACACAGGTGTCACAATCAGAGCCACTGATTTAAGTCAATTAAATATTTGGAAAATACTTAATTTTTCAAAATTGTCATTTTGTGATTCTGTGAAAATTTAAATTTGATTTGGATTTTTGTGTGTTTTCTTATGTGTGACTAACAGCATGAATGAACTATCGGAAGCCCTCCGAAATTTCACAATCCATACTACTGATATGGATACAACAGGAACCCAGTCAGGTTATTAGGCTGACACCGAGGAGCCACTAGTGTTTCAGGCCCAGTCACAGGAGAAACCCAAACCTAAAAAGAGGAGAAGTCTTCTGGACTGGAAACAAGGACGAAAGAAGAAGCCCGCTGCCCAAAGGGAGAAAAAGATGGAGGAATCAAAAGGAAAAGGAAAAGGAAAAGAAGTAGGGGAGAGCTCTGGTCAAGCCTAGGAATTGCCACCTTGAGAGGAACTCGATAGAAAACTGGCAAACTGTGACCTCATTGGACCTGCTGATGAAACCCTTTTCAATTTTCCCGATCAATCAGAACTTCTTATCAATTTGGAACCTGCTATTTATACTTGTTGTGAACTCACAAGATCATCACAAGTGTTTGTGTAACTTCCAAGCATAAAATCCTAGTCATACATGTGTTTGATGCAGGTTCAAAGCCTTGGAGAGGTGTTAACTTGGTTAATACACCAAGAAATTTGCATAAACAACCCCTGATTTATCAACAGAATGCTGAAAATCAATTTCTGTCGTTGGGCCTTTTTACGCGGCCCACGTAAGATAGGGGACAGGGCTTACGCGGCCCACCTGGTCCCTGCAGATCAGCATAAGTTTCCATTTTGACAGTTTAGGTCCCTGCACTTGTTTAAGCCCATTTTTGGCACTTTTAACACCCGTTAAGCCATTTTCAAGGCTCTATAAGATGGTCAAAGTATAGAGGACTCAAAATATGCTCGGAAAACTCTCGGATGTCGGTTCGTTTGGTCGTACGGTCGCGTTATTCCTCTAATTACGACGAAACTCGAACGGACGCGAAAACGATCCAAATTAAGCGACGAATTATATTTTTGCATGTCGATCACTAAAATAAAAATATTTTAGTGTGTACAAAAATTTTGGATGTCCAGATGTGGTCATAAGGTAAGATATGCGCGTAAATGCAAACTTACACCGTTTTTGACACTTTTAGTCCCTGTAAGATCAAATGCAAACTATAAACACTGCTCAACCAGTCATCACCAGGCCTCCATCTCCAAACTTATCAGCAAATAAACCTCTCCCAAGAAACCCATTGGGTTCAAAAATACTAAAATGGAAGTCTGATCAAAAGACCCACGTATTGACATTGCTCAAATCCAATGGGAAAGTGGAGCATATATCAATGGAACAAGCACTTGGGCTGGGTGTTGAAGATCTTCAGGATCTCCTTGAGCTTCCATTGTGCAAGGATGAAAATGATGCAGATTCCTTGGACTTTGAATTACAATTCAAATGTCAAGTCAGGGAACTTTTGATGAGGCAATAAAGATCCAAGAATAATGAAGAGTTTTGGCATCATCTGTTCTAGGGGAGATTGTTGGAATTGAACCCTACCAAAGGAACATTTGATAAAGCCGAAACTGGATCAGAGCAGTGGATCCAGAATAAGCAGATGTTTGTATTCAATCTTTCCCCTTGGAAGTGCCCTAACAACTGATGACCTCCATCCACTGTTCGCCTACAACAATTGCTACCCTTTAACAACTGATCAAGACTAAAGACTGTTGAAGACTAAAGCACTGATGAGTCAATCTACTGCCTTAGTTCATGTACTGCTGAAGACAAAGCACTGCTGGGGCTGAAGCAGTGGAATGAAGAAGCAGTAGTTTAGTCTATTTCTTTGTAATGTAATGTAATCAGTGGTTAGATAACCGTGCTTGTATAGATCAGTGGTTGTAGGATGTTAAGAGGTTAGATGTCACTTTTATGGTGACGTCAGCAAAGATGCTTCAGTGGTTTGCTCGTGCCTATAAATAGAACAGTACCCTGTACTGTTCTATTAGCTCTTTCACCACTTGTCATTCTGTACGAACAAACTATTGTGAGCTCAGGATGAGGGGGAGTTTGTAATACATGCATGCATTTGTAATTGAAGATTGAAATAAATTTAATCATTCGGTTCAAAGTTAAACATGTATGTTGAAAGCAATTCTCCTGTTTGATTGTGTGTTAAAGTTTTGTTTCCATTTTAATTCCGCTGCAATTCTGATTCATCTTCATAATTATAAAACAAAAACACAATCATAAGAAACTCAGATCCTAACAGAAAAGCTCGAGGAAAAAAAAGAAGTATTTGTGCTTTTTTCTAAGAAAAACTGAATCTGAAAATGACGAAAGAAAAACGAGACGATTTGAAGTTCCTCGCTATGAACATTTTTCACATTATTAGACTCGAGAAAAATGTACGAGGACATGAAACAATAAATTATAGAAAAATATAGTCTTAGTTAAACTACATTGTTTTTTAATGTCTTTTAATTATATTTCTTAGTATTTTCCTTATTTGTTTTATATTTAAGTAATGTTATTGTTTTAATATAATTAATAGGGTTAATGGATTTAAACACCCCTAACTATGGCCATTTGGCCGATGGCACTCTCAACTTTCACTTTGGCTCAGACCACTCCCAACTTAACACATCGTTTGTCATGGCACCCCTTCGTTAAATATTCACTAACCAGGTTAGTTTTGTTGTCCTACGTGGCTAATTTTAGATGATGTGGCGTTTTTTTAGATGATGTGGTGTTTTTAGATGATGTGGCACTCAAAATGAAGTATATATTCACCCATCTCTCTCACTTAACACCAGCACCATCCACCCTACCACCGTAACCCTAAGCAGCCATTCACCCACTGCGACCACCTACTGATGTGCGTTGAAGTGTCGTATATTTTAGGTGTATATTTTAAACCCTTTTTAACACTTATTTTAGCCAAGTTTTAAATTTATAAAACACGATATTTCACTAACACTAAACACACATATGGGCAAGTGCACCCATCGTTGAGTGTAGTATAGCGTTGGTAAGATACCGAGGTCGTCCAAGGACACAAGAGCTTTTAATACCGGTTTATCCTCAACGTCTAACCAAAATAAAAGTTTAGAAAAATGTTTTAAACTAAGAAAAATAAAAACTAACTAAAATGCTGAAAATAAAAATAAAAATAAAAACAGATAGACAAGACGAATCACTTGGTTCCGACTCGTATCTAGTATAACCTTTGATTATTTCCGCACTTTTGCACATGATTAAGAGATTATCTTAGTTATTGTAGTAGGCCCCTCTTTTGAAGGTGACGTTACCCTCACCCCAGTAGTTTGAGTCAGCAGGGATACAATCCTAAAGGGGTGGATTATTGGAAGATAATGAATTAAGTTATTAATGCAGTATTGTGGTAGGCCCCGCTTTTGGCGGTGACGTTACCCTCGACTAAGTAGTCTGAGTCAGCAGGGATACAGTCCTAAATAGCCGGGTTATATTATTAATAGTAGTTAACTTATGAGGGGATCAAAGAGTTTGGACCCCCGCCATCCAATACCGTGAAGTATTGAAGGAGGTCCTACTAAATTTGACCCAGGTCCATTGCAGGACCTCTAAACGCTGAACAATGGCAAGACCTTTACCAAACCGTTCCCTTAACCCCCTACCAGGTAGCCAACATACCTCCATATAGACCGTGGAGATATGAATGGTGAAAATCCTTTATTTTATATAGACAGTAAAATAATGCCAAGACACCACGGACAAACGATAAGGAACGATCACCTTCAACATAAGTAACTAGTTATTAAAGTCATTAATACAAAACCAAATAAAAAGTGCAAAAGATTAGAAATAAAAAGTATTATACTAGACACTTTGTCTTCACCAAGTGATGTAAGAGACTTAGGCAAACATGGCCTTGATTGTCAAGAACTCTTACGATCAATCTTGGATCCCGAGACGACTCACACACTCTATGATGGACAATGGATGATGGTGGTGGATGATGGTGTTGTGATGGTGGTGGGTGGTGGATGAAGTGTGAGAGAGGTGGTGTGCCAAGGGATGAGTTGCAATGAAACCAAGCACTCCTATTTATAGGCTGAACAGAAGCCTGGGCACGGCCCCGTGTTCGCTGGGCACGGCCCCGTGCCCGTCTGACACTCTCTCTCTTCATTAATTGTAATTCACAATTACAATTAATGCGCCTGCAGTACTTTCGGCACGCCCCCCGTGTCCGCTGAGCACGGCCCGTGGTGGGCAATAGAAGCTTCTATAGATTTGTCTTTTCTGCTGCTTCTTGGGCACGGCCCCGTGCTGGCTGAGCACGGGGCGTGTTCAGCCTTCTGTTTTCTCTATTTTGCTTTGGAAGGTGCCGTTGAGGGTTCGGGCAATCCACTAATGTTCCTTTTCTTGTATTTATGTTGGATTTAGCTGTCTTTTTGCTTCTTTTGTGTTTTTGAGCTCATTTAATCCTGAAAATACAAAAGGAAGACAAAAACACTCTTTTTCCAATATTAGTACTAAAAAAGGGTTAGTTTTATGCCTCATTTGATGTAATTTATATGTTGCATTTTACACACATCAAATACCCCCACACTTGAACTTTTGCTTGTCCTCAAGCAAAACTCTTTAATATTTGGCTTACACTCCCAAATGGAATAGGTAGAAGAGAAGGTTTTGGACTTGTCATAGAGTGTCGGGATTTCCAAGATCTTTTTGGGGTTTTATTTTTATTTATTTACACTCCTATTCGTAATGATTTATTTAGAACTGTTCATAAAAGAAATTACTTATTTGGGCATAACATGCCTTTTTTTTTTTAAATTCTATTTATATACAAGTTCACATACCTCGCGGGGAAATCACTCACACTCGGCCGAAGGTGTATTTTTAGTGAATCACTCGAGAGCGGCATGGAACTTATTCCTACCATAGGCTTGCCAAGAAATCAATCCTCCTCCTTTTTAACTTTTATACCTTTGTAGATATCAAGAGGACTTTGTGGGTTAAGGGTTGGCTAGGGTTAAAGGTAGGTGGTTGGGTTAGTGGTTAGAAAAAAGGGCTAAAAAGCGTAACAAGTGTCGGTTCTCGTATTTTTGCAACTTTTTATTTTTGATGAAGCTTTTATTCAAACAAAGTTATTTTTTGATTACTTTGTTTGTTTATTTTCTTTTTGCTTCATTTTTTTTTCCGAAGAACCGAACTTGTTACTAAAATAAAGGGTTAAAAATAAAAAAGGTTTTGGTGGGTGAAAGGGTTTTTGTTTTGGGTGATGAAACGAAAAGGTTTAGGCTCAAAGGGGCTAACTAGGGGGATTTTTGGGTAGGTGGTAAAAGAAAAAGAAAAATAATGGTGTAGAAATGAAAAAGGTTAGTCCTAATGCCTCTATCATTTACTTACTCGGGTTTAAGTTGATAAGGACCGGGAATGTATTGTCATGGCAAGTTCTAGAGTCGTAAGAACCAAGCGGCTATTCACACAAGAAACGAAAAATGAGCATTTAGTCAAATGATATGAAATTGTGTGCTCAATAAAGGCTCAAAACTCACTTTTGTGGGAATGGGTTTTTATGTGATCAAGTATATATAATCAAATTTTAAATAAGGTTGTCATGCCTTTTCATAATTTTCTTATGTTGGTTCTTTTTATCACTACGCTATCGGTTGTAAATTTGTAAAAATATAACCTTTTTTGAGAGCTTGAATTTCCCGAGTTAAACCTAGACAAGTAAAAAAAATTGAAATTTTTGAAAAAATTTGGGGTGATTAGCGGTTCCAATAGAGTTTTGTGTAAGGCTTGTATTTAGGACTTGCAAAATTCAAGGTTTTAGCATCCCCCCCACACTTAAATTACACATTGTCCTCAATGTGTCCCAAAAATAAATTTTTAGGTTGATTAGATGTGTAAATTAGTGTTTAAAAAAGCAAAATTTTGTGTTACTGGGCACTGAACACGGCCCCGTGTTATCCGGGCACGGCCCCGTGTTCAAGTGCCAGTAACAAAATTGAAATAAGAGAAACAGAAGTCTGGACACGGGGGTGTGTTGGGTGAACACGGCCCGTGTCCAATTACCTGTACTGGGCGTTTTCTGCAGGTGGTTCGACACGGGGCCGTGTTGGTTGGGCACGGCCCGTGTTGAACCTTCTGAAAGGGAGAAAATTGTCGGGTTGCCTCGTTCTTGTGCAGGGGATCATTTTTCTCGTTTCCCTTTTCATCCTTTACCACCATGAGTGTGTTTTATTCATTACAAACCATCCAAACATTAGAACCATCATTTCATTTCATCATAGAGAGAACTTACATAATCCTAAATTAAACTAGATAAAAGAAATAACAAACCATGGAGTCCTAGCCTTTACTTTATTTTAATTTAGCAAAATTTCCAAGAAATACACAATCTTGGTTAAACAAGGCCTTAGTGAACTCCTTCTTCCGAGTGCGGTTCTCCTCAAATGTCGGCGAGCCATTCTTCTATCTCCCTTGGAAGGAGAAAAGAAGGCTCGTTGGCATTAGTTTGAGGAGTTTCAACTTCCACCGGGATCTCTTGTTGGTGTTCCATGGGAGGTTCCGCCGGAAAGTCTTCCCACCCGGTAGGGTTGTTGATTCCGAGAGCCAGGTTCCAATCCTGCTGAGGAAGGACTGGTTCCATTGGAGGTGCTACAAGAATATTTAACCTCTGGTGCAAGAGGTTAATTTCTTGGAAGCTACTTTCAAGTCCCATCGTAAGATCGTTAATACGGTCGATAAGGACCTCCTCTACTGAAGTCATTTCGTCGAGAGCCTCCCTTAATGCTATCACATAGTGAACAAGTGTAGCTTCAATGGAGGGTCTTCTTCCTCTTCGGTTGTTTGACGAATGCACAGAAGATGTATCGCTGTTTTCACTCGACATCCTACGAAAAATAAACTAAAAATAGCTTATTTAATTAAAACAGTAACCGGACACGGCCCCGTGCTCACTGAGCACGGCCCCGTGTCCATCTTTCTGCAGAGTTTTGGAACAAGGAAACTTGTATTTTTAAGTTATTTTCTGAATGTTGTAGGCCCTTTTTGGCTACTAATAACTTAAAACCATGTTTCATAACATGTTTTTTTTCCAAGATTCTTTGAACAAAACTCATTTATCCCTACCATGGAGTTGGAGGAATTCCAAATTTTCAATGGTAGTTCTTGGAGAAAGATGAAGAAGAAGGAAATTACTAAAAGAGGAAGGGACAAGATGGGTTGTTGGAACCTTCTTTTAGACTTACCTAGGATAGTTTGAGAGAAGATTCCTGCAAATCTCTGCCCCAAGTTGGTCCAAATGTGCAGAATTCTTGGCTGCATTTATAGAAAATGACAGCAACCTGGACACGGCCCCGTGTTTGGTGGACACGGCCCCGTGTGCAGGTGGAGTTCTGACACAGTTTGTCCGTATTCTGACGTACTAATCAGAAAGGAATCTTTTGATGGACACGGGGGCGTGTTGGCTGGGCACGGCCCCGTGCCTACGGACTGTTTTATGAAGTTTTGCTAGTTCAAGGATCTCCCCGATATCGGGTGGTTCCTTACTGGTTGGAACAACCCCAAAGTGCCTAATATACCTTAATTGTCCTAGACTAAGGCGAGAACGCAAGAGGTTGTCGGTGAGGGTAATTCCTATTTTCATTCTAGGTGGACAAGTCCAACCCTTTTCCGGGCTCTTGTTAAAGAAGGTATATGCCGAATCGCTCAGGTCTATGTATGCACCGAACGAAGTCGATGGAGAGTCCTTCACGGCACAATCGACACAGGGACGACTATCGTCCAAGTCTTTGCTAGGTACGAAGGTATTTTCGGGAGCAACGAGGTTGTCGGAATGCGGTTCCAACATTTCTTCATGGGTATCGTCTTGGGGCGGATCAATAAAATCCTTCCTAAGCTCTTCTATCCATTTCAGAATTAGCTCTTCTAGTTGAAATAATTCGCTAAGGAACATTTCCCCTAGAATATCTGGCTGGGCGCATTCGAGGGAGAAATAGTGCTTATTTTTACTTTCGCCCCTCTTAAGGTTGTGAAAAGATCGTGGGTCCATGTAGTGGGGCCTATAATTTAGGAAGTAGCATTTTACTTCTTCATGTTCGCCACCACATAATTGACACCACGTACCATAAGAGTGCCGAAAGTAAAAATAATTACTATCACTCATGTTTATGTCAGAAATTACCAACCGTCGGGATCTAACGGTTCTGTTTTCAGTAACTGAAACTTGGGCACGGGGGCGTGTTGAGTGGACACGGCCCCGTGTTCAGCTTACTGTCTGATGTAAAACAGGATTGCCAGTTCCAATGATTGAGCACGTGGGCGTGTTCAGCGGGCACGGCCCGTGCTGAGCTCTGCAGAAGCTGAAAAACTAAGAAAATCCTAAAAAAATAAAAAAGAAAAAATAAAAGATGATTAGGCCGTTGATTCCTAACTTTCTTAAAATCCTTGTGTCCCCGGCAACGGCGCCAAAAACTTGATGTGCGTTGAAGTGTCGTATATTTTAGGTGTATATTTTAAACCCTTTTTAACACTTATTTTAGCCAAGTTTTAAATTTATAAAACACGATATTTCACTAACACTAAACACACATATGGGCAAGTGCACCCATCGTTGAGTGTAGTATAGCGTTGGTAAGATACCGAGGTCGTCCAAGGACACAAGAGCTTTTAATACCGGTTTATCCTCAACGTCTAACCAAAATAAAAGTTTAGAAAAAATTTTTAAACTAAGAAAAATAAAAACTAACTAAAATGCTGAAAATAAAAATAAAAATAAAAACAGATAGACAAGATGAATCACTTGGTTCTGACTCGTATCTAGTATAACCTTTGATTATTTCCGCACTTTTGCACATGATTAAGAGATTATCTTAGTTATTGTAGTAGGCCCCTCTTTTGAAGGTGACGTTACCCTCACCCCAGTAGTTTGAGTCAGCAGGGATACAATCCTAAAGGGGTGGATTATTGGAAGATAATGAATTAAGTTATTAATGCAGTATTGTGGTAGGCCCCGCTTTTGGCGGTGACGTTACCCTCGACTAAGTAGTCTGAGTCAGCAGGGATACAGTCCTAAATAGCCGGGTTATATTATTAATAGTAGTTAACTTATGAGGGGATCAAAGAGTTTGGACCCCCGCCATCCAATACCGTGAAGTATTGAAGGAGGTCCTACTAAATTTGACCCAGGTCCATTGCAGGACCTCTAAACGCTGAACAATGGCAAGACCTTTACCAAACCGTTCCCTTAACCCCCTACCAGGTAGCCAACATACCTCCATATAAACCGTGGAGATATGAATGGTGAAAATCCTTTATTTTATATAGACAGTAAAATAATGCCAAGACACCACGGATAAACGATAAGGAAAGATCACCTTCAACATAAGTAACTAGTTATTAAAGTCATTAATACAAAACCAAATAAAAAGTGCAAAAGATTAGAAATAAAAAGTATTATACTAGACACTTTGTCTTCACCAAGTGATGTAAGAGACTTAGGCAAACATGGCCTTGATTGTCAAGAACTCTTACGATCAATCTTGGATCCCGAGACGACTCACACACTCTATGATGGACAATGGATGATGGTGGTGGATGATGGTGTTGTGATGGTGGTGGGTGGTGGATGAAGTGTGAGAGAGGTGGTGTGCCAAGGGATGAGTTGCAATGAAACCAAGCACTCCTATTTATAGGCTGAACAGAAGCCTGGGCACGGCCCCGTGTTCGCTGGGCACGGCCCCGTGCCCGTCTGACACTCTCTCTCTTCATTAATTGTAATTCACAATTACAATTAATGCGCCTGCAGTACTTTCGGCACGCCCCCCGTGTCCGCTGAGCACGGCCCGTGGTGGGCAATAGAAGCTTCTATAGATTTGTCTTTTCTGCTGCTTCTTGGGCACGGCCCCGTGCTGGCTGAGCACGGGGCGTGTTCAGCCTTCTGTTTTCTCTATTTTGCTTTGGAAGGTGCCGTTGAGGGTTCGGGCAATCCACTAATGTTCCTTTTCTTGTATTTATGTTGGATTTAGCTGTCTTTTTGCTTCTTTTGTGTTTTTGAGCTCATTTAATCCTGAAAATACAAAAGGAAGACAAAAACACTCTTTTTCCAATATTAGTACTAAAAAAGGGTTAGTTTTATGCCTCATTTGATGTAATTTATATGTTGCATTTTACACACATCACCTACCCTACGCAGCCATTCACCCACTGCGACCACCTACCCCACACCACCAAACACTGCTTAATCTGGATCTAGAAGCCTGTCTGTGCGAGATGATATTGAAAACAAACAACGATGGGTTTTGATTTTGGGGGAAAACGGGGTTATGATGATAATCAGGTGATGTTGAGGAGGGGAACAGTGGTGCCGTCGCAGGGGGTGGTGTGATGTTGAGGATGGGAACAGTGGTGCCGTTGAAATCGCCGGTGAAATCCGCCATTGATAAGCATTTTCTCACTCGATCGGTTGCGGTTAGGAAACAGAGTACTTGCAGTGTGAAATCGCTGTTGAAGATGACGTGTTGTTATGTGCTGATCTGATGATGTTGAGCCCATGATTCAATCAATCCCCCACTTGCAGTGTGAAATCGTTGTTGATTCAATCAGGATCCAAACCATAAAGGTGTGTAGCAAAGTTTGTATAGCGTTCGATATACAATATAGTATAGATATATCATATATGTGTGTATACAACTATTTTGATGGTGAAAGATGAAAATGAGAAGGCGATGATGATAATGATTTGTGTACGGATTCATATCCGAGCATCGTAATCAGTCATGGGGTCAACATCGACCCGTATCTTGGCGGGGTAACCCGGATGGTATGTGAGAGCAACAACAAGGGTTTTTCGTTTGCTCTTACGGTGCAACCGTTGTTGTAACGCCCCAAAATCTGAATGTTAATAATTGTCGTATGTTCTTATGTGACACGTCATGAAATAAATAACTAGGCTATTTAACCTAGTTAAGGGTATGGTCAAAAGTATTAAATGATGAAGGTAGTGTCAGTTATGTTTTAAAGGTAAACCCGAGGGGCTAAAGTGGAACAAATGAAAGTAAGTTATAAAATAACTTGACACACACAAACACACACATACGTGTGTGTTCTGGAAAGATCGAGCAGGGGCTCTCAAGAGCCCCAAAACCCTAGTTCTTCAAAAGCTTCAATTTGAAGGATGAATCAAGGCCCAAATCCATAACCGAACATGGATTAATGATCACCAACACAAGAGGATCATAAGGTATGTTTTAAATCTAAGATTGGTGATCATGGGTGAAGTGGGTTATGTTCTAATCCGTGAGTTAATATGAAATTGATCATGTACAAGGGTTAGAATCTTCGTGTAGAACATGGGTTATGAATGGTTTGCGTTAATTTGATGTTTAGAGGTGACACCCGTTAGTTAGGGTGAAGATGATGACTAGTATCACCTCCTATGTTCAAGTCTTGTTGAATGATTGATGTATTATGTGAGCATGATGAATTATTGTTAGATGAAAGTATAGGAATATGATGATGTTATGTTTAATGTTCATTTGGAATGATACATGATGATTAGTAGATGGTTTTGATGGGTTATGTAGGAGTTTAGAAGAATTGTGCATGAAATAGTTGTACGTTATGCTTAAAAGGTAGTACTCACATCAAGTGTATGATGAAATGTATTTAGTGTCGTCCGTATAGTCGATTATGATGTTACGGGTATATGATGATAAGTCGATAGTTAAGTATGGTTAATAGTTGACTTTTGAAAGTCAACTAAGTATAAGAAACATGACTTGACTCGTGGTCGTAAATGTAGGTTGATGGGAAGTCGTATGGTACATGTTATAGCAATCCGTGTTAAATGTAATGATATGATGAGTTACATGAGTTTAACGTATACGGACATGATTATATGAAGTTGATTATGTATTTTAATGCTTGTTAGAAATGACTAAGGAAAGTTAAGTGTGAATTATGCGAGTGATATGATTGTTACATGTACAAAGGTATATGCTAATAAGAGCGTGATTTCGATGAAATGAAAGTATAGGAATCAAGTCGAGACGGACTCACGCATGAGGTGTTAACGGGTCAAGAAGAGGCAAGGAATCTGATACGAGCACGGACGCATAAGGTAAGTGATTTCTGTAATCACTTCGTCGTACAAGTAAGTAATAAAGTGTTGTAATGAATTAAACATGATGTTTGAGGTCAAATATGTGTTTAAGGTCTCTCGTCGTAAATGATGGGTTAAGAATGACCAAAATGCCCTTGATGGGTATTTTGGGGTAAACGATCTTAAAAATAGATTAGAAACAAGTCATTCGATTAGTGTTATGTTTTGGACAAGTATGAAAGTGGGGATGATGGTTTGGTTAGTCATAGACCAAACTAATGAGTGAATACCCTTAACGGGTCGAAATGAGTATATGAATGATAATGTGATAAAAGGATGCAAGACATCCAAGAGTTTAGTAATTTATGACAGACGTCATTGATATCATTATGTGTATAAGGGGTTATGGCAAAACGAACAAGTTACGTTGATGAATGCATGAATGGGTCAAGGTTGGGAAAAAGGGGAATAAGCCGAAGAGATAAAAGTCTGAAACTTTGTTAATCCGGATGTCGGATCTTAACTCCGAAAGATGGAGAATTAAATTACGGACGTGTAGGAAAAAGAATCGGGAAAAACGGACCAATAACGAAGAAGTTATGATCGTTTCCGTGAAACGCGGACGTGCTGAAATCTGCAGCACAGCAGCAACAAACATTCTGTTTGTTTGATGGCGTCGCGCTACGCGACGGCCCGTCGCGCTACGCGACTGGGTGGCTGGTTGTCGAAAGTTGTTTGTTGGCTCCGTTTTGTATCGGGAACTCGTTTAAACGCGTTTTAAGTCGCGTATAACTAGTTTAACTCATGTTTTATGATCATTAGGGTAAGCGTATGTGTGAATGTGTAAAGGTGGGATGACATGATCGTGCGTGACGATATAGGTATGTTGGTTCCCCTTGGGATCCCATAGCCCAGGTAAGAATCCCACCTTAGGTTCCATTTATGAACCTTAAAGCGGGATCCCATAGCCCAGGTAAGAATCCCACCTTAGGTTCCATTTATGAACCTTAAAGCGGGATCCCATAGCCCAGGTAAGAATCCCACCTTAGGTTCCATTTATGAACCTTAAAGCGGGATCCCATAGCCCAGGTAAGAATCCCACCTTAGGTTCCATTTATGAACCTTAAAGTGGGATCCCATAGTCCAGGTAAGAATTATTAATTTAATTCTCAGTGGCAATCGCCCTTATGTGGATAAGCAAGTATGTATGTATGTATGAGTATATACGGGGATGTAATGATGTAGGAGTAGATAGTATGTATAAGTAGTCAAGGGAGTATGTACGAAGGTATGCACGTATGTAAGTTGTGAGAAGGTATGGAATAAGTATGTATGCATGTATGTAATTATGTATGTATGTTGGTATGCAAGTATGTATGTAGGTTTGTATGTAAGTATGTATGTAGGTATGTATGTATGTATGTAGGCATGTAAGGATGTATGTATGTATGTATGAATGGATGTGTTTAGGTATGCACGAACGTATGTATGTAGGTACACAGGGATGTATGTTGCTATGTGTGACCGTAAGTTTACGTATAGGTTGTATGAAAGTACGTACGTATGTATTCAATGAAATTGAGCACTAACAATAATAACATCGTGCCTGGTGATGAAGTGTAACGCAGGAATGTCAAAGATGTCTCACTACGGATCTTATGATCAGAAGGAAAGACGGGATGTAAAGAGTTAATGAAACGAAAAGTAAACGTGAACAAGTCTTGTATGCTTATGATACGTACTAATGTATGAATTTTATGTGGTGAGCGCAGGTAGTACCAGTCATGAGGATAACCAAGGTTTGGAGATCGAGGATCGAGTCACAAGACAGATTGTACGGGAATGCTTAAATATGTAATTTAGTGTTGATAAGGCATGTTCTTATATTCTAAAAATGAATTATTAGAATGTCAAGATGTATGTCATGAAAGAAATTTTCAAACTCGATTTTCCGCTGCGTTGTGTTAAGGTTAAATGAATTAGGGTCTTACAAGTTGGTATCAGAGCCCTGGTTTGAGGGAATCAAGTACGAGAAGGTAAGTACTTGAACTCAAACTTGTGTGCTCTTGAGATAAGAAATCCGTACAATCTAGGACTCGATCAAGATCCAAAGGTAAAGGTTGATGAAAGTATGTATTTATGTATACGTATAAAGAAACTGACGGTTTTGTATGTGCAAGGTAAGCATAAGTGTTGAAAGAGGATGATCCGTGAATGCAGTCTAGGATAAATACTAAGGCAGGCAAAGAGGTAATAAGACAAATAGGCAAATGAGCCCAGGTACGTGAATGTAATATGTGGAGGTATGTAATGGAAAAGTTTATTCAGGGAAGGGGAAAAAAAAATTTTAAGATGAAAGACAATGATAGTATAGTAATGAAGTATTGGAAGCAATACACGCGCCGAAGCCTAAGTCTACGGACATAAGGTGACAATTACATGAAGGTACGAAACTACTATGTGGATTGTGTACCTGGCCAGTACACGAGAAACGTATGACGTTCGTGAGATCATGATAATTGTTACAGGTATGTCCGGTAGAGTTGGGTAGCAGGCGGGCGTGTGGGTGAAATGGGAAGTAAGACTCTCGGGAAATTGAGAGTACTATGTAAGGATGAAAAACATGCCTGATAAGAATGAAGAATGTTGAACCCGTGATTTAGTACGGATCAACAAGATAAGAATGTAATGTTTGAATCCGCGAGACGGATTCAAGGATGAAAGGCATGAATGAAATGTTTGAATCCGCGAGACGGATTCAAGGATGAAAGGCATGAATGAAATGTTTGAATCCGCGAGACGGATTCAAGGATGAAAGGCATGAATGAAATGTTTGAATCCGCGAGACGGATTCAGAGATGAAAGGCATGAATGAAATGTTTGAATCCGTAAGACGGATTCAAGGATGAAAGGTAAGAATGAATGTTTGAATCCGTGAGATGGATTCAAGGAGGAAAGGTATGAATGTAATGATTGAATCCGTGAGATGGATTCAAGGAGGGAAGGTATGAATGTAATGTTTGAATCCGCGAGGCGGGTTCAAAGATAAAAGGCATGAATGTAATGTTTGAATCCGTAAGGTGGATTCAATGAATGAAAAAGCATGAATGATGCGTCTGAATCCGTAAGACGGAATCAAAAATATAAGAAGATGAAATTAATCCGCCTAAGAAGATATCGACAGTTTGACCATGATTGAGTCGAACGGGTCATAGAAGTAAGTATAAGGTAAAAAGTGATAGTATGATAGACGAAGTTTTGTATAAGTTACGTGTAAGATATGTTAGTAATTGACTCTTAGAAGTCGGAATGATGACGGGCTGTGACCCGGACAATAACTTGAGTATGGGCGGAAATGGTAAGCTCAGTAAGAAATATTGAAACGATGTAATAAGGTCTTTGCAAGTAAGCATGAATGGAAGGAAGTACGAGCGTGTACTTCCGTTGGCAAAATGATTAATTGAATGAAAAGATTGCATGTAAGAAATAGAATGTGCGGTAAGTTATAGCAGAATTATTGATGTGATGAAACCAATCGTATTGGGGAAAGGATGTGCACGAGTGGAAACTCATGACACGGATGAATGAAATCTGGCCTATTATGGCTAGTACTCGAAAAAAAGATGAATCGATCTGGGTTGCAGATCGTGGTTTGGGAAATGAAAAAGAGGTTAGTAAGAATATTTAACTCATGATTTGATAGATATGAAATAGTATGACACCTGTACCTGTGTAAATTAAGTAATGCATGAAGTGAAAGCAATAGTAATGTGAAATGAACGAAATGATTTAAAGATAAAATAAAGGTATGCAAGGTGTACGTAACTGTAGAAAATGTAGAATGAGGGTAACGTTAGAATTAAGCACGTAGGAGTGATCATGCAATAAGAGTTTTGTTGTAATAACAAAACAAAAGTTAAATGTTATACAGAGTATGTAGAGAATGTAAATTTTTAAGGGGTGAAGTGGAGATATTAGATCCATTAAGAAAGGATCATATCAAAGGACGGAAGAGTATGTGTATTGACCAGTTATTGACAGGTCAAGTAAATGAAAATGATATAAGAAAGAATGATCAGGAAAGTATGGGCTAGTAGTCGTATGGATGGACTAGAAGAAAAGATAATGTGTGTTTGATGAAAGTGAGAAAGGTTTCGGGGACGAAACCTTGTTTAAGGGTGGTAGACTTGTAACGCCCCAAAATCTGAATGTTAATAATTGTCGTATGTTCTTATGTGACACGTCATGAAATAAATAACTAGGCTATTTAACCTAGTTAAGGGTATGGTCAAAAGTATTAAATGATGAAGGTAGTGTCAGTTATGTTTTAAAGGTAAACCCGAGGGGCTAAAGTGGAACAAATGAAAGTAAGTTATAAAATAACTTGACACACACAAACACACACATACGTGTGTGTTCTGGAAAGATCGAGCAGGGGCTCTCAAGAGCCCCAAAACCCTAGTTCTTCAAAAGCTTCAATTTGAAGGATGAATCAAGGCCCAAATCCATAACCGAACATGGATTAATGATCACCAACACAAGAGGATCATAAGGTATGTTTTAAATCTAAGATTGGTGATCATGGGTGAAGTGGGTTATGTTCTAATCCGTGAGTTAATATGAAATTGATCATGTACAAGGGTTAGAATCTTCGTGTAGAACATGGGTTATGAATGGTTTGCGTTAATTTGATGTTTAGAGGTGACACCCGTTAGTTAGGGTGAAGATGATGACTAGTATCACCTCCTATGTTCAAGTCTTGTTGAATGATTGATGTATTATGTGAGCATGATGAATTATTGTTAGATGAAAGTATAGGAATATGATGATGTTATGTTTAATGTTCATTTGGAATGATACATGATGATTAGTAGATGGTTTTGATGGGTTATGTAGGAGTTTAGAAGAATTGTGCATGAAATAGTTGTACGTTATGCTTAAAAGGTAGTACTCACATCAAGTGTATGATGAAATGTATTTAGTGTCGTCCGTATAGTCGATTATGATGTTACGGGTATATGATGATAAGTCGATAGTTAAGTATGGTTAATAGTTGACTTTTGAAAGTCAACTAAGTATAAGAAACATGACTTGACTCGTGGTCGTAAATGTAGGTTGATGGGAAGTCGTATGGTACATGTTATAGCAATCCGTGTTAAATGTAATGATATGATGAGTTACATGAGTTTAACGTATACGGACATGATTATATGAAGTTGATTATGTATTTTAATGCTTGTTAGAAATGACTAAGGAAAGTTAAGTGTGAATTATGCGAGTGATATGATTGTTACATGTACAAAGGTATATGCTAATAAGAGCGTGATTTCGATGAAATGAAAGTATAGGAATCAAGTCGAGACGGACTCACGCATGAGGTGTTAACGGGTCAAGAAGAGGCAAGGAATCTGATACGAGCACGGACGCATAAGGTAAGTGATTTCTGTAATCACTTCGTCGTACAAGTAAGTAATAAAGTGTTGTAATGAATTAAACATGATGTTTGAGGTCAAATATGTGTTTAAGGTCTCTCGTCGTAAATGATGGGTTAAGAATGACCAAAATGCCCTTGATGGGTATTTTGGGGTAAACGATCTTAAAAATAGATTAGAAACAAGTCATTCGATTAGTGTTATGTTTTGGACAAGTATGAAAGTGGGGATGATGGTTTGGTTAGTCATAGACCAAACTAATGAGTGAATACCCTTAACGGGTCGAAATGAGTATATGAATGATAATGTGATAAAAGGATGCAAGACATCCAAGAGTTTAGTAATTTATGACAGACGTCATTGATATCATTATGTGTATAAGGGGTTATGGCAAAACGAACAAGTTACGTTGATGAATGCATGAATGGGTCAAGGTTGGGAAAAAGGGGAATAAGCCGAAGAGATAAAAGTCTGAAACTTTGTTAATCCGGATGTCGGATCTTAACTCCGAAAGATGGAGAATTAAATTACGGACGTGTAGGAAAAAGAATCGGGAAAAACGGACCAATAACGAAGAAGTTATGATCGTTTCCGTGAAACGCGGACGTGCTGAAATCTGCAGCACAGCAGCAACAAACATTCTGTTTGTTTGATGGCGTCGCGCTACGCGACGGCCCGTCGCGCTACGCGACTGGGTGGCTGGTTGTCGAAAGTTGTTTGTTGGCTCCGTTTTGTATCGGGAACTCGTTTAAACGCGTTTTAAGTCGCGTATAACTAGTTTAACTCATGTTTTATGATCATTAGGGTAAGCGTATGTGTGAATGTGTAAAGGTGGGATGACATGATCGTGCGTGATGATATAGGTATGTTGGTTCCCCTTGGGATCCCATAGCCCAGGTAAGAATCCCACCTTAGGTTCCATTTATGAACCTTAAAGCGGGATCCCATAGCCCAGGTAAGAATCCCACCTTAGGTTCCATTTATGAACCTTAAAGCGGGATCCCATAGCCCAGGTAAGAATCCCACCTTAGGTTCCATTTATGAACCTTAAAGTGGGATCCCATAGTCCAGGTAAGAATTATTAATTTAATTCTCATTGGCATTCGCCCTTATGTGGATAAGCAAGTATGTATGTATGTATGAGTATATACGGGGATGTAATGATGTAGGAGTAGATAGTATGTATAAGTAGTCAAGGGAGTATGTACGAAGGTATGCTCGTATGTAAGTTGTGAGAAGGTATGGAATAAGTATGTATGCATGTATGTAATTATGTATGTATGTTGGTATGCAAGTATGTATGTAGGTTTGTATGTAAGTATGTATGTAGGTATGTATGTATGTATGTAGGCATGTAAGGATGTATGTATGTATGTATGAATGGATGTGTTTAGGTATGCACGAACGTATGTATGTAGGTACACAGGGATGTATGTTGCTATGTGTGACCGTAAGTTTACGTATAGGTTGTATGAAAGTACGTACGTATGTATTCAATGAAATTGAGCACTAACAATAATAACATCGTGCCTGGTGATGAAGTGTAACGCAGGAATGTCAAAGATGTCTCACTACGGATCTTATGATCAGAAGGAAAGACGGGATGTAAAGAGTTAATGAAACGAAAAGTAAACGTGAACAAGTCTTGTATGCTTATGATACGTACTAATGTATGAATTTTATGTGGTGAGCGCAGGTAGTACCAGTCATGAGGATAACCAAGGTTTGGAGATCGAGGATCGAGTCACAAGACAGATTGTACGGGAATGCTTAAATATGTAATTTAGTGTTGATAAGGCATGTTCTTATATTCTAAAAATGAATTATTAGAATGTCAAGATGTATGTCATGAAAGAAATTTTCAAACTCGATTTTCCGCTGCGTTGTGTTAAGGTTAAATGAATTATGGTCTTACAAGTTGGTATCAGAGCCCTGGTTTAAGGGAATCAAGTACGAGAAGGTAAGTACTTGAACTCAAACTTGTGTGCTCTTGAGATAAGAAATCCGTACAATCTAGGACTCGATCAAGATCCAAAGGTAAAGGTTGATGAAAGTATGTATTTATGTATACGTATAAAGAAACTGACGGTTTTGTATGTGCAAGGTAAGCATAAGTGTTGAAAGAGGATGATCCGTGAATGCAGTCTAGGATAAATACTAAGGCAGGCAAAGAGGTAATAAGACAAATAGGCAAATGAGCCCAGGTACGTGAATGTAATATGTGGAGGTATGTAATGGAAAAGTTTATTCAGGGAAGGGGAAAAAAAAATTTTAAGATGAAAGACAATGATAGTATAGTAATGAAGTATTGGAAGCAATACACGCGCCGAAGCCTAAGTCTACGGACATAAGGTGACAATTACATGAAGGTACGAAACTACTATGTGGATTGTGTACCTGGCCAGTACACGAGAAACGTATGACGTTCGTGAGATCATGATAATTGTTACAGGTATGTCCGGTAGAGTTGGGTAGCAGGCGGGCGTGTGGGTGAAATGGGAAGTAAGACTCTCGGGAAATTGAGAGTACTATGTAAGGATGAAAAACATGCCTGATAAGAATGAAGAATGTTGAACCCGTGATTTAGTACGGATCAACAAGATAAGAATGTAATGTTTGAATCCGCGAGACGGATTCAAGGATGAAAGGCATGAATGAAATGTTTGAATCCGCGAGACGGATTCAAGGATGAAAGGCATGAATGAAATGTTTGAATCCGCGAGACGGATTCAAGGATGAAAGGCATGAATGAAATGTTTGAATCCGCGAGACGGATTCAGAGATGAAAGGCATGAATGAAATGTTTGAATCCGTAAGACGGATTCAAGGATGAAAGGTAAGAATGAATGTTTGAATCCGTGAGATGGATTCAAGGAGGAAAGGTATGAATGTAATGATTGAATCCGTGAGATGGATTCAAGGAGGGAAGGTATGAATGTAATGTTTGAATCCGCGAGGCGGGTTCAAAGATAAAAGGCATGAATGTAATGTTTGAATCCGTAAGGTGGATTCAATGAATGAAAAAGCATGAATGATGCGTCTGAATCCGTAAGACGGAATCAAAAATATAAGAAGATGAAATTAATCCGCCTAAGAAGATATCGACAGTTTGACCATGATTGAGTCGAACGGGTCATAGAAGTAAGTATAAGGTAAAAAGTGATAGTATGATAGACGAAGTTTTGTATAAGTTACGTGTAAGATATGTTAGTAATTGACTCTTAGAAGTCGGAATGATGACGGGCTGTGACCCGGACAATAACTTGAGTATGGGCGGAAATGGTAAGCTCAGTAAGAAATATTGAAACGATGTAATAAGGTCTTTGCAAGTAAGCATGAATGGAAGGAAGTACGAGCGTGTACTTCCGTTGGCAAAATGATTAATTGAATGAAAAGATTGCATGTAAGAAATAGAATGTGCGGTAAGTTATAGCAGAATTATTGATGTGATGAAACCAATCGTATTGGGGAAAGGATGTGCACGAGTGGAAACTCATGACACGGATGAATGAAATCTGGCCTATTATGGCTAGTACTCGAAAAAAAGATGAATCGATCTGGGTTGCAGATCGTGGTTTGGGAAATGAAAAAGAGGTTAGTAAGAATATTTAACTCATGATTTGATAGATATGAAATAGTATGACACCTGTACCTGTGTAAATTAAGTAATGCATGAAGTGAAAGCAATAGTAATGTGAAATGAACGAAATGATTTAAAGATAAAATAAAGGTATGCAAGGTGTACGTAACTGTAGAAAATGTAGAATGAGGGTAACGTTAGAATTAAGCACGTAGGAGTGATCATGCAATAAGAGTTTTGTTGTAATAACAAAACAAAAGTTAAATGTTATACAGAGTATGTAGAGAATGTAAATTTTTAAGGGGTGAAGTGGAGATATTAGATCCATTAAGAAAGGATCATATCAAAGGACGGAAGAGTATGTGTATTGACCAGTTATTGACAGGTCAAGTAAATGAAAATGATATAAGAAAGAATGATCAGGAAAGTATGGGCTAGTAGTCGTATGGATGGACTAGAAGAAAAGATAATGTGTGTTTGATGAAAGTGAGAAAGGTTTCGGGGACGAAACCTTGTTTAAGGGTGGTAGACTTGTAACGCCCCAAAATCTGAATGTTAATAATTGTCGTATGTTCTTATGTGACACGTCATGAAATAAATAACTAGGCTATTTAACCTAGTTAAGGGTATGGTCAAAAGTATTAAATGATGAAGGTAGTGTCAGTTATGTTTTAAAGGTAAACCCGAGGGGCTAAAGTGGAACAAATGAAAGTAAGTTATAAAATAACTTGACACACACAAACACACACATACGTGTGTGTTCTGGAAAGATCGAGCAGGGGCTCTCAAGAGCCCCAAAACCCTAGTTCTTCAAAAGCTTCAATTTGAAGGATGAATCAAGGCCCAAATCCATAACCGAACATGGATTAATGATCACCAACACGAGAGGATCATAAGGTATGTTTTAAATCTAAGATTGGTGATCATGGGTGAAGTGGGTTATGTTCTAATCCGTGAGTTAATATGAAATTGATCATGTACAAGGGTTAGAATCTTCGTGTAGAACATGGGTTATGAATGGTTTGCGTTAATTTGATGTTTAGAGGTGACACCCGTTAGTTAGGGTGAAGATGATGACTAGTATCACCTCCTATGTTCAAGTCTTGTTGAATGATTGATGTATTATGTGAGCATGATGAATTATTGTTAGATGAAAGTATAGGAATATGATGATGTTATGTTTAATGTTCATTTGGAATGATACATGATGATTAGTAGATGGTTTTGATGGGTTATGTAGGAGTTTAGAAGAATTGTGCATGAAATAGTTGTACGTTATGCTTAAAAGGTAGTACTCACATCAAGTGTATGATGAAATGTATTTAGTGTCGTCCGTATAGTCGATTATGATGTTACGGGTATATGATGATAAGTCGATAGTTAAGTATGGTTAATAGTTGACTTTTGAAAGTCAACTAAGTATAAGAAACATGACTTGACTCGTGGTCGTAAATGTAGGTTGATGGGAAGTCGTATGGTACATGTTATAGCAATCCGTGTTAAATGTAATGATATGATGAGTTACATGAGTTTAACGTATACGGACATGATTATATGAAGTTGATTATGTATTTTAATGCTTGTTAGAAATGACTAAGGAAAGTTAAGTGTGAATTATGCGAGTGATATGATTGTTACATGTACAAAGGTATATGCTAATAAGAGCGTGATTTCGATGAAATGAAAGTATAGGAATCAAGTCGAGACGGACTCACGCATGAGGTGTTAACGGGTCAAGAAGAGGCAAGGAATCTGATACGAGCACGGACGCATAAGGTAAGTGATTTCTGTAATCACTTCGTCGTACAAGTAAGTAATAAAGTGTTGTAATGAATTAAACATGATGTTTGAGGTCAAATATGTGTTTAAGGTCTCTCGTCGTAAATGATGGGTTAAGAATGACCAAAATGCCCTTGATGGGTATTTTGGGGTAAACGATCTTAAAAATAGATTAGAAACAAGTCATTCGATTAGTGTTATGTTTTGGACAAGTATGAAAGTGGGGATGATGGTTTGGTTAGTCATAGACCAAACTAATGAGTGAATACCCTTAACGGGTCGAAATGAGTATATGAATGATAATGTGATAAAAGGATGCAAGACATCCAAGAGTTTAGTAATTTATGACAGACGTCATTGATATCATTATGTGTATAAGGGGTTATGGCAAAACGAACAAGTTACGTTGATGAATGCATGAATGGGTCAAGGTTGGGAAAAAGGGGAATAAGCCGAAGAGATAAAAGTCTGAAACTTTGTTAATCCGGATGTCGGATCTTAACTCCGAAAGATGGAGAATTAAATTACGGACGTGTAGGAAAAAGAATCGGGAAAAACGGACCAATAACGAAGAAGTTATGATCGTTTCCGTGAAACGCGGACGTGCTGAAATCTGCAGCACAGCAGCAACAAACATTCTGTTTGTTTGATGGCGTCGCGCTACGCGACGGCCCGTCGCGCTACGCGACTGGGTGGCTGGTTGTCGAAAGTTGTTTGTTGGCTCCGTTTTGTATCGGGAACTCGTTTAAACGCGTTTTAAGTCGCGTATAACTAGTTTAACTCATGTTTTATGATCATTAGGGTAAGCGTATGTGTGAATGTGTAAAGGTGGGATGACATGATCGTGCGTGACGATATAGGTATGTTGGTTCCCCTTGGGATCCCATAGCCCAGGTAAGAATCCCACCTTAGGTTCCATTTATGAACCTTAAAGCGGGATCCCATAGCCCAGGTAAGAATCCCACCTTAGGTTCCATTTATGAACCTTAAAGCGGGATCCCATAGCCCAGGTAAGAATCCCACCTTAGGTTCCATTTATGAACCTTAAAGCGGGATCCCATAGCCCAGGTAAGAATCCCACCTTAGGTTCCATTTATGAACCTTAAAGTGGGATCCCATAGTCCAGGTAAGAATTATTAATTTAATTCTCATTGGCAATCGCCCTTATGTGGATAAGCAAGTATGTATGTATGTATGTATGAGTATATACGGGGATGTAATGATGTAGGAGTAGATAGTATGTATAAGTAGTCAAGGGAGTATGTACGAAGGTATGCACGTATGTAAGTTGTGAGAAGGTATGGAATAAGTATGTATGCATGTATGTAATTATGTATGTATGTTGGTATGCAAGTATGTATGTAGGTTTGTATGTAAGTATGTATGTAGGTATGTATGTATGTATGTATGTATGTAGGCATGTAAGGATGTATGTATGTATGTATGTATGAATGGATGTGTTTAGGTATGCACGAACGTATGTATGTAGGTACACAGGGATGTATGTTGCTATGTGTGACCGTAAGTTTACGTATAGGTTGTATGAAAGTACGTACGTATGTATTCAATGAAATTGAACACTAACGATAATAACATCGTGCCTGGTGATGAAGTGTAACGCAGGAATGTCAAAGATGTCTCACTACGGATCTTATGATCAGAAGGAAAGACGGGATGTAAAGAGTTAATGAAACGAAAAGTAAACGTGAACAAGTCTTGTATGCTTATGATACGTACTAATGTATGAATTTTATGTGGTGAGCGCAGGTAGTACCAGTCATGAGGATAACCAAGGTTTGGAGATCGAGGATCGAGTCACAAGACAGATTGTACGGGAATGCTTAAATATGTAATTTAGTGTTGATAAGGCATGTTCTTATATTCTAAAAATGAATTATTAGAATGTCAAGATGTATGTCATGAAAGAAATTTTCAAACTCGATTTTCCGCTGCGTTGTGTTAAGGTTAAATGAATTAGGGTCTTACAGTTGTTGCAGCCATGGCGGTGATCGTCCCTCTTGTCTGATCTTCATGTTATAGATCTGAGCCACCTTCTCTTTGCTTAAATCATCGATAATTTCTCTTTGCTTAAATCATCTAGGGTTTCATATGGTTTTTTGTTTGGGGGTATTAGGTGTTTTAAAGATGATGAATCAGGTTTGCATTACACGTCAGCTAATGTATGACACGTATGAATGCCACATCAGATTAAATTGCCACATAGGCTAATTTTAATAACCTGGTTAGTGAATATTTAACGAAGGGGTGCCATGACAAACGATGTGTTAAGTTGGGAGTGGTCTGAGCCAAAGTGAAAGTTGAGAGTGCCATCGGCCAAATGGCCATAGTTGGGGGTGTTTAAATCCATTAACCCTAATTAATATGAATGTCTTTTATTATTTCACTAGGTTAGAACCCCGTGTAATACACGGGTTGAATAAAATGTAATTTTATATATCAAATAATAAAACAATATATCTTTAAAAACCTCGTTTATTACAAGGGTTGAGTAAATGTAATTTTATATACCAATTCATAAAACAATATATCTTTAAAAATCTCGTTTTGAATAAATGTAATTTTATATATTAAATAATAAAAAAAATATCTTTAAGAACCCTGTGTATTGTATTTGGGTTGAGTAAATTTAATTTTATATATTAAATAATGAAAAAAGTTACATTTTAAGAACCTCATGTATTGTGTGGGTTGAACACGTGTAATTTTATATACTAATCAATAAAAAGTTATACCTTTATAAACCATGTGTATTATATGGATTGAATAAATCTAATTTTATATACCACACAATAAAAAAAGTTATATTTTTAAAAACCCGATGTATTACTTGAGTTGCATAAATATAATTTTGTATAGTAAATAATAAAAATATTATATCTTTAAAAAAACCTCGTTTATTACACGGGTTGAATAAATCTAATAAAAAACTATATCTTTAAAAAAACTAACGGATATACTCGATATATGATGGATGAGATGATTGCGATGATGATTCTTATAAATGTCACGTAAACATAGTGAATACCGTATTTTAGTTGAGAGTTAAACACGAAAATAAAAGTATAGAACCAATAAACATTGATTAATGTTTTTGTTTACCCCTTATAAACATTTATGAAATAGTTTCTACTCTTAACTACTTTAGTTTAATTAAATAAATAAATCATTTACATTATATTAATTTATATTTTAGTGTACTCTTTTGTTAATTTCAGGATAAATAATTTTGAAATCAAATAGATATTTCAAAATATTATATTATCTCCTATACGAATTGTTTAAATTTATATTAAATTTTATTTTATAGTTAATAGGAAAAAACTAAAAAATAGATGACTTCAATGAATGATAGGTATCATTTTATTGGTTTCTTTTATTATATAGTATAGAAGATTGTTTTTTTTTTTTTAAATTACAATAATATACATTGCCCTTATATACCACCCCATGGTTTTGATGTTTTAAAGGGCAAATCCCTGAATGTTAAGGTGGCGTACACAAGTCCAACAATTGGTCTTCAAAAGGCCGACCCAGATAAGACCTCGATTGGCGTAAACAATATGACAAACAAGAGCCAATCCAATCTACAAATTGTAGGCCAACATGAACCTACTAAGTAAGAAGACATATCATTTACACCCATTATCTCTTGGGCCCAACATGAAGCCTAAAGTCAATATACCCCTTATTACCCTAATACAAACGAAACATAGTACACTGAAAGAAATATAAGATGGAGTGACCTAGCAGTAGACTTCAAATCTTTAAGTAGTCCACATGATATGTGTTAGCCGACAGCCTAATCATGTTCCAAGCCCATGCCATAATAGTCCAAACCCTCACCAGTCTTATTGTTTATTGCCACCTCCACTAAATAATGATGTGTAGACTGACATGTGGTACAACTTATAAACCTTGAGATATATATACCACTAGAATAGAATTAACAACATCTAGGCTCGTTTGCTAATAAACATTATCCAATATAAGTTCCAACATTTGTTCTCTTCCCCCAATTATTCATATAAATTGGGCCCAAGATACTCCTACCATAACCTAACCAAAAATAAAGACCGTAAGCCCACGTTCCCAAACAAAACGCTACATAGCAGGCCCAACTCCAACTCAAATATTACCTACATCTCAATTCTCACATAAACTTATGTAAATATGTATTAGTTTGTTTCTATTTAGTATTTGTAACATAAACAAGTACAAGGGTCATGTAAGTCAATGTTGTATAGTGTATAGATGTGTCGTATCGCGTCTCTTTGTAGTATCGGTATAACACTGAACAAGGGTTACGAACCCTAATCATTCATTCAATAGCACTTCTTACAATTAGGAGTCGTTGTAGAATAACTTAACCCGGTATTTAGGTATAAAAGATCAATCTTTAAATTTATACCTTAAAACAAAAACGGCAGATATTGCCTTTGCAAGAACAGTTGCATGATCACATGAGTCATCTCACTGCCTCACTCACTCACTCACTATCAATCAATGATTCACAAGAAAACCGCTTCAATTCAACCCTCCTTTACTTTTTCTGTCCAAATTAAACCCCACACCAAACCAAACCAAACCAAACCACAAATTCACATTAATCTGTGCAATGGCTCACGATGATGAGCATGATCCAAAAACCAAAAGATCCCACTACCCACTCGACCCCAGCGGTTACCAAATCCTGGATGAAATCGGTAGAGGATGCAGTGCCATCGTCTACAAAGCCGCCTTATGCACCACCACCTCCACCGTGGTTGCCATCAAATCCATTGATCTTGACCGATCAACCACCGGTGATTTCGATAACATCCGTCGTGAAGCTAAAACCATGTCCCTTTTATCGCACCCCAACGTTCTCAAAGCCCACTGCTCCTTCACCGTTGGCCCTCGTCTATGGGTGGTCATGCCCTTCATGTCTGCAGGCTCTCTCCAATCCATCATGGCCTCTTCTTTCCCTAATGGCATTTCTGAGAGTTGTATTTCCATAATTCTCAAAGAAACACTTATGGGTCTGTGTTATCTTCATGATCAAGGCCATCTGCATAGAGACATCAAGGCTGGGAACATTTTAATGGACTCCAACGGCTCAATCAAGCTGGCAGATTTCGGTGTTTCAGCTTCCGTTTACGAAACAAGCTCTCGTTGTCTTAACCTCAACGAAATCACTGGTACGCCTTACTGGATGGCGCCAGAAGTTATACATTCACATAATGGGTATAGCTACAAAGCTGATATATGGTCATTTGGAATAACTGCACTTGAATTAGCACACGGGAGACCTCCCTTGTCCCACCTTCCGTTTTCAGAGTCTTTAGTGATGAAGATCACAAGAGGGATGCGATTTTCCGAGTACCAGAAAGAAGAAGAAAAGGGGAAGAAATCAAAGTTGTCAAAGTATTTCAAGGAGATGGTAGGATTGTGTCTTGAACAAGATCCTTGTAGGCGGCCTACTGCCGCGAAACTTTTGAAGCATTACTTCTTCAAGAACTGTAAAGGGTGTGATTTTCTTGTCAAGAATTTGCTGCATGGATTACCTTCTGTTGAGTTTAGGTTCAAAGAAACTAAGGTTCAAAGGAGTGGATCAATGAGTAAGGAACATGGGGATGATGATGAAGAAGAAGAAGAGGGTTTGATAGGGAGTAATGTGAAGAAACACAGGAGGATTAGTGGATGGAACTTCAGTTTGGATGCTTGTCAGCATGGTCCTGTGTTTCCTCTTGTGGACTCCATAAGTGGTATGATTTATTCTAAACATATGTTTTGTTTTTTTCTTTGTATTTAAAATAACATATTTCTCGGTTTTCAATAAAACTTTATATTCGAACATGGAAAAACAATTATAAAACAAAATTGTGTATTTAAATTTTAAAAAGTATAACATATTACAACTAAACTGAAAATGGGAGATACACCCTTGCCAATGTGTAAAAGTTTCAAGATAATACTCCAATGTAATCAGGGCCGGCCCTGAGAATTCATGTACCCTGTTCGAGCTTGAAAAAACGTGCCCTTACGAAATTGGGTATTGGGCTCATTAAAGGTCTAAATTTAATGTCAATTGGCTAATAACTATTCTAAACCATAAAAATAGTTTTGTAAGTGGGCCTATGTTGGTGTTTGTATGGGTATATCCTATTAATTTATTTATTTTTACATATACATATCGGAGTTTTTAAAAAAATAACGTGCCCTGGCCAGTGGTCCTCCACGCCCACCTTCAGGGCCGGCCATGAATGTAATCACTCTTTTAAAATTACCCATTTAAAAAATCAATGTTTTTCAAGGAATGCCTTTTTATTAAAGGTTTTTATTGTCTTTATACTGTTGTTTTTATAAATTTATATAGATGAATATTGCGCCTTTCATGTAGGTCCATCCACGAACACAAGTTGTGGAGAAGAGGAAATGGCGAAACAAGTTGCATTTTCAGGTGAAAGTGTTGTGTCTGAAAATGAAGGGAGTTCGCGTAGTAATGTAACAGATGGTGGTGAGGGAGAATTGTATATTGGTGGTGGGAGTTGTGTTGATAAGGAGGTTGTGATGGGGAGTTTGATGACATTGAAAAGGAGTTTGGATGATCAAAGAGAGAAGGTGATATATATGCTCGCGGTAGTTGGAGCCGAAGAGACTAGCGGCGGCGGTGGTGAATTCGGTGGCAAAGAAGAGAATCTAATGCAAGTGATTGAAAAGCTAAAATTGGAGTTGGAGAATGAGAAGAGAAAGAGGACTAGTTTGGAGATGGAGCTAGAGTTCTTAAAGCTTAATATCACAAATACTTCTGATGTCTAAACTTTTCACTTGTCCATAGAGAACTCTTAGATAGCATTCATTTCGTGGAATGTAATAGAATTGGAATTGGAATTTGCATAGGAATTGAAATCTAATTTGGAATTGTAGCTGTATTTGTTTCACATAATGGAATAAAATCTCAATAGAATTGGAATGTAGATTTCGTTCCTTATGTTATTGTTCAATTCTTTCCTTCTTTTGTTGAAACGAACAATATAAGAAATGGAATCTGCATTCCAATTCCATACAAATACCATACCATTTTGTGAAACTAACATTGTCTTAAGTTTCCTTTTTGAAATTGAGGTCCTCACTTTTTATCTCCATTTCTCTTTCCTTAATGTAGATTTTACATGCAATAAATTGAGAAAATACACTCGCCAGTTATACATTCAAATTTTTTATTGTTGCAGGTTATTTCTACAACCCTAAGCGCTGGGAGGTATGGTTGTTTGTAGTAGCAACAACTGCTTATTTGTATCAGCGCCGATTGATGGAGCTAGGGTTTCATGGTGATGACGATGGCTACGGCTAGGCTAAGCAGTTAAAGTGGTCCAAAATCGAATAGCGGTCAAGGTCCGTTATATGATATATAGGTTATAGCGGTGGTAATGTGGTATAGCGGTGATATAGCGATAATTTTTATACCATTAATTTTATATTTTTTATATATAAATTCACAAGTATGAAGACTAAATATAAACTAATGAAGATTGGGGGGGGGGGGGGGGTTATATGTTAAAACACCCAAACTTAAATAACCCTAATCATCCCCACTTTCATCATACTTCGTTTTCCCGCTCCCCTTCTCTTCTTCATCAGGTATAGTATCCAGTTATCTCTACAATGGTTCAAAATCATGGAGCAACAACTGATTTTTGTTCAAATTAAGGTAACAATTCATTTCACTACACCGATTTGGTCAAATTTTGACTAATATCTGATCCGGTTTTGACCGATTTGGTCTGATTATAGGCGACTTTTGACCATTTTTTCAAACTTTGACCTAATTTGACTTTGACGGCTATACAGGTTTCCAAATAGCGAGCTATAGCGCCGCTAATAGCGGAACCGCTATGAGCCACCGCTATTTGGACCACTACAAACCCAGACGTCCGCTAACTGCTATAGCACCGCTATTAACTGCATAGGGCTAGGGTTAGGTTTAGTGACGACAGCAGTGACTGAGTTGTGGTTGTTGTGAATTGGGTGGTTGTCGGCTTTAGTGTAAAAAAGATGGTATGTGTGGTGGTGGCTAGGGTTTTGCCATGGGTGGAAGCAGTAGCGGTGGTGTTGGTGTTGTCGTAGTTAAGGGCGGCAGAAAGGTAGAAGAGAAAAACCGTGCACATGTTTTGTGGTGGTAGGGCGGCGGCGGTGGCCAGCCGCCCCTCCGGTGGTTGGCTACAAGGCTCTGATACCAAGTTAAATTTTGTAATCAGATTGTATTAGATTGTAATTGTGTAATTAGGGTTACATGAGGTGGGTGTTTATATACAATGCTATATTACACATCTAGTCCTTATACTATAATTTGTCTAACAAAACAAAGACACTTATACATCAATCTTTATTAGAATATATCCATGATGTATATAGTAAACTAGGCTATCACCCGGGAACATCCCGGGTTAGGAGAATTTAGTTTTTGATAATAAAAGATACACAAACAACATATTGAAAGTCGTTAGTATCTTTTTTCCCTTCTGAAAATAATTTATTTGTTTCGTTTCATCAGTATCCTAAGTTTGTCTGCATGTGTATTCATAGTTTTCATGTAAAGCTTATTACCTTTTAATTCTTATTGAGATCTGAGTTAGAAGTTGTTTCGTAAACCCATAGAAAATGTTATATTGTTTGTTTTTTAATTATGTTATATTACTCTTTTAGTTGAATTTTAAACGAATAAAATTCATAAACACACTATAAACGTGTCTTAGGAATTTATATGTATTTACTCATCGATTAATGTTAAATTTAGTAATTTGATCATTGTGATGAAATCCGTACACAACAGATCATAAGTTGATTCAATTGAAAGAAAAAAAATATTGATTAAAAAGGATAGATTTATTCATAGATATAAAAAAACATATAAAGATCAAACAAACCACGTCAAACAAACTGAAATATTCAAAATACTCATTGGTAAAAACGTAAAAATCATAACAACTGCTTTAAATTAATAGAGATATGAGCTAAGTATATTTCTTGCTAACTTTCTCCGAATCCTTGAAATTACTTGAATTTGAATGACATTAATAAAGAAATTATAATCAACGTCTTTGATGATGAAATCATATGTATTTGGTTGTAGTTTTTCTTTTATTAAGATTCATCGATTAATGTTAAACATAGCAGCCATTGCATAGAACAAAACTCATGGTGAGGATTTCTTGAAATACTGGAATCTTCAAATTAAACGATGCAAATAATTAGTTAAGAGACTAAAATTACAGTAGTAGTACGGCCTAATCAAGCTATAGTTATTGGAACCTTGAGCATTTTATGCATAAAATTAACTAACGCCCCTCATGATATTGTTGTTGCACTAAAAAAAAGATTGTGAATATAGGATCCTACTTGTAAAAAGATTAGCTTTTTTTATTTGTAGAATACCCAATGGTATAATTTCTTTATGTTCGAAATAAATAGATGCAATCTCACTTTCTAAAGCAACCACATGCCTTACCCACCATGCATGATAATAAATGTCGGCAACACCCTTTGATAGCTCAAGATTCTCTTAAAAACACATATTGATAAGAACTATATCTCGTAATCATTTTAATATCATCTATTACATATGTAAAATATGCCTCACATTCATCTAAAAATGATAAAGATTTCTATAAATTATCAGATCAGAGATAGTTGCACGAAGAGCATCTTCAACAACCACACAAACTTATGAGAGTCACGTGGTATCAATCGAGCTTATTGGTGTAGAATCTGTCCTTAGACCGATGTTTGCGCTTCTGAATCTGGGCTGGCGACATATAATATGTTTAGCCAAAGTGGTGACAATGTAAATTCGAATGTGTCATCACAATATATATCTTCATACCCATCAGACACTTGTGGCATAGGTCCAACAAAGAGAGAGAGATGGAAAGAGCAACTTAGACGATAAGGGTTAAACCGAACAGAATGTGGTTCAGGAGGCAGTGGTTTCTTCTAAATACCAAAGTGCTTGATTCTTGGATTAACATGAAAAATCACAAGTACCTAATGAAGTTTAATCATTTGGTTATTTATAAAAGTAAAATGTCTAATAAGTAAATAACATGAAAGATAATACCTTTACTTTGAAAAAAAACCTTAGATGAAGCATTAGAGGGAACTGAAGGCCAAATTGCAGACGTAAGACAAGGTAACATGCTATGGAAACCACTGCATTTACACAAACAAAAAAAGAGGCCATCCGCCCAATGTAATTGGTTTAGCTGGGTATCGCTGGAGTCCATGAGTATGGTAACTGGTTAACATGGTTAAAAAAAAACTATAAAATGAAAAAAAAAAAATTGAGTGCATACCTGTTGACTGGACTTATTTATATATTAGATCCATACCAATAAGATGTGCAAGCCTCACGAACTACCAAAAGTTCATAATTGGCATAAATATTTTAAATATTATCAAGTTTCTACCTCAAAAATCAAGAAGTTGCAGGCTACTTACCTTACTGAAACAGAGAATAAAACCCAATAGCAACTGTATGCATATATAATAACACACTTTTAAGTTTCATTTCATTGCATGTTAAATAGGGGTGCTAAATGGGTCATGTTTGCGGGTTCAACCCGACCCGAAAATCTTGCCATACATATGAACCCAAACACAACCCGAATATTCACATGTTGACCCGAACCTGCCTCGATCAACCCGATTTTTTATATTTTGGCAGCAAATTAGTAGACTTAAATTAACATTTAATACAAAAAAAACACCTAATTTAACTTATGACATAATACATATTGAATAAAAAATATAATATAATATAAATTGGTTTCGGTTATGGCGAGAGGGCATAGAAAAAAAGCAGGGCATGCCATTGCGGTGATGTTAAGGGGGTGCAAATAAGTTAGAGGCTACAAAAAATAAACAAATATCAAGACTTTGTACTACTGTCAGTTGTGTTAATCTGTTGTAAAGCTCTGTGGACAAAAACGCCTCCCAATAGACCACTTTGTGCTAGAGCTACAGTTATCGGGCATTTCCAAGAGGGTCGAATATCACAAAGGACTCAGTTTTGGTTTAGGGAGATGCGTACACTCAAGTTACACTTCTCGAACGGCTTATTTGTTACTCCTTTAACCCAGCCACTGTTGACATGGAGCCCACAAAATAATCGACCATCAGCCTGCCACAAATAAATTAAAAAATATACCTGGTAATAACAATTTTAAAACATAAATTCAAATGATGTGAAGATAAGGCGATGAAACTTACCTGCTCGTGCCATCCAAGATAGCTTTTAAACTCCCATTCCGACAACTCTCATTGAACTGTAACAATTCCAAATAAAAAGAGGAAAAGGTCAGTCCAAAGCGTAAAAACTGACTCGCCAATATACTAAACAATTCCTAAACACTTTCATTAGCACATTGCTTTCCAATTGGTCCGGTTATTGCAGACTTGTACAAAAAGAATGGATACAAACAACTAAACGGTTTGAGATTTAAACTGAAGATGTTGTAAAGATTTAAATCCACTTGAACACATTACAAGAGTGATCACAAACCGTTGAAACTAAACGGTTTGAGATTTAAACAGTTCAGTTCAATTGGGCCCGGAACAAAGGTTTCAGCCCAGGCCTAGGCCCAGGAGTCAAACTCAAACCTGCTGAAACTTAAACCGCAGCTGATGACGATTCACCAGCTAACGGACGACGCATTAAACTTATCCATATCAAGGTACATAGAAAACAAATCTTCTTCAATATCATCACAAAAATTAGTGCCTTCAAACCCACCCACCACACCAGATCTGACATAGATTTTCCAAAATAATCTTCACAAAGCCTGGAAGCATTGCTGTAGAAAATAGAAAATAATACTTTTTAGTCATATTGTAATCAGGTATAAACCTCCAAAATTCTTTTTGTAAACATAAACAAATGTTTTGTTATAATGTTGTTTTACATGATGATGCAAATAAATATCTCCAAATTAGGCAAAGTTTGTCAAGAAAAGTTTAGTGAACACAAAAGACCAAGTTCTAAATTAGATATTATATGAGAATTTAAAGAACAAATCGAAAATAACTTGTTTCTTGAACACATTCCAAATATACGTTTCAAGGTAAACAATTAAGAAAAAAAACTATACCCTACTGGCCTACACTTCAATTTCGGCTGAACTGAAGAAGACAAACATATACAATTAACAATTAGGGTTTATAATTTCTATAGTAAACATCAAAAATAGGGGTTTTCAAAGATACGCCCAATTAAGTATTGTAATCACACATGATATAAAGAAATCGCATCTAAAACATAAAAAAACAGGGGTTTTCAATATAAGACCAATAAAATCTTGTAATGACAAATAATATAAAGAAATCGCATCTTAAACATAAAAAAAACAATGGAATAAGTAAAGAATTCAATGGAGAAACGAAACATAATCTGTAAATATTAACAAACAATTAAAGAAATTAACCTTAAAATCACCATTAGCGTTTTGCATCACAAAAATTAGTGCCTTCAAACCCACCCACCAAACCAAGATCGCTATCAAAACTAATATCATCAGGTAGGGTCAGAATTTCCAAATGAGTGCGTCGATGAACCAAATTCCTAGGCGGGTTATCGAGCATTTTGCTTACGTCATGATTAAATTCCAACTATTTTATAGTTATATTTAATCGCTATTTATATTTAAAATATTAAAAAAGACTGAAATCCCACTATTTATGTCTACATACCTTATAGCGACCCTCGACCTATACGCTACGCTATTCGTTATAGCGACCACTATTGACAACCTTGTGAATGACGAGCTTGGTTTGACCACCATACTTAGATTGTTTCCTGTCATAAGTCATAACGATGCTTCCCTTGTGCAACCAAACTGTCTTTACCCTTCTTAACTTGGTCACCTTATGCAATGTGGGTTTTCTTGCACACCTTGTTCTTGTAGTTTGGGAACCCCCATACGGCTTCAGAGCCAACATATGCTTTGACCCAAAGTCTTGTTATCCAACCCATTCGTATTTGCCACCTCTAGTTAATTGATGTATACAAACCAAGCTACATACACTTAGAATTATCGTCCCGGGCCTGATTTAGCTCCGCAATATCTTTAGAGACTGCCAATGTAAAAAGAAAGAATGTATTGAGAACCTTTTGTAGTAAAGGTGGTAGTTTTGTTGTTATTAGGTAAATTTAACCTCGTACACGTCATATTACATCTTTACAAAGTGAGTATAAATTGTAAAGAAAAATACATAAGAATTAAACGGGTAGAAATTGAAAACTTGAGCACACCTATTGCTACATTGTAGTTCATATCAACAGCACAAAATCCTAACTGGGAAGAAATGTTGGAGCAAAAGCTCTTACAGTGGCATTTGGAAAAGTTGATATTGAGCCGTTCACACATGACTGAAAAGTGAAAACAAAAAAAATAATATGATTAAGCAGTGTATAAATGAACAGTAAATCATATTTGAATGAGACAACATGAGTGAAATGAAATTATAAGAAAATGCTTTCAGATATGCCATCCAAGCACCTTTGCCACCGACTAATGACAACTCTATAAAATTAAGCATCCTAGAACTGCAATACACACACATGAGATAACAATACAGCGAATAATGAAATAGTCAAATATTTAGTAATACAACTCTTAAAGTTGCAACATCCAACAATTTCAAATTAGATGACTTTATAAGCTGTTGCATGTGGAAATTAAGATTAAAAAAATAACCTTACGATAGTATCGATAAGTTTTGAATCATAGCTTTGTTCTGTATACATCATCAAATAGGGTCAGAATTTCCAAATGAACGTGTCGATGACCCAAATTCATAGGCGAGTTATCAGGCTTTTTGCTAACGTCATGACTAAAACGACCCAAATCAGAACTCATCACAAGACCACCGAAGCTACCCGGTTCGATAGTACATGGTCCAATCGGTGGCAATGGGGTTGACCCTAATGACTCTGATTTTACGCTATAATTGTTTTCGGACATCGGCGAATGCGAATAACTGAATGCCTCCCAAATGGCGGAAGCGAACTTCCGCTTGAGTTTGGGGACCGGTAGAAAATTTTAAAGAATTCCTGTTTCATCAGTAGAAAATTTTCAAAAAATAGTTAAGCTAATTAACATGGAAATAAACGTATAGCACCTCAGGACCCTTTTCCAATCCAAACAAAATCTTGCCAATGAGCTGTATACTACTGTCTATGTGCATTCTATGAGACATGGCTTCCGTATGCTTTTCCTGAGCTTCGATTTTCTTATCAGAACCTTCTGGAGCCTTCCGGTACTGTCACAAAAAAATTGAACTTAAAGTTGTCAAAATAGAGAATCCAGCAGATTGGGTAATGGGTCAAAAAACAATCAGTTTTGAAGTGTGTCAAGACGGGTTGACCGGTTGGGCTGAACCGCAAGCATATTCTTATTATCATTTTCTTAAATTTTATTATAAAATTGGGCCCAATATGATTACAAAAAATCAAAACGTTTTAGTAAGACAATTTAGGAGATTCATTCCCCCTTTAAAGCCGGCCAGTTAAAGGTAAAACATGACCCAAATTGACCCAGTTATAAGTAAACGGGCTGAAAATTTTGAGATTAATACAGTGAATGATGAAGAAAGAAGGAAAGAGTTGGACACACCTTATGCCAGAAATGTAAAAGATCAGCGTCACGCTGATTAACAGCTTTTGGTGATCGAAATAGGGAGTTTTCTTCGTTAAAAGTGAAATTTTCGTTTGCAGGGTTTGTACCCATATACATGTAAAGATTATCTGTGCTGAGTGACAAGTCCCCATATTGCATCACATGGGATCCATAATAATAGTTGCCACTTGAGGTTCTTCCATTAACCTGCAAAAATTAAAAAACCAACGGCACCAAATGAATAAGTTGTTTTTAATGGAAAAAGGAACTTCAAAATCTAGACAACTTCAAAAATGTTTTGCTTTTGTGATTTCAAGAAACCGAACTCGGCTAGTATAGTTCTTACGAGTTTATACTGCTGCTTGATAGTTTCTGTTCGCAGGTTGTGAACATCACTGTAAGCATGAATAGAATCAATTACAAGAGTATCACACGAAATTGAATGTTATAAAAAAGGCTAATATTTTTTATTTCCTTCCGAAACTAATAAAAGGGTATTTTAGTCATTTAACATACCAATCTTCCATCCAAGCGACGCTATACAAGTCACCCAAACAGGTGTCCTACTCCGGGGGTAGGCTAGGATAATCCCCAGGGCAATAGGTGCCCCAACTGCCTTCGTACGGGTTAGAGGCTGTGGTTGTATAAATATTCAAACCTTGAGGAAGAAGACCGTCAAATATACTTCCAGACTCACAAGCTTCAAGCTAAAATACCTGGAGATATAACATATACAAATTCCAAAATCAGCATTTCTAATTAACAACATATGATAGTACATTCAATAAAATAAAAAATACCAAGCTTTTGTAGGTTCCAGAAGCATGCTTTTGTTTCAAGACCTCATTAAGATCATTTGCATACATGTAAGGCATTGTTGGCATCCCTAATAACATTTACAAAATTACCAAAATATCAGTTGAATAAAATGATCAAGAATTCGGGAAATTAACATAGCTATTTTAGTTTAAAAGGAGTTAAGGAGCCAGTTGCTAACCGAGCACACCAGGACCACCATGGTCAGTGTAGTAGATGAAAATGTGATCATTCGGACCGCTGTCTCCATAAACCTTCTTGACTATCTGCAATGAAAGAAACCTTATTGACTATCAAATCTAGGGTTTCAAAACTGTAACAACACAAATAAAATTGTCACCAGAATTAGCAAGATATCCATGATTATATTAGAATTGATTATCTAGGTATTAAATCTTCAAATTTCATATGCTAAAAAATATACTTTAAAAAAAAAATAGATACACTTTGCTAGGATTTAACATTAATTTGAAACAAACCATAAATTACTTATTGGCTAGTCAATAACTTATTCTATCACCTCATAACTAATATCCAATGCAAAAACTTACAAAAAAAAAAAACAATATAAATAAAAACATGTATCATGTATGTAAGAGTTCATATTAGTGTCGTTAAATCAGAAATCAACTGGTAAATTACTTAAAAAAAGCTAAGGTACAGGGAGATGTAGACTTCCCAAACAATGAGCACCATGAATGAAGTTTCTCAAGAACCCTTTTGACTTTCGGAGTCAATCTGTCAACATCTGTTCTTAATTTCAACAATAGACCGTGATCATCATTACCTGTCACTTGAGTATGATTTTTGACCCAGTACAGAGTCAAACCAAATCTTTTTGGTGCATTCTTCCCTCCAGAATACTGAATGCTATGCCATCCATCTGAAGTACTTTTCGTGCCAATTTGAATCAATTCCTCACCATTTTCAGCATCTGAAGAAATAACATTAATAAACTATAATTACTTTGAAAATAGGGTGTTAAAATCTAAAACCTAAAAAGATCTTGATGGTAAAAATAGTACCTTTGAATCTAAAATCTTCGATTTTATTACTGATTGCAAGAGACCAACGCGTTGAAAGTTTGGTGTCAATTGTGACCTGTGTGATCCTTTCATCTGTTTTTGAATCAGTTTCCACATTTATTGTTCGAATATCATTTTCAGTCCATCCATGAATAGAATCGTTCTCGACCCAACAACTATATGAAGTAGTGAAAGTGACAAAATCAGTAATTTTTTCTCTTCCACATACAAACCCTTCATCGATATGTTCAATCTCCTTCGTTAACTTCCCAGGGGTAGTCGAAAATAAAGAAATATAAGAGTTTGGATCTTTGTGTTCTCCATTTCTTCCGGATGCTTCCACAACATGAACAACGTGGGAGAGACGAAACGCCTCGAATCATGATCAGAAATAACAATCAATAAATCTTAGAAGAAAACATGGTTGATACGAATCAATGATTTTGCAGAAAAGTAGCATTGTTGAATAAGGCGATATTCATAGCAAAATTATAATTTAATCACAGAGAAATAAAAAGAAGATGAAGAAAAAAGTTGTGATTTGAATTAGAATCGTCAAAATAACAATCAGTGAATATCAAAAGAAACCTGGATATGATGATTTTTGGGATTCAAGATCTGAATAGTTCGCATGTTCTAGGGTTTTGCACAGCAGCGGATTGTTGATGAAACGAATGAGGGATCCAGAAAATTAGGTTAATTAAGGAGTATATATACCCGGGTCAAACAAAGCGGGTATGGTTGTTGCTATTCGGATCCCGTGTAAAAATACAAGGTTTCCCTCATTTTCCCGCCAAAAATCTAGTGTGGTTGCACCACAACGCGACACGTGTCCCAAACCTTATTTGTTTATTATATATACTAGGTTATCACCCGGGACTGCTTCCCGGGTAGTTTAATTTTATTAGTTAAAAAACTTGTATTTTTATTAAAATGTAAGATATTATTTCATTAAATTTTATGACAAAAATGTTGAAATACTTAAACCAAACAAATAACTATCAGTTGTGAACATTAATATTGCTAATTACGATTTTTTAGGTGCCAAAAGTTTTAATACTTAAACTAATCATCGAATACTCTTTTACTAATTAAAGTCATATACGGCCCAACACTTTTATAACATTAAAGGCCCAATCTTCATTATCAATAACATAAAAAGCACAAGAATATAAGAACTTGTTGAACAAATACAAAATAAACCAACATGTAACATCAATAGAACAAAACAAAAGTTAAAAGTCAATGGAAGGAAAGAAAAAAATTATATATCATAAGTTGCCAAAAATGTCTTTGTAAACGACGTTGGCAGTTTGATTTGTTGGTTTTCCTTCATCATCGAATATTAAAATCTTCACACCATCTCTCGTCTTAACTCTTGATAGCGCAACGTACAGTTGACCGTGCGTGAAAATATGATCTTTTAGATATAGACCAACTCTAGATAATGACTGTCCTTGACTTTTGTTAATGGTCATGGTAAAGCATACGGATAACGGAAATTGTCTGCGTTGAAATCGAAAAAGATTTTTTTTTGTCTGAAGGTATCATGTTAATCCTCGGAATAAAAACCCTTGATCTAATATTTCCGCCGTATATTACTTCAGGTTCGATTACTCGTTTACCAAGAAAAGTAATCTGAAGTCTAGTTCCATTACATAAGTCGTTTAATACGTTTAATCCATGAAAGGTAATTTCAATAGATTTAAGAAATCTAAACCGTGTTTGAGGATGAGGTTTTGGAACATGTATATATAATAAAAAGTAGGAGAGATATTTTAAGAAATTATAAAAATATTATATGAGAAAGATAATTTTTGAAATTTACCAAAAATAAGCATTCGAATATGTTAAAGATTTTCATTTAATTTTAAAGAAATATGTAAACAGTAAATATATGACGTTAATAGAAAGATATAACTTTTGAAATTTGAATTTTGAATCTAATATAAGTTAATTCGATTTACCAAAAATAAATGATAATTATAGGAGAAAGATAATTCTTAAATTTACCAAAAATAAGCATTCGAATATTTTAAAGATTTGAATTTAAATTTAAAATTTAAAATTAATATTTTGTTAATGTTTGACATTACTACAAAGATGACAATTGAATATTGAATCTAATATAAGATTATTCGATTGACAAAAAATAAATGATAATTATATGAGAAAGATAATTTAATAAATTTACCAAAAATAAGCATTCAAATATTAAAGATTTGAATTTAAATTCTAAAAAAATATTATGTAAATGTATGTTTGAAATTTGAAATTCAAAATTATTTAAAAAAACTCAAAACTATTTAAATTAGTATAGTTACTATTTAGCTTACAGTTATAATTATTATTTTATGGTACATATACAACACTTTTTCTGGTTAAATTTATGTAATAAACAAATAAGTTGGAATAATAATAGAAAACAAAAGTGCATTTATTAGGTGGATTGATACCATTAGGCTTCAAGAAATTCTTTCGCCACTGATTAGCAATATACGTAAAGCCATTTCTGGTGCATTTAAGAGGCAGGCCATGAGTTCTTTTTATGTGTTTAAGAGGCAGGCCATGATGTCAATTCCACGTGTCAACCCATGCCCCAAACCCCCGCCCCACCATACCCCACGGTCTTAGACCATGGGGTATGGGACGGGGGTTTGGGCGTGGGTTGGGGGAAAACGCCCAAGCCACCACCCCGGGTGGGCTTGGGTTTGGGCGTGGCCCCTTTGGTGTGGGTTTCAGCCCGGGCGTAGGGCGGGTTAGCAAGGTGACATGGCGTGCTCTCAATGGCCAAACCAAACTCATGCCCCCAACCCAAGCCCCCACCATACCCCACGAGCGTGGGTTTGGATTTGAAATTATACCCCAAGACACGTGTCAACCAAAGCCCCAACCCAAGCCCACCATACCCCACGGTCTTACCTGAAATAAACTTTGCAAAGCAAAAAACTCCAATACCTCACATCTGAGAACGAAATAACTTAAAATCAGCTAACGAATTCAGTATTCAAGTATATCCACAAGGGGTTATTTACATGAGAAACTAACACTATTTCCAATATTTCTCCAATTTTTATTGTGATACTTATCCGGAATATCATTTAGTATCATACAACTTATTAAAGCATCCAACTCTCAGTTTATTATATAAAAACCATGAATGTGAGTGTTTATGCAAATCACAAAAGCAATGTAAACCTAATGCAGGTTAATACAGTAAGCAAAAGTATTGTAATTAAGTACCTAACATAGCACATAAATGAGTAATCCCCAATTTCATGTGAATTTCGTTTACTCCTAAGCTCAACATCTCCAAATAAACTAAAAAACCATAGTAAGGGGCTCTGTGAAATGAAGCAACTCCCATGATCACAGATGTTAATTAAGAAACTAATTTATGATATGAAATCGTATTCGTGTTAAAGGGAAAGCAAAATTTGACTGTGCAAGGGATTACCAATTAATTAAACTATAAGATTAGTAATTACAACTCATTTACTTATGAGTGAGTTAAAATATAAGATTAGCAATGTGTTATGATCACTTAAACTATAAGATTAGCATCACTTACTACAAATTAATATAGTAAATGGTAGTGTTTGCAATGTGACTAAAAAGGATTTTAATAGAATAGGATCAAAGAAACACACAAATAAGCACAACTTTCAATTTTTGTATATAAATGGGTCAATGTAAATCAACTAACCCCAAATGGTAATCAAAGAATAAAGATCAAGATAAAAAGAGTTAAAAGCAAAATATTGTAATGATATAAAAATAGTAAGCAGATGGTAGTTGTGTACATCAATATTTGTAAAAGATGAACCAAGTTTATCAGCTAGTGCAGCAAGATGCTCCTTTGCATCCAGATAAATAAAACCAATGGTTTTGCAATTCATTAAACTATTCACGTTTGATTACAGAATACACACATATGTGTGTGAAAAAAAACAAAAATGAAGAAAAGTAGATACCTCATCAAGGTAATGAATATAAGGATCACCGGAACCATCAATATTCTGAATTATGAATTCTAAAAGATGACTTCCGCCACGACTGTCTTCATATTCAGCGTCATCATATGCCAATCAATTGCATATAAAGTATGACACTACAAAATTAGGGAAAAGACTATAAACAACATTTGCAAACCCAAGTAAATACTTTGGTCACATTAGCTGTAATAACATGAATAAAAAAACCCCAAATCTGGAAGAAAGCAATAATAAAAACCCTTAGCTGTAAATATTACTTGATTGCATCCACATAAACAACATTTTCAGAACACGATAAAAAAGCCCTAATCTACTCAAATAATCAAAGATGGAGGATACATATAGATAGATCTACGAAACCAAAAGCATACGCTAACAATGAATAAACAGTAACCGTCAAACCTGTAGAATGATTGCATGAAGTAAGAGGATTGTGATACCTGGGGATTGAATCGAACAATACTCCTCAAATGCGTGACCATCTAGAGCCTTAAGAAGATAGAAACAGATGAAGAGGCTCGGATTTAGGGTTTATGAGAAAATGGAACTGTGAGAAAGAAGGAAATGAGCCTTAAGATGGAAAATCAGGAATGGCTGAGGAAAATTGTGAGACAATGATTTATGCCTAAATTTAGGGTTTCTTCAGCACATACACAAAAGCACACGGGAATTTGGGTGGGAAAATGAAAGTATTGTAGCCCTCATCTCGTGACACGTGTCCCAAATTTTTTTCATTTATTATATATAATAGATAGATATAATGTAACAGCAAATTTGATTCTAATAATCGACCAAATGATTGACTATCAATCATACTGACAATTTGACCAATGACAATTATAACAATTTGATTAACGTTCATTTTCATTGCCAAACACAACACCACTGTAACAGAGAAGTAACTATACATGCCCATGTAGCTGACATGGCATATGCTGTGTCAACGAGGTGACATCTACTTGGAAACATACAATCCAACTTAAGCCAACTATAGCAATTACTAAACCAACATCGTGTTGTTTCTACCCGTCATACCTTCTTTGACATGTTCGTTTTCTAGCCTCTTATTATCTTCGTCTAACATCCTCTTACCTTACTCCATATAACGTGGACGAAATAAAGGCTTGAAAGGAACACGGTTCTATTTGTCTGCGATGACAATTTATGAAAGATATACTAAGATGGCCAAAGCCAAAACTTACACCCTAAACTGAAAATGACTCTTGGAACATACTATAGCCCCAGGTGGTAAAAAGCCGACATCAAAGTGCCAAACCTTCCCGTCGATATGAGCTCTTGGTGACATTATATTTAAATCTAGAAAAAGTAGGTCCAGATTTTTTTCTTATCTTATAACCCTTTCTTATGTATTATATTAACATTATAAGACTTGGTGTCAACAGTTAAATATCAATATAACCCTTATAGACACCTTATAATTTAGTTTAAAACCATCAAATAGCCAAATTATTCCTTGACACATATACATGGGAACATAATCCGACTTCAAGGCGAGTGGTCATGTTTTGTCCCGAGCACTTAATCGTCGTCCAGGATCTTATATGAAATTTTACCTAAGACATTACAATACAATATTTAGTATAATTAAGTATAATCATCATTAGATATCTACAACCAATAGACCAATGTAAAAATATATATAACCAGGCGTATGATACGCCATCACCTTGGTTCTTTCTAACGTGTCACGTAGGCAACCCATTTGGGCGTATCACCAGGGTAGGTCGGCGTATTATACGCCCTTTACAACTCCAAATGTTTATTTTTTATTTTTTTTAAACCATCTCGATCATGTACAACTTGTTATCACATCTAAACCTGATATATACAAATATGTAATTTTTGGTAAGTCCTAATGACACATTCCGCTCATAAATCTAGTTTATTGATTCACACAATCCATTTGCAATTTGAAATGAGTCAAAATTCAACATGGAAACTACAAACTAAACAAGAAAAGTCTAATAAATCTTATCACCCTAGCTTCATTCATTCATTCATTTAACCTGATACACCATTTTACAACTACAACTAATACAATGAAACTATTAACAAGATTAAGTTCCATTATGTGATTTTTTTAATATGTCATAAGTCACAACCGAACTATACGTCATTTGCAGTCTTAAATAAAACTTCATACCACACAAATGTTACACTACTAGTAATTAATCCCCTTAACATGTTAAGAACTGAACAACTAAGGTTCTGCTCTATAAATCTATGAAGTCAATGTATATCTTCATTTATTAAACAGGGTGTAAGAATGTCTTACCTTCGTCCGTAGGGTTGATTTGACGTTGGACTTCCTTGCCGGACCGTTGACCCCCTCCTTGAAGTCAAACAATTACAATGTAAATCACCTTACTATAAATGGGTCCATTGAATTACATATACCTGTATCTTCCTTCATGATATTCATTAAAGATATAATACTTGCGCAACTTGTTGCTCGTCTACTTGTCATTAGTCTGTAATCGTCTCTGTTTTAAATGATAACAAGCATACAAGGTTTATTGACCCGTTAGTGGTATATCATCATATATTTCTCCGTAGCTACAATATTTAACATTTTGAAACTGTAAAAGTAGACTAAAAAAAGTTTCCAAGAATATACAAAACCCTCAAGCGAACACTCGTATGAGTTTTTATAAGATTTTTGCCAAACATGGAAATTATGTTTTATTACAACCTGTACAGCTACTACATATTCATATTTTTCACCCATCTACTGATCGTATTGATTATTGTTCTAGAAATCTGTAGAAACTAGACTCGTCAAGCTTTCCGAAAGTATATAAAAACCTCAATCGGATACATGGTTGATTTTATATGATTTTTACAAAAAAAAAAAATGTCTAAAATTTGGACTGAAGCTGAAAAATTGAGCTAAAATGTTATTTCCCCATTCCGACCCAAAAAAATATTTGAAGCCTCGGTTTCATAGTTTAAATCCTAGTTAACCAATCAAGATAAGTTATACACATTAGGGATAATGTATGATCTTCGAAGCTAATTAAAACAAGTTTCTCAAAATATTTCACTTAGACATTTCATCAAACACTTTCGTATACTTTGATGAGGTTCATTACATAAATGATCTCTAATACCAAAGATAATATCATTGTTATGAACAAAATTAACCCAATATATCACATACCATCAATTAGGAATAAATTGTATAAAAAACCCTAATCTAAGATCAATTTACCTAGATCATACAGTTGAGTTTGTATCCTTATCTAGATTACATAATACAACATGTACACACATTCATCTACCATGGAGGTTTAAGTGCTATTTTCAACAAGTATTTTTCAGATTACCAAAAATTCTTGCTACCAGCGTTCAATTTCACTAAATGACCATATGGAAATGACCTATGAATGCACGTAGCGAAGAGGGTGAAACCTGTTTTGTATACTTGCTTATTAGCCTTTGCTAACTAATGTACACTTGTATTTTTAGAAACGAAGCAGACGTGATCAAGGATCGAACACGTCTTTTTCAATGATTTGTCTTTTGTTAATGCTATCAATCTTTTAACATCATGATGTTCATACTCAGTAAATCCCACCAATAGCAAAGCTAAGGTAGGGTCGAGGAGGGTAAGATGTAGACAACCTTACCTCTACCCCGTAGGATTGAGAGGCTGCTTCTGGTGAGACCCCGGCTCGATGGTAGTTTTGTATCTAGCTTTGGACATAAGGCACACAACACTCGGCAATTAAGACAAAAGCCAATTAGTGCATGTCCTCCCTTGTCTTTCGGCTATCAACGTCACCACATGATGCATGATCAACCATCCCCCTCTTTTAACATTATTTTCACGAAATTAGTAAAATAACGTTAAAATTGGTGCACTTTCACTTTTGCCACCCAAGCGCCCACACATATATACATTATATGCGCATACCGCAAGCGGGGCGTTCTATCAATCTTTTAACATGCTTTGTCTAAAATCTAGTACACTCCTCTTTTGGGATATATTTTGTAACTAAATATGATTCAAGTATTTAACATAAACCCATCATGATAAACCTTTATGAAATGTAAAGATAAAGATTGGAACCTAAATTCCGCTTAGATTTCAAGTATCGAGTTTTCAAAACTTTCAGCTCTACACAATAGATGCCAGTAGAGAATACATCCAAATTTACTAAAAGTATTAAATTGTGCATTTGTTACTAAAAGTAACCAACAAGTTCATATTAAGCTAACTTCCAAGATGATGACGTAGTAGCAGGTGACTTTATAAGCCTCTGCAACCAATTGACTTTGTTGACCAGTTCCTCCAGATCAACTACGGCAGCCTCTAGCGTGTCTTCACGCATTATATTCAACTCTCTTTTTTCAACCTCCTCTGGTGCTGCTACCTCTGCTGCTTTTCTCTTTTCCACACGCAAACTCGAAACACTCTCAGAAGATTCCACTAAACCGCAATCCATTTTCGCATTTTCATTCTGCTCACCATCTCTATCTCCCTCTGTTGGTATACGAGTGGTGGAAGATGCGTTCGCAGGTCCATCAGCTGCATGCTCCACTTCCAAATCCATTTTCGCATTTTCATTCTGCTCACCATCTCTATCTCCCTCTGTTGGTATACAAGTGGTGGAAGATGCATTCGCAGGTCCATCAGCTGCATGCTCCACTTCCAAATCCGTGCCTGAAACATATGTACACTTTGCTCAACTAAATGTTATAATAAATATAATCAACTGCCAACAAAATAAATAATCCCTTCCCGTTTATATGAACATTAATTGGATTAAAAATCAGAAACACAAGTGTAACTGCTTTTACCTTGCTTTGTCGGAATAATAAGTTTTGCATCACATAAAGTCTGACCCTCCTGCATGTAGCAATATTTGAAATCAAGTTTAAAGAAAATATTAAAAAACAAACAAGTTTAATCCAAAGTGTTGGGATTAAACAGACACGAAACTCAACACAAGCACACAAAAGCAATAAACGAACACGTAGATTTAAAGTGGTTCGGTCGGCTGACCAGTGTCCAGTGTGCTGTAACTAGGGTTTCTTATATTATTCGGGTGCTACAAGTACAATGCTATCATATATATATAGAGACAAATCTAGGGTTAGAAAACTTAATTCTCAAGTTAGGCGCAAGCCTGCATAGAGTCATTAGGGTTGGCTAAGCTAAAACCCTAATTACTGCCAATTATAAACTGTGTGAGCCGACCCAAGGCTAGGGCCGGCTGCCCTCCGTTGGTCGAGTCTCCACGCCAAATCGCCTAACCAAACGGAATGTTATAGTTCAGATGATGAATTTATCACTATTGAATATCTGAATAACCTGATCTACATTAGGAAAGCAAACCACTCCCACAGTTGTTAATAGCGCTCATAGCGGGCGCTATAACGAATAGCGTAGCGAAGCACTAATGTGTCGCTATCCGATTTTGGCGCATCCATAGCGGGTACATAGCGGGATTCTAGGTTTTTCTGTTTTAATATAAATAGCAGGATTTTATAGGTATAAACTAGCAGGATTATAGGGCTTTTGTTAAGTATACATATAAAACAACGTATTTGGATATAATACACATATAAAATATCTCAATAAAAATATTCTTTCACTGTGTTGCTAAACATAAAATAGCGCCCGCTATTTTATCGTTATCGCTACGTAGCGTATAGGTAGCTTATCTCTATTGTTCACTAGTTATGTATATGAATAATAAAAAAAGGCATAACAAGTGTCTATATCCTACTCTGTTTTTCAACTATTAATGGAATCCTCTCCACTACAAACGCAAATATAGATATATTGAGCATTCAACCAAAATTGCAGTGTCAACATTATCATTTGAGAATAGGTAATTTATTCAATAATGTTGGAAGAAATTTTTAGTATATTTTAAGCTCCAGGTTGGGCTAAGATGTGCATGGACCAAATTGGATAAAGCCACGCCACAATGCAACAATATCAAACAAGTCAAGTCACAAAAATTGGTTATTAGTATGCGTCTAACGTACAAGGCCTAATCCGTTAAAATTTATAAGAAAAATAAAGGAATAAAAGAGAGAAAGAAAAGGTACCACGATATGAAAGGTCCATCCTTTTGTTTCGGACCAGTCTAAGCATGGGCGTAAATCCTTACATAATGCTTCAAGCTTTCTCTCTTCACCTTCTTTCCCTTCTCCTACCGGAGGCAATGGCAACTCAATCTACAATACAAACATATCAGATCATACGCATTATACTTTCTTCAAGGACATAAGTAATCTCCTAGTAATAGAACTTGGCTAGAGGAATAATATCTAAACGGAGCATGAAAGATTTTGTCTTTGTTTGTAAGTAATCTTGTTTCAGAACTTTAATATTTTGATGTAGTGAGATACGATGTATATTCAGAAATTTAAGTAGAGATATGCTATAGTGAATAATATACCATGTACATACATACTTGTTATAATAATAATAAATCAACGGGCAGCAGCCACGATTTGATCTTGCATGAGCAAGTTCCAAAGTTGAATAGCTAAATCCAACAACAAGTCAAGTGGTAATACATCAACAAGTGTGAACTATCCAATACCACTATATCATACAACCATCAACATTATTCAATGTAGCACAACTATCTACTACTTTCACCCTATGAGTTGTACCATCTATATAAAAGCGGAGCCTCCATCTATCGATGAATTTGTTTCATTTATATTGGCTTAGATTTTTGTTTTGTGATATTACGGCGGTAACAATGTAATAAATGGGTACCGGTACCTGAACCTTGTCGTGGCTCAATAGTTTGACAACCCTTGCAGACCAAAAACAATCATCTTTAAACCAATCTACCATATTTCCAACCTTCCATTTACCATGAATGACAACAGATGATTCTTGTGAAATAGAGTTGATTTGATGTTTGTAATAGATTGCAGGATATTGAGGGCGCACCATGAGCTGCCTTTTAATATGCTTGGACTTCCTGGCATAGGGAGGCATTTGGTATATCTGCACCCAGCCTGGTTCTGAAAAAAACATTACAGAAGAAATGGATGATGCTTAGAAGAAGAAAAAGCAAGTAAACGAAATGAATGATGTGGATCTCACCTTCCAATTCAAAATCAATGTAATCAAGCAAAATCTTGTTCTCGTTGCGTTTGATATCCTTGATCTGGCAAAATCAAAGTAGGTGGTTGGTTGGTATTGTTAGAAAGAATTTATACCAGTCAGTCATGGATATGGAAGACATACATACATACCTTGCATCTGAACCAAGCGGAACGAAATCCGTCCTCGAATGTTCTCATTTCAGCTAGTTGCCCAACTTTAAAGCTTGCCTTCTCCATTCAACAATCTCCCTGATGATGATGACGAACTGTGAAGAAAAAACTCCTAAGTAAGTAAGTGTATCTGTAATCCAATTTTCTTATTTTCAAGAAGAAATCAAACCTTGAATTTAGGGTTTATTTCAACAGCGTCGCCCAATTCCGACTTGTATCTGAACCCAACAACTCAAATAAAAACTACACTTAAATAACTATGTTAAACCCTAGGGGGTGAATAATGAAAAGAGTAAATTTACATTTTAGTCCTAAAGGTTTGACCTAAAATGACACATTAGTCTAAATAGTCTTTTCTTTTGGACGTTTTAGTCTCTGACTTTTGTTATTTTTGGTTATTTTCATCTAACCCCACCAACTTTATTCAAAAAAGTCATTTAACTTAGGGACATTTTGGTCAAACCACATTTTTCTTTTGCTGGTGCAATGGTATGGGGATGGTGGTGCGCCAATTTACAGCAAAGATGATGGCGGTGGTTGTTGGTTTACGATGATGGCGGTGATGTTAGTTGATGACGAGGGTGGTGGAAAAGCGGGCGGTGGTGGTGGAAATGGTGGGTGGTGATGGTGGTGGGTGGGTGGAAATGTATAGCTACTAGATGATTTCGAATTTGCTCAAGTGAACCAACAACCCTAATTGATAACCTATAACCCTTTATATAATGGTCAACATGACCTAGCCCATCTCGAAATCTAGTATGGATTTCAAGATCCCTAGCCCATATTTCATAAACCTTTATTAACCCAACAATCTCTCCATAGGTTTACGTAATAGACTTCAAGCATTGCCTCCAGCAGCACCCGCACCTGCTCCAGTATTAGCACCAACACTCACAAACTCCAGGGATTACATGTCTCATAATTGGTAGCTTTACGCTCACACGAATTCATGGGGATGTTTGGTTTAGCCTTATGTTGCAGATAAGCCTTGTTCCTACGGGTACTTCTTCCGATCCTACACACTGCCATGAAGTCCAGCAGGTACTCCACCGGTATGCCTGGGTTTTTGCTGACCCCAAAACCCTACCCCCACGAAGGTTCCATGATCATGGTATTCCGTTGTTGCCCGGTACCCAACCGGTGAGTGCCCGCCCTTATCGTCAACCATATTTGCAAAAGGCGGAAATTGAAAAACAAGTCCGATAACTGCTACAACAGGGTTTGATTCGGCCAAGTCATTCCCCATTCTCATCACCTGTTTTGTTGGTTAAGAAGTCGGATGGGTCTTGGCGTTTTTGTATCGATTATCGGTCCTTAAACGACATCACAGTTAAAGACAAGTACCCCATCCCTATGATTAATGAGTTATTAGACGAGTTGCATGGCTCTCAAATTTATTCTAAGCTTGATCTTCGTTCGGGGTATCACCAAATTCGAGGTACGGGAGGAAGATATCCACAAAACGGCTTTCCGAACTCATGAAGGGCACTACGAGTTCGTTGTGATGCCTTTCGGTCTCACCAACGCGCCTGTCACTTTCCAATGTTTGATGAATTACTTATTTCGGCCGTTTCTTTGTAAGTTTATCTTAGTGTTTTTTTGATGATATTTTGGTTTATTCCAAAACTTTAGCTGATCATGTGGAGCACTTGAGTACTGTATTGGGCATTTTAGAAACTAATAATCTTTTTGCCAAGGAGTCGAAATGTTGTTTTGGTGTCCCACAAGTTCATTATTTGGGTCATATTATCTCAAAAAATAGGGTGGAGGTTGAACCCGAAAAGGTACAGTCGGTTTTGTCATGGCCAACCCCTAGCAATGCGAGGGGGTACGGGGTTTTTTAGGCCTCGCCGGCTACTACCGGAAGTTCATAAAAGGCTTTGGGGCACTTGCAGCACCATTACATAAATTAGTTGGTAAAGGACCTTATAAATGGGATGAAGATACAGAAGCATCGTTCAAGGCTTTGAAACTAGCCTTGACCACAACTCCTACCTTGGGACTTCCTAATTGGTCGAAACCTTTTACGGTTGAGTGCGACGCAAGTGGGGTGGGTATTGGCGCCGTCCTCACCCAAGATGGTCTGCCCCTTGCGTATTTTAGCGCCCTGTTAAAAGGGTCAATGCTTGCTTGGTCCACATACGAGAAAGAAATGTTGGCGGTAGTTAAAGCGGTTCAAAAATGGCGTCATTACTTACTCGGTCGACCTTTTGTCGTCAAGACCGATGCTTGAAATATCTTCTCGAACAACGTCTTTCGATTCCGGCTCAAGCCCGATGGCTACCTAAGCTTTTAGGATTTGATTACAAGATCGAATACAAGAAAGGGGTTGCAAACAAGGGTGTCGATGCACTTTCACGAATACCCGAGTTTCATTATATGGCTGTTTCACACCCATGTTCTTCTATATGGCACGATATTCAATGCGAGGTAAAGGCTGATCCTTACTATCAACAATTGCCCTCTATTTTAGTTAACAGGGGACGAGCCGAAGTGGTCATACGAGATGGGGTTTGGTTTAGAAATGGGGTTATCCTTCTCAGCCCTACCTCTCCTTTATTACTTACAGTCCTACATCTTTGTCATTCATCAGCAGAAGGGGGTCACTATGGGTACCACAAAACCTTGTCTAAAGTGAAGCACTCTTTTTGGTGGGTTGGGTTGAAGGAACGAGTTAAGCTTTTTATTCGTGAATGTCAAACGTGTCAGCGTTTCAAGTCCGATAGCATGCAACCGGCTGGCCTGTTGCAGCCGTTGCCAGTACTAGAAACGGTGTGGGAATATGTGAGCATGGATTTTGTGGAGGGTCTGCCTAATTCAAGGGGCTTCACTGTTGTCATGGTAGTAGTGGATAGGCTCTCCAAATATGCACACTTTGTACCAATGAAACACCCATTCACAGCCGCGACTGTCGCTCGGGAGTTCGTTTCTCACATTGTTAAGCTTCATGGGCTTCCTTCTTCAGTAATTAGCGATCACGATAAAATCTTTATTAGTTCGTTTTGGCAAGCCCTTTTTAAGTTGCAAGGAACACACTTGTGCATGAGCTCGAGTTACCATCCGCAAATGGACGGCCAAACGGAAGTTGTTAATCGCACAATGGAGCAATATTTAAGGTGTTTTGCCGGTGACAAGCCTAAAGGCTGGATCGATTGGCTTCCATGGGCCGAATACAGTTACAACACTTCGGTTCACTCTTCGACCAAACTGATTCCCTTCCAAGTGGTTTATGGCAGGCTACCTCCAAAACTCATACCATATGTACCGGGTACTACAAAGGTCCAGGCCGTTGACGATTATCTTCGAGACCGGGATGAGCTTCTCCAACAATTAAAGCGTAATTTGGTCTCTGCACAGAACCGGATGAAAGTACATGCTGATAAAAAACGACGCGAACTTGAATTCATGGAAGGTGATCTGGTTTATATTAAACTCCAACCATACCGGCAGACGAGTGTAGCTAATCGGTTGTCGAACAAGCTGGGTCCAAAGTTTTTCGGCCCTTACAAAATTCTCCAGCGGGTAGGATCGGTGGCGTATAAAGTTGATTTACCGCCGGGTTCGCAAATCCATGACGTCTTTCATGTTAGCCTCTTACGGAAGTGTGTTGGTCCGGTCATTGAAACGGGCTCTAAGGCTGTGGATGAGGAGATCCTTAAACCTCCTCAACCTCAACCCGAATGTGTACTGGATGAGCGGGTCGTTCGCAAAGGGAAGTTGTAACACCTGTGCCTCCACGGCCAACAAACAAATGCCAAACCAATGAAATATTGTATTTCATACTTGGGATTTGTAAAAATATGTGTATCGTTTACACATATCAACTCTTGTTCGATTTCAAACTCTAAATCGCTTTCTGGAAGGTTATACGCGCACTGATGCGTAAATATAACCAGTTTAATGCAACGAACACTTCGGAATAGTGACATTGGCTTAACATACCTTAAATAACCTTTACATAACTTAGAAATAAGTTTTGAAGGCTTTGGTATGGCAAAAACAAGTTAATTCGCTTACAGGGACTAAACTTGACAAACTGCGAAAGTATGCCAATTTGAACTGTAACAGACATTCCGGAACATGACCATAAGTTAAACACACCTTAAATATCCTTTATATAGCTTAGAAATAGGCTTTGAGGTGTTCGGTGTGCTAAAATAAACTTTTGAGTCATTCAGGGACTAAAAGTGTCAAAAAGTGCATAAGTTTGCATTTTCGCGCATAACTTACGTTCTGAATATATCCGGACATCTAAAAATTTATGTAAGCATGACTATATTATATTTTAGTGTTCGCCATAAGAAAAATCCATTCGTTGCGTCATTTGGATCGTTTTTCGCGCTTATGCGCATTCCGTCGTAATTAAGCAAACATCGCGATCGTACGACCGAACGAACCAACATCCGACATATTTTTGAGCATGTTTTGAGTTCCCTATACTTTAACTTCATTTTAGAGCCTTGAAATGAGGTTAACGGGGTTCAAACGCATCGAAAATCGCTTAAACGGGTTGCAGGGACTAAACCTGTCACTTTTGAAACAATTCTGGAACTGGGAGGCAGTAGCGTAGCGCGAGCCCTAAGGGCCTACCCGTCGCGCTACGCGACTGCATGATCAGACCAGATTCAATGTTTTTAATATCAGATTTCAGCTGATTAATCCTCCACCACACATTCTCACATGTCTAGTCAGCGGATAAGAACCATTTTTAGCTACCATGAGTTTCCGACAAGTGTACGGGTTGGATCATGGCACTTTTTCCATCAAACGATCTCAACGGTGGACCGAAAACTATATATACCCCATGCCCCCCATTGCATAACTTACAAGAATTCTGATTTTAGAAACTCTAAGTTGAAACCATTGTTTCATACCTGAGATTCTTGGATCGGGATTAGCATTCGGGGACCCTGGGTAAGTATTCTTTCGTTCTTTTCCTTATTTTATTGCTTTTCGAGTCCGAAAGTCAAACTTTGTTTGACTTTCAGCGTTGACCAGTAATGGTCAATGCGAAGTTCGTTTGAACTTCGCAACGTGATTGTAATCACGATGGTTATAGTCCCTTGGGACTATGCCTACTGATTACCACGTTGTCTAGGGTCGTAGGGTAAGCGATCTAATAAATCGCTTATACCTTCGAACTCGACCCAGTTTGGTCGATCATTAGGATCCGACCAAATACATTAGGTGACCCTAGTATAGGGCATAACCTTCCGAGGTTATACCCTATGGTCACATCGTTTAAGTAGTTGTATGATAGGTAGTTTATATGCCTTAGGTAAATTACCAGAATACCCTTTTCATGTATAATTGGTAATTAAGCATATGTAACCTAAACTTTTGTCACATAACTGATTATGTAACATGTTTAGGCATATAACACTTGTCATAGGACTAGTTAGACGGTCCGAACGCGTTTCACGCGCACGACGCGTTAAAGTAACGTATGTTACCTTAATGGGTCGCGATGGGTCGAAAGTACTTAGGTTAGGTTTCATGTAGTATGTAGGCCTTGTTATACCATATCATATGAGTTCCAATACTCATTTGGTTTACCAAGCCACATCCTATCCAATCTCTCGATTTAAGTCCGGTTTATTTATATAGTATTGGATTTGCCGACTGATTCCGTGCTCCCTCTAGCTTTGTTTGGTTGTTGTTCAAGACCTCCAAGCATTCTCAGGCGAGTACATTATTCCCCTCTTTTACTGTTTTCAACTGTTTTGGGGTGACTCATATGTGCTAAATGCTTTATCAATGATTTCAATAACAATTACAATGTGGTTTCAAGAACGATTACAATAATTTCAATAACAATTACAATGTAGTTTCAAGAACAATAACAAGGGTTTCAAGAACGATTTCAATGGTTCAAAAACTAATTACAAATTTCAAAAAGTGAACAAACTTGTTGGTTATAGTTACATAACCAAATGACATTCATTAGCAATGATCAAGCCGACCAGTATTAGGTTATGGTACCATAGGATCTGACAAATCCCGCTATTCTCTATACCCATGGTTATGTGTGGATATTTTGGGTAGCGACTGAATCTGTAATTATTAACTTACCCTTTGGTAAGGGTTTGTTAAGAACGAGAGCGAGAGCGAGTTGGAACGAGGAACGCGTCAAGAAGGTTTGAATGTTATTAGAGAATCGACCATAAAGTAGTTTCACAATTAAAACAAGAACGACTAGAACGATTTTACAAAATGGTTTAACGGTTGGGTAAACATTGGGACATGATTTACATTTGATCATGCATTTACACGAAACATAGTATTGATTTAAACCAAGTTTTACTTCAATACTTTGTTTTGTGCGTTTCACCTATGGTTTAGTTGATGCATTTCACTAGCCATACATATCACTTTTGACATTGGTTATACATAACATGATTTACATTGGACATGAACATTACTTTGGTGGTTTGGTTTGATTAACTGATTAAGTAACTATGCGTGTGTAATATGATACAAACATGGTGGATACGCCGCTGGTACTTCCTATATATAAGTGTTTGTATGGTATTACATATTGTAGCGTTAATTGAATCATTTCAGTTTGAGACATAGAACATTTTATACAAGTAACATACTTTTCACAAAACACTGTTTTACAAACAACTTATCTTATACAAACTCATTTTACATGGTTATTCATTTAATCATGCATTATTCTCTTATTTATACATATCATCTAAACTTATTATTTTTCAAATGATTTACAAAGACAAAGCAAATTACAAGGTTCATGACTAAACATTTTCTCAAACAGAAGTCATGAAACTTATTTTCAACAAAACTAATGTATTCGCCAGCATTTCTTTGCTGACCTCGTTTTCACATATGTTTCAGGTATTGTTGGATGATATCGTTTGATAGGATGCATGCTCACATAGGACTGGACAAGGCCTTAGTGACTCAATAACAATGATAGACTATGTTTAAATTGTGTATTTAGATTTCCAGATGATGTAATTATTCAATGTTTAATAAAACGAAACACTTTTTGGTATCCATGGTTATGAAACATTAATTCTGTTGCAACACGCCCCGATGTTTCCGCCGCGATTTGTTGTTTTACGCGGTCGGGGTGTGACAGAAAAGATGGTATCAGAGCCAATGGTTATAGGGAATTAGGTTATTAGTAATGCTTTGACCTAGTCTATAACTTTCTTAGGACCCTAACGCGAGTTTACTTGCGTTTAGTCATAAAACAATACCGTCACCTATCCTTAGGCGACGACCACAACAAGAACATAAATTTCAAAAACGCTTTGAAAACTAATCATCTGTTCTAGGATGATTAATTTCTAGGTTTTGAACCCTCTGTTATATGGTTTTGAACCCCTTTGAATTTTCAAAAATCGTCAAGGTTTTGGGTTTTAAATAATGTGAACACGTGCAAACTGGAAGGGTGAATGCCTGTATTCTGGGTTTTCTGTCTAGGCAAGCACTTCGTATACATCTCATCAGACGCGAGACCAGTTGTGCTTACCTGGGAATTCTTGGGATGAGTGTTCACTTATAGGCGAGCATGTCTTCGCGATACATTATTTTTAACCTATTTACTTTGACTAATCACCAAGGTCGTTTGTTGTTTTGTAGTAACAAACAAATGACCACTATCCTTGCTTTCATCAGATTTGTTTCATCTCATTCTTTTCGTCTAAATTCTCTCACTCGTTTCCTTTCATGTTTCCTCTTTTAGACAATGCCTCCTCGACGCGAAAACTAGATAGAGACTGCCGAGCTGGCAGAAATCATTGCACAGCAGATGGCTGCTCAATTTCCAATTCTCTTTGCTCAATGGAACCAAGCCAACAACAACAGCAATGTTCCATGCAAATACAAGGATTTTAACCAGGCTAAACCACTCAAGTTTAGTGGTTCTGAAGGGGCGACTGGGCTTCTTCAATGGTTCGAGAGCATTGAGAATACTTTCCGCCACGTGCAGTGGCCTGACAATCGCAAGGTTGAGTTTTCTTCGAGTGTGTTTCAGAAGAGGGCTCTCACATGGTGGAACGGGATTATGAGGGATCGTGGTGCAGAAGTTGCTCTAGCTCAGACGTGGGCTGAACTTAGGGCCCTTATGATGAGGGAATTCTGTCCTCGTCATGAGCAGCGAGCTTTGGAGAAGGAATTTGATGAGTTGAAGCAAGATAGTGGTGAGCATAGGGCGTATACTGATAGGTTTGAGGAGCTGAGTCTGCTTTGCCCGACAATGGTTACCCCACTTGACATAGCTATCGAAAGGTACATCGACGGCCTACCTGACTCGGTACAAGACATCCTTACTGGTAGTAACCCTGCCACACTCCGTCAGGCGATCGAGTTATCAGCGACATTGACTGAGTCGCAGATTCGGAAGAACAAGTTACACAGGAAGGGTGACAAGGGCAAGAAACAGTCAGCTGACAAGGAGGATAGCAAGAAAGGTCAAAACAAGAAGAGTAAGGAAGGTGAGACGTCAAAGAAATCAAAGAAGCGAAAGGGTGCCCAAAATTTTGCTGTTACAGCACAGACTGCTCAGAACCCGCGGAACCAACCAGCTCAGCCACCTGCAAAGAAAGCATATGCCGGTACCGCACCTTATTGTGCACGCTGCAACGGTCATCACGCAGTACAACAAGCTTGCTGGCAATGCACGACGTGTGGTAAACTTGGGCATTTGGCCAAGGTTTGTCGTTTGGGACAAAATCAGGCTGCTCAGGTTCAAGCTCCGGTTCAAGGGAATGCTGCGAGATTTCCACTGGGTTCATGTTTCAACTGCGGAGAGATTGGTCACTTCCGCCACAACTGCCCAAGAATGGTGAATGCAAATTGTAACACCCCGAAAATTTACGTCCTATAAGGTATTGACACGTGTCATAGGTTTGAACGTGTGAAGGAATGTTCTTGAAGGACTAAAGTTGACAAACAGTGATACTGTGTAATTATAAGGGTTCAAAGTGTCAACAATGAATAAATAGACTTTGCAATAACTCTACATGATGTTTATAACCTTAAATGAATAGATCATGGATCATACGAAGCGAATAGTGAAAGAAAGTGAGAGATTACAAACTACAGGGGTTAAATGTGCCAACATGTTTAAGTTATACCTGTGAGTGACCTTTTGACAAACCCGAAGCTTTGTAACGATTAATTATGCTCACTAGAATGTACCACAAAAATTTCATGAAGTTTCGATATCGTATGAGCAAGTTGTGATAAAATTCGTGTATGAGGGTTATAAGTGTCAACGTTGAAATTTAGGGCTTTTCGGGTGATCACAAAGTTACCCGAGGACTTAACAAAGTGGGTATAAGTCTTAAAGCCCCATATGTTAAATAACAAAGCTTCTTATGCAAGTAGGATGGTGAAAACGACCTTTCGAGGGACCAGGGACTAAATTGCAAATTTAAAGATGGCTGATTGTAGGCTTGCGCACCGTAGGGTGGATGTTGCTGCGCATCGTATGATGCCCTGCGCATCGCAGGGCTTAAACCCCTACGATGCGTATGGGGTGCCCAGTTGCGAAAATTCGACAGACAGTTGCCTGTTGCTGTGTAACCGACTTATAACTTAGTTTTTCGAAACCTTGGGCTGCCTAGGATGGTTTCTAGCCTATAGAGCACTTGTGGATGATAATGCAACACCCCTAGACTTATGTGTTGATCATCTAAGAGTGTTTGAAACCTTATATCAAGACCCACATGTTACCACATTGTTCATTCTTCAACTTCTGAGCATTTCCAGAGCATTCAAGTAGGCCACAAGCATTCCATATCATCCCTTAGACTTGTGTAAGTACCCTTGATCTTCTCTAGTTCATTCCTACTTAGTGTATGCCCGAGAAATCAAACCGTCGTAACTACGGTTTGACTTTTCGATAATAAATAATCGGTCCAGAGTTTAGTCGAATCAAAGGTTGTTATAAGTTGGTATTTATATGGTTGATAAACCCCTAAAAGGGCATTCACTAATTCGGATCCTAACTAGGTCGTTTATCGAGTCAAACCTCTTCCGAAAAAGTCAACAGAATTGTTATGTTTGGTTTAATGCATGATTAGCGATGTAAATGGCATATAGACTATTTTATTAATCATACCAACTGAAAATAAGTATAAAAACTTGTATACGCTTGTTTGATTCGACAACTTTCTATTTAGAACCGATTCGGAGCCGAGAGACGCAAAAGTTTGACTTTTGCGTTGACCTCAGTTCTGACCCGATTTATATAGGTTTAGACATGCCTTAAAGTTCCATTAGGACCTAGTTACATGTTAGTATAATCCTCTGCGTTTATACTAACCGAATCCGTAACTATCCGACGTTTCCGTTAAATGCCTAATAATGACCATAATGCCCTTATGACCGTAGAACGAGATTTTAGAAAATGTAAAAGTGCAAAAGTCTTTAATACTGACTATTGAACATGTCTGCAAAATTTCACGTCAATCGGAAGTCTAGATTAGGAGTTATGCTTAATGGCGTATTTATAAACATGTTTATAAATTAAACGGCGCCATTAGCGTAAAACCTATCTAAACTCAGTTGTGACACCAAATCTTTTACCCACTGATGTTAAATAATATTCTAGGATTTTTAAAGATTTTTAATTATTTTTAGACTGATCATAAGCTTGGATTAGCGCCTTAATTCGGTAAATACCGAATATACCCTTTTCGGGTATAAAATGAGTTTTACAAATCCTTTTAACGCCAATCCAATTGCTACTAATTTTAAATAATAAATTTAGTGTTTTGAACTTTATAAACTGACCTAGAAACTCAGAATACTATTTTAACCCGTAAATCGCTTAAAACGACGTTATACGCGTATTAAGCGCATAGTAAGGGTTTAAAACCATTTTGCCACATAGGACTTAACACCAACTGATATACCAAGTTAAAATAAACTATTTTACTGAATTATTCAAACCCGGATCACAGAAGCTTAAATGATCCCTTTTATACTCTTTAAAATGACCAAAATACCCCTACGGGGCTTAATATAAGATTTAACTCGTTTTGGGCATTATGGAAGGTATCCTACTGATGTCACAACATATTTAGGGCATGATAACTTAGGAAACCTGTTTAGGACTCTTATGGTTACCCGTTACGCGTCATATGCATTCGGTTCGGTTTATGTAACTAGTTTACATAAATTGGCCGAAACGGGTCAAGACTTATCAGTTTCGTCTCAAAATCCAGAATGTGTATGAAATACCCATATTAACCAAGTCTTCAAACTTGTCGGGTCTAAATCACATTCTATCCGGTCTTCGCTTAATCAAGCGTACGAACCGTATCTCCCTCTTGAAAACTAACCGGTCTAAGTCAAGGCTTAATTAGAGACCCGTTAGGATTCTAATAGGTTATTAAAAACCTTCGTTCCAGATTTAGGAGCTCAGTAAAAGCTATCTGTACTTGCTAATTTGATACGGCTGGGATTGAATTTATATTTAAGCTCAGGTAAATACTTTTAACTTATTTCCCTATACGGGCTTGGGGTACGGTATATAAAATACCGCTTGGTCGGGCATTGAATATTTAATCTTATTATGGTTAAGTTATTGAGATGACTCCGTTTAATTTGTTTTGTTTACTTAAAGCCTTTGGGGGTTAATGACCGTTGTCCCGGATATCCCTGGCATCATTCTACGAATGGCCACGACCTCAGCACCCGGCGTAGGCGTACGCCGTCGGTGTCTCATAATTAAATGTGGTGTGTCAATTAATCTTTAACCCGGCTCGATCCGAGCTACTGAACGCATAAGAAACATGTAAATCCTGTACAAGTTTATATATTTAAATAAGTATCCCAAGTTATAAAATATTATTTGTGCCATGTGCATTCAAAACAATCATGTTCTTAAACCCTTTTCAAAATGAGTCAGTTGATTGTATTTACCAGTGTAAACTGACGTATTTTCCCAAGAAGGCTAAGTGCAGGTACTAATTGGAATTGGCTGGCTACTCCTAGCATCAATAAAGAGTCTCGCAAGCTTAGATGCCTAAAGTCTGTTGAACCATGTTATTTTATTTGCGATCCGCCTGTGGATCCTTTACTTCCGTTGTAATACTTTGATGTTACACTATTTCGGATTGTAATATATTTATCCTTTTGCTTCCGCTGTGCATTTATATATTGTGTTGTTTGACTATGATGTTGCCAACCACGTCACGTTACTCCTCTACCGGGCCCACCGGTAACACGTGGAAATTTGGGGTGTGACAGGTTGGTATCAGAGCCAACATTGAGTGAATTAAACACTATCTTTTTGTGGTTAATCTCAATGACACATTAGCACATACCTTGACTTTCTGAGTCTAGACTTAACATAGGAATACTCTCAATCCTCATCTGGGAATTTTACTTCCAACTTTTATATATTGGATACGTCGCCAAGCGAAGAAACTGTAATAGGAATTCTCCACGCCCGGAGCCTTATATTGCTGACCTTCGTACAGCGGCTAGGATGAAACGTGCAAACAAGGAGAAAGCATTCAGGAATTTAATGAAGAAGAAACTCCTTTGCTGAAGATCATTTCCTCAATAATCCCTATAAGGACGTATTTATCTTTTCAGTCCCCTTCGAGGACAACATTATTCCTTTCAAGTCCCGCTTAGGGCAACTCTGTACTTTTATTTTCATATATTGGATTTTTCCAATATTCTTATCTAGTCTATTGATCTAGAAATCTTAGCTTATATTATAACCATCCCTTAGAAGGGAAGTGCCTACGGGCTATAACGTATTGTCCATCTGAGACACTGACATTGTGATTTTTATGATTCCTTGTCTATGGTGGTGAGCTCTGCTCAAGCCTATTAGACTAAATGATCAATGTGATCATGACTAATATGTCTCTGACATTGTGATCTTTATGATTCCTTGTCTATGGTGGTGAGCTATGCTCAAGCCTATTAGTCTATATGATCAATGTGATCATGACTAATATCATCAATATGATGATCATATTATCGACATCCTTAGTGATGAAGTGCCTACTGGCTATACTTTATAATATTGTCACTACGACAATGACAGTAGTAAATCTTAGGGTTCTTGTCTAAGGCAGTGGGCTATGCCCAAGCCTCATAGTCAATATGATCAATATTATCATGACTACTATCACCAGTGTGATGATTATTAATTTCTAATTTGTAATGTCAATTGATCCGCCTACGGGCCATATTGTATCGTCAATTTGACAACGACAGTAGTAGTCTTTGACTCTCTGTCCAGGAAAGATAATGAACTATGTTCAAACCTAAATGCTTTGATTCTCTGAAATCATGGCTTATAAATTAAACTCGTCTACTTGACTAAGCCTTTTGTACTATTACTAACTTATATTTTAGGATTAATAAGTGAGCATCCTGAATAAGATAAATATCATTCTCTTCCTGTCAGTTTAAATATTAAAAGAGAATCTTAAAAGGTTTGACCTAGCCTGAATGTTATTGTAGACCTTGCTAAGATGGTAAAACTTGGTTAAAAAGAGATTCAGATCATTGTTAACACTTTAAAATGTGTTGACACTCCCGACAATAGTGATATGATAAAATCACACTTGTCATCCCTATATTAAGATTTTTTTTATCTCTTAGCTAGAGTAAGTGATCAATAGGAATCATGACTGGTAAACGTCGAGCATGATGTACGCATCAAAACATCCATTTGGGATTGTGTACCTATGGAAAAAGGTGTAAAGATAGTTATTATTTCATAAAGTCTTGTCAAGACAATGAACTATGGAATTTTCCGATCCAAAGGAATTATCGATTATGTTTTAGATTTTTCCCTAATGACAAGGCCCCTGTGCCATCAAGAGTCCTTGGGAACACGCTCTCGTGCTATATGAAATGTCAGTACGACATTGACAGTCGTGATTTATGTCCCCTGTCTAATAAATATGAAGGATTATATTCCGCTTAAATGCCAAAGATGGTTATTTAAACTTAGGCAAAACATAATCAAATAAATTAAATTCTATCTATTGGCCTATATGGTTTAATTACGCCATGGCTATTTATTCATCAAATTCGACAATTCATCATATAATTAAACCAATTATTACTACTTGGTTTGTAGCCTTCAAAGCTTCACCATGGTTGATTCCTCTGAAGCTCACAATCGTCCAGTTGATCAGAATGATGATGTAAGACTGAACTTAACAAGCACCGAGTTAAAGGCTGTGTTAAATACCGCCATAAATAACGTTGTAGATCGTGTACTGAAGGATCACAAGCGAAAGGGCAATAATACCCCAATGCAAATTTGTAAAAAGGGTAAGACCGGTTTAAACTATAACCAGTCCAAGACAAAGGAGGCTAAACCCGAATGTAAGATTTGCGGGAAGAAGAGACACTTCAGTAAATGTATATATGAACAGATCAGGGGATGTGGTATCTGTAAAGAGAGGAATCACAAGACCCATGAATGCAAGGGATTGAAAAACAACCAACAGTCAGGTGAAAAACCCAGATGTAAGATCTGCAGGAAGCAACATGTTGGAAAATGCACAACCGACCCACGTACTAATTTATGTGGAATTTGCAAAACCAAGGGTCACAAGGCCTTGGATTGCAAGAAATTGGAAGATGCGACCTGTCATGGCTGTGGCAAAAAGGGCCATATCAGTACTAATTGCCCTACGGCTGCCAAGGGAAAAGCAATTAAGTCTGGATCTAACAAGGCTAACCAGCGAACAGAGGGAAAGCCAAGGTGCTCGACTTGCCAAAAACGCCACTTTGGAAAATGCAGGCTTGAGACCCAGTCTCAATCAGGATCACCTGCATGTGGGTTATGCAAGTCTAAAGACCACAAGACGATAGAGTGCAAGAAGATAAAGGATGCAACATGCTTCAACTGCCATGATAAGGGGCACATTAAGACCAACTGCCCTAAGTACGCTAAAAAGCCTGAGGAAGGCAAGAAGACCAATGCGAGGGTCTTCAGAATGGATGCAAGGGAAGCCGTTCAGGATGACAACGTTAGCACAGGTACCTTTTTGTAAATGATGTATAAACTAGAGTACTTTTTATACAGGTTCAGATAAGTCTCTTATAGACAATAGATATTTTAAATCTTTAAATCTGCCTGTTAAAACTCTAAGCGTTAAGTATGAAGTAAAAAATTTTGGTCGATAATACCTCAGAGACTACTGCAGCAATATTAAATGGATATTTAATATCCATTAGGAATTACTCTTCTCCGCTGTCCTTGTTGCGTTAATAAGAGGACTTTATATAGTATTAGGAAAGGTTTGGTTGCCTTAAAAATCAAGCCCATATTGTGAGTGTTAAGAAGCAATTAATTATCAAGACTCCGTATGAGACCACTCTCATAATTACACGTATTCGTACGAGTAATTAATATTAAACATAAAAAAATGGTGGAACTGGCCGTCCCCGGAATCGAACCTGGGTCTAGGCCGGCCGCACCCTTTCGTGCGCCTAGCCAACTGAGCTAGGTGCCTAGTTTGTGAAACTTCCATTATTTATTAGATATAAGCACTTGTACAATAAACTTCCTTATCATTTATCAATGATAATTCCTGCTAAGTGTCCTGTTAATAATAAATCTTCATGAACCATAAATTTAGCAAAATTTTTATTATCATCCACAAGGTATAACTACCAAGGAAACCATAGTAACCGATTCTTATAAATCGGCAAGGAATCCTTTCGAAAATCTAAGAGCACTCTTTCTTTGCATAGAGTACGACAACATATGTTATTTTATTTATTTTTCTCTTTGTTTTTATCGCCTGCGAATGCCAAACTATGTTGATAAAAGCATCATATGAGGATTGGGTATCTTAATAAATTCCATAGATTGCTTCCATGCCTGATCAGTATGGAGGTTTAATGCATGGAACCTCTGAGATATCCCAATAGTCATATCGTATTAAAGTCGACTAGTAGTATTCAAAGAAGATATCCAGAATGAAATTGTCCAAATAAATGTTCCCTGGTAAAGGAAGCTGTGGACTCATAGCATATAGATGTCACTCATTTGACACCAGCAAGGATAATTAGACTAGAGCCTGAGATCTGTAAAAATCTCTGTAACCTCCTTATACCTTGATTATCTTCTCCTAATATTACTCTGTTTACCCTGAGAGGCAGGTAGAGTTAAGGTTTAAATTCCGTTTAAGGCTATGTTATTATGAAATCTCCAAGACGGTTAGTACCATCATTGGAAGAATCGAAACCCTGATTAACTAAGATTAAAATAGAGGGTTCATATGGCCTAACTCAAATATCCTGAGGATTCGGTATAGTTAATGATGAAAGACGGTTCATTTTGCTTATGCATTATTTACCGCAACCCTGAATAGGTAACGATTAAGAATTTGCCATCAACTGCACAGGATAGTTGATCTGTTCGACTAACGGCAAGGATTAGCTATTCCCTAAACATTAGCTAAGCAGTGGTTGGAATAACCATCTCACCTTAAGAATATGTTTTTCTATAATAATGGATATGTAAGTATTAAGGCTACTCCTTTGGAGACCTTGTATAGATGAAATGTTAAATGTCTAGTATTAGATAAAGAATTGGTAAGTCCAATTATCAAGATCTGAAAGTTGCCTGGGGAACAACAAATAAGATTATACAAATCCATAATCGATTTTAGGTTGCCAGTATATGGCAAGAAATCGAGGAGTTATGAAAATAGCAAACTTCCTAAGTTCTTGTTAAGGAATATGTTTAACAAAAGATATCACCCAAGAAGGGTGTACCAAATTTGTGAAATTTTTAGGCTAGTTAAGCTTTGAATGTATGGAAATCATTCGAAGGAAATCGAATGTATCAAGATCAAGTAGCTTGTAAGCTAAAACCTATTTAAGGAGTTTTGCGGAGCTCGAAATACATTGCACACTAGTGACTGAAGGAGGTGTTCCGCCAATAAGTCAAGGAGCACTATCACAAAGTGGTATATGGATTTACGATGTGATAAACATCCTATATCGATTGAGGATCGGCATGTTAGGAAGCTTCGAAGGAAGCATATACCTTTTGTAAAGGTCAAATGGGATGCCCGAAGAGGTCCCGAATTCACGTAGGAGGTTGAATCCACGATGAAAGAAAAGTACCCTTACTTGTTTCAGTAAATCTCGGGTCGAGATTTCTTTTAAGGGGGTGAGGATGTAACACCCCGAAAATTTACGTCCTATAAGGTATTGACACGTGTCATAGGTTTGAACGTGTGAAGAAATGTTCTTGAAGGACTAAAGTTGACAAACAGTGAAACTGTGTAATTATAAGGGTTCAAAGTGTCAACAATGAATAAATAGACTTTGCAATAACTCTACATGATGTTTATAACCTTAAATGAATAGATCATGGATCATACGAAGCGAATAGTGAAAGAAAGTGAGAGATTACAAACTACAGGGGTTAAATGTGCCAACATGTTTAAGTTATACCTCTGAGTGACCTTTTGACAAACCCGAAGCTTTGTAACGATTAATTATGCTCACTAGAATGTACCACAAAAATTTCATGAAGTTTCGATATCGTATGAGCAAGTTGTGATAAAATTCGTGTACGAGGGTTATAAGTGTCAACGTTGAAATTTAGGGCTTTTCGGGTGATCACAAAGTTACCCGAGGACTTAACAAAGTGGGTATAAGTCTTAAAGCCCCATATGTTAAATAACAAAGCTTCTTATGCAAGTAGGATGGTGAAAACGACCTTTCGAGGGACCAGGGACTAAATTGCAAATTTAAAGATGGCTGATTGTAGGCTTGCGCACCGTAGGGTGGATGTTGCTGCGCATCGTATGATGCCCTGCGCATCGCAGGGCTTAAACCCCTACGATGCGTATGGGGTGCCCAGTTGCGAAAATTCAACAGACAGCTGCCTGTTGCTGTGTAACCGACTTATAACTTAGTTTTTCGAAACCTTGGGCTGCCTAGGATGGTTTCTAGCCTATAGAGCACTTGTGGATGATAATGCAACACCCCTAGACTTATGTGTTGATCATCTAAGAGTGTTTGAAACCTTATATCAAGACCCACATGTTACCACATTGTTCATTCTTCAACTTCTGAGCATTTCCAGAGCATTCAAGCAGGCCACAAGCATTCCATATCATCCCTTAGACTTGTGTAAGTACCCTTGATCTTCTCTAGTTCATTCCTACTTAGTGTATGGCCGAGAAATCAAACCGTCGTAACTACGGTTTGACTTTTCGATAATAAATAATCGGTCCAGAGTTTAGTCGAATCAAAGGTTGTTATAAGTTGGTATTTATATGGTTGATAAACCCCTAAAAGGGCATTCACTAATTCGGATCCTAACTAGGTCGTTTATCGAGTCAAACCTCTTCCGAAAAAGTCAACAGAATTGTTATGTTTGGTTTAATGCATGATTAGCGATGTAAATGGCGTATAGACTATTTTATTAATCATACCAACTGAAAATAAGTATAAAAACTTGTATACGCTTGTTTGATTCGACAACTTTCTATTTAGAACCGATTCGGAGCCGAGAGACGCAAAAGTTTGACTTTTGCGTTGACCTCAGTTCTGACCCGATTTATATAGGTTTAGACATGCCTTAAAGTTCCATTAGGACCTAGTTACATGTTAGTATAATCCTCTGCGTTTATACTAACCGAATCCGTAACTATCCGACGTTTCCGTTAAATGCCTAATAATGACCATAATGCCCTTATGACCGTAGAACGAGATTTTAGAAAATGTAAAAGTGCAAAAGTCTTTAATACTGACTATTGAACATGTCTGCAAAATTTCACGTCAATCGGAAGTCTAGATTAGGAGTTATGCTTAATGGCGTATTTATAAACATGTTTATAAATTAAACGACGCCATTAGCGTAAAACCTATCTAAACTCAGTTGTGACACCAAATCTTTTACCCACTGATGTTAAATAATATTCTAGGATTTTTAAAGATTTTTAATTATTTTTAGACTGATCATAAGCTTGGATTAGCGCCTTAATTCGGTAAATACCGAATATACCCTTTTCGGGTATAAAATGAGTTTTACAAATCCTTTTAACGCCAATCCAATTGCTACTAATTTTAAATAATAAATTTAGTGTTTTGAACTTTATAAACTGACCTAGAAACTCAGAATACTATTTTAACCCGTAAATCGCTTAAAACGACGTTATACGCGTATTAAGCGCATAGTAAGGGTTTAAAACCATTTTGCCACATAGGACTTAACACCAACTGATATACCAAGTTAAAATAAACTATTTTACTGAATTATTCAAACCCGGATCACAGAAGCTTAAATGATCCCTTTTATACTCTTTAAAATGACCAAAATACCCCTACGGGGCTTAATATAAGATTTAACTCGTTTTGGGCATTATGGAAGGTATCCTACTGATATCACAACATATTTAGGGCATGATAACTTAGGAAACCTGTTTAGGACTCTTATGGTTACCCGTTACGCGTCATATGCATTCGGTTCGGTTTATGTAACTAGTTTACATAAATTGGCCGAAACGGGTCAAGACTTATCAGTTTCGTCTCAAAATCCAGAATGTGTATGAAATACCCATATTAAGCAAGTCTTCAAACTTGTCGGGTCTAAATCACATTCTATCCGGTCTTCGCTTAATCAAGCGTACGAACCGTATCTCCCTCTTGAAAACTAACCGGTCTAAGTCAAGGCTTAATTAAAGACCCGTTAGGATTCTAATAGGTTATTAAAAACCTTCGTTCCAGATTTAGGAGCTCAGTAAAAGCTATCTGTACTTGCTAATTTGATACGGCTGGGATTGAATTTATATTTAAGCTCAGGTAAATACTTTTAACTTATTTCCCTATACGGGCTTGGGGTACGGTATATAAAATACCGCTTGGTCGGGCATTGAATATTTAATCTTATTATGGTTAAGTTATTGAGATGACTCCGTTTAATTTGTTTTGTTTACTTAAAGCCTTTGGGGGTTAATGACCGTTGTCCCGGATATCCCTGGCATCATTCTACGAATGGCCACGACCTCAGCACCCGGCGTAGGCGTACGCCGTCGGTGTCTCATAATTAAATGTGGTGTGTCAATTAATCTTTAACCCGGCTCGATCCGGGCTACTGAACGCATAAGAAACATGTAAATCCTGTACAAGTTTATATATTTAAATAAGTATCCCAAGTTATAAAATATTATTTGTGCCATGTGCATTCAAAACAATCATGTTCTTAAACCCTTTTCAAAATGAGTCAGTTGATTGTATTTACCAGTGTAAACTGACGTATTTTCCCAAGAAGGCTAAGTGCAGGTACTAATTGGAATTGGCTGGCTACTCCTAGCATCAATAAAGAGTCTCGCAAGCTTAGATGCCTAAAGTCTGTTGAACCATGTTATTTTATTTGCGATCCGCCTGTGGATCCTTTACTTCCGTTGTAATACTTTGATGTTACACTATTTCGGATTGTAATATATTTATCCTTTTGCTTCCGCTGTGCATTTATATATTGTGTTGTTTGACTATGATGTTGCCAACCACGTCACGTTACTCCTATACCGGGCCCACCGGTAACACGTGGAAATTTGGGGTGTGACACAAATGCTGGCGCAAACCCGAATGCGAACGTCAACGTCAATGTGAATCCAGCACGCGGTCGAGTGTTTAACATCAATGAGGCACTCAATGATGAACGAGTGAACAATTAGCAGTTTGTTTTTCCTCTGGTTGTTATCTTGTAACATTTAAAGACAATGCGGTTGTTATATAAATAAACTTTGTGGTTTTATTTTTAACTAATGCAATTGTATGAATGTTTGATTCAACCTTATGATGTTAACATAAAGACAAAACTACTCGTGTGGTTCTGTCATTTTTATGATCACTTGTGATCTCCCTAAGAACCTCAAACACTTACTTCTTTTAAATCTAAAGTATCTTATCGTCTTGCACCGTTCTAGATGCAAGAATTATCAAACAGCTTCAAGAGTTGTCTGATAAAGGATTCATCCGTCCGAAATTTTCACCTTGGGGAAAACTCTTGCCCTCTTTGTGAAAAAGAAAGATGGATCTTCTCGAATTCATATCGATTAACGTAAGCCTGTTAAGCTTACCATCAAGAATCGATATCCCCTACCTTAAATTGATGATCTCTCCGATCATCTGCAGAGCGCTTCATGCTTTTCCAAGATCGATTTGCGTTCTGGGTATCATCAACTTCGTATGCTCGAAGAAGATATTCCCAAAACGGCTTTCTGCACGAAGTATGGCCATTACGAGTTTACAGTCAGGCCTTTTGGATTGACAAATGCTCCAGCCATCTGCATGGACTTAATAAATAAAGTCTACAAGTCTTATTTGGATCAGATCGTCATTGTTATTATTGATGACATCTTGATCTATTCATGTCCTGAGCCAATCACGATCAACACCTTCGTTGACATCGGAGCCCTGATTGAATTCCTTGTACACTTTAAAATGTACAAAACAACTCAATTAGGACAAACCGAATTCCTTTTAAGATCTTCCTATCTTCATAGTTAGATTCTTGAAAATATTTAAAGTGCCAAAGGAAATCCACGGATTGGGTTCCTGGTATGCTTTAAATACCCGTGTCCAAAGATAGCAAAATAAAGGTCAAATTGAACGATTATGCGATTGAACGAGTATGCAATTATGCGATTATGTGTTTATGTGTTATGTATTCTCCTCTATGTTTTTGTGTTTTTATACTCTGGATAATTCGTTATCCAAATCCTCGCAGGATCTTTCATATCTTCATATGAGGGATTCATAGCAGGATAGTCAAAAGGTACTACCTTAAATCCTTATGGGCTCCTACGTAGTAGTTAAGACCCTTGGGTTATATAGTACCATTCCATGATTCGATAAGAGATCCTTTTAGTGGTCTAGTCTAAAAGATTGATTCACAATTTGGTTAAAGAACGACATCTAGTGATGTAGCTGAACAGACTCCTTGATAGTCTATTTAGATCATTTATTGATTTAATTAAAAGGACTCTACGGAGGTCTAGTCACACTCATCATAGGAAAGTTCATTTGGTTTTACCCTACACATTATAAAATAGACTATGTGAACTGTGCAAGGAATTGTCTGATTATGGACGCGTACATAATTATGAAATTTAGTGCACAGAAACCCAGTAAGGTTTACTATGTGTAAGAACCGATAGTGACAACAATAATAAAATGATAACAATGTAATGGAGGCACGGTGGACGCACCAATGATGCTTCATATACTTGTATATAAGTATCCCTCTTACATTGCAAGCATGATGTTATTAAAGTTACTAGAAGTTCAGAACCCTAACCAATGTTTTTCGGTCTTTTCAACTTCATGTTTTCAAGCTCTCACAAGTTTCCTCTAAATAAATTTCGGGACGAAATTTCCTAAAGTAGGGGAGACTGTAACACCTGTGCCTCCACGGCCAACAAACAAATGCCAAACCAATGAAATATTGTATTTCATACTTGGGATTTGTAAAAATATGTGTATCGTTTACACATATCAACTCTTGTTCGATTTCAAACTCTAAATCGCTTTCTGGAAGGTTATACGCGCACTGATGCGTAAATATAACCAGTTTAATGCAACGAACACTTCGGAATAGTGAAATTGGCTTAACATACCTTAAATAACCTTTACATAACTTAGAAATAAGTTTTGAAGGCTTTGGTATGGAAAAAACAAGTTAATTCGCTTACAGGGACTAAACTTGACAAACTGCGAAAGTATGCCAATTTGAACTGTAACAGACATTCCGGAACATGACCATAAGTTAAACACACCTTAAATATCCTTTATATAGCTTAGAAATAGGCTTTGAGGTGTTCGGTGTGCTAAAATAAACTTTTGAGTCATTCAGGGACTAAAAGTGTCAAAAAGTGCATAAGTTTGCATTTTCGCGCATAACTTACGTTCTGAATATATCCGGACATCTAAAAATTTATGTAAGCATGACTATATTATATTTTAGTGTTCGCCATAAGAAAAATCCATTCGTTGCGTCATTTGGATCGTTTTTCGCGCTTATGCGCATTCCGTCGTAATTAAGCAAACATCGCGATCGTACGACCGAACGAACCAACATCCGACATATTTTTGAGCATGTTTTGAGTTCCCTATACTTTAACTTCATTTTAGAGCCTTGAAATGAGGTTAACGGGGTTCAAACGCATCGAAAATCGCTTAAACGGGTTGCAGGGACTAAACCTGTCACTTTTGAAACAATTCTGGAACTGGGAGGCAGTAGCGTAGCGCGAGCCCTAAGGGCCTACCCGTCGCGCTACGCGACTGCATGATCAGACCAGATTCAATGTTTTTAATATCAGATTTCAGCTGATTAATCCTCCACCACACATTCTCACATGTCTAGTCAGCGGATAAGAACCATTTTTAGCTACCATGAGTTTCCGACAAGTGTACGGGTTGGATCATGGCACTTTTTCCATCAAACGATCTCAACGGTGGACCGAAAACTATATATACCCCATGCCCCCCATTGCATAACTTACAAGAATTCTGATTTTAGAAACTCTAAGTTGAAACCATTGTTTCATACCTGAGATTCTTGGATCGGGATTAGCATTCGGGGACCCTGGGTAAGTATTCTTTCGTTCTTTTCCTTATTTTATTGCTTTTCGAGTCCGAAAGTCAAACTTTGTTTGACTTTCAGCGTTGACCAGTAATGGTCAATGCGAAGTTCGTTTGAACTTCGCAACGTGATTGTAATCACGATGGTTATAGTCCCTTGGGACTATGCCTACTGATTACCACGTTGTCTAGGGTCGTAGGGTAAGCGATCTAATAAATCGCTTATACCTTCGAACTCGACCCAGTTTGGTCGATCATTAGGATCCGACCAAATACATTAGGTGACCCTAGTATAGGGCATAACCTTCCGAGGTTATACCCTATGGTCACATCGTTTAAGTAGTTGTATGATAGGTAGTTTATATGCCTTAGGTAAATTACCAGAATACCCTTTTCATGTATAATTGGTAATTAAGCATATGTAACCTAAACTTTTGTCACATAACTGATTATGTAACATGTTTAGGCATATAACACTTGTCATAGGACTAGTTAGACGGTCCGAACGCGTTTCACGCGCACGACGCGTTAAAGTAACGTATGTTACCTTAATGGGTCGCGATGGGTCGAAAGTACTTAGGTTAGGTTTCATGTAGTATGTAGGCCTTGTTATACCATATCATATGAGTTCCAATACTCATTTGGTTTACCAAGCCACATCCTATCCAATCTCTCGATTTAAGTCCGGTTTATTTATATAGTATTGGATTTGCCGACTGATTCCGTGCTCCCTCTAGCTTTGTTTGGTTGTTGTTCAAGACCTCCAAGCATTCTCAGGCGAGTACATTATTCCCCTCTTTTACTGTTTTCAACTGTTTTGGGGTGACTCATATGTGCTAAATGCTTTATCAATGATTTCAATAACAATTACAATGTGGTTTCAAGAACGATTACAATAATTTCAATAACAATTACAATGTAGTTTCAAGAACAATAACAAGGGTTTCAAGAACGATTTCAATGGTTCAAAAACTAATTACAAATTTCAAAAAGTGAACAAACTTGTTGGTTATAGTTACATAACCAAATGACATTCATTAGCAATGATCAAGCCGACCAGTATTAGGTTATGGTACCATAGGATCTGACAAATCCCGCTATTCTCTATACCCATGGTTATGTGTGGATATTTTGGGTAGCGACTGAATCTGTAATTATTAACTTACCCTTTGGTAAGGGTTTGTTAAGAACGAGAGCGAGAGCGAGTTGGAACGAGGAACGCGTCAAGAAGGTTTGAATGTTATTAGAGAATCGACCATAAAGTAGTTTCACAATTAAAACAAGAACGACTAGAACGATTTTACAAAATGGTTTAACGGTTGGGTAAACATTGGGACATGATTTACATTTGATCATGCATTTACACGAAACATAGTATTGATTTAAACCAAGTTTTACTTCAATACTTTGTTTTGTGCGTTTCACCTATGGTTTAGTTGATGCATTTCACTAGCCATACATATCACTTTTGACATTGGTTATACATAACATGATTTACATTGGACATGAACATTACTTTGGTGGTTTGGTTTGATTAACTGATTAAGTAACTATGCGTGTGTAATATGATACAAACATGGTGGATACGCCGCTGGTACTTCCTATATATAAGTGTTTGTATGGTATTACATATTGTAGCGTTAATTGAATCATTTCAGTTTGAGACATAGAACATTTTATACAAGTAACATACTTTTCACAAAACACTGTTTTACAAACAACTTATCTTATACAAACTCATTTTACATGGTTATTCATTTAATCATGCATTATTCTCTTATTTATACATATCATCTAAACTTATTATTTTTCAAATGATTTACAAAGACAAAGCAAATTACAAGGTTCATGACTAAACATTTTCTCAAACAGAAGTCATGAAACTTATTTTCAACAAAACTAATGTATTCGCCAGCATTTCTTTGCTGACCTCGTTTTCACATATGTTTCAGGTATTGTTGGATGATATCGTTTGATAGGATGCATGCTCACATAGGACTGGACAAGGCCTTAGTGACTCAATAACAATGATAGACTATGTTTAAATTGTGTATTTAGATTTCCAGATGATGTAATTATTCAATGTTTAATAAAACGAAACACTTTTTGGTATCCATGGTTATGAAACATTAATTCTGTTGCAACACGCCCCGATGTTTCCGCCGCGATTTGTTGTTTTACGTGGTCGGGGTGTGACAGAAGTATCGACCAAAAACAGAATTGTTAATCAAATGGGTCGGTGGTGCTCGGGAGGATGCGACTTGGGAGACGAAGTGGCGTTTCGCCAAAGCTTATCCCAACTTCCACCTTGAGGACAAGGTGGGTTCGAGTGGGGTGGATTGTTACAGACCTACGCCAACCCGCAAGACCCAATCGGAAGAGCCCATGCAGACGTCGGTGAAGTAGAAGGCCCATGCACCATGCTGGGTTATGCACATGGAGGTTTATATATTTGTTTTTTTAATTTAAGTGTGTCAAGAATAAAGGAGGTTGTGGGCAATGCCTGAGCTCCACGTTTAGTATTACTTTATGAGTTTTTTCCAATTTCTTAGGAGATATTGTTAGTGGGTCTAATAGTGGGTCGTCAGTTTGTACCTCTTTATAAGAGTAGTTTATTTGTTTGATAAAATTATGAAATATAATATTTGCTGTAAAAATGTGTGTATTCATCGATTGATTACAGAAGCTATAAATAGCCAAATTACAATTGTACATACAAGGAAATGAGATATGTAAGGCTAATTCTATGGCAGACAAATGACCGACACAATATTTATCTAAAAATAGTTGAAGCTATCAATAGAAATATATTTAATACATATCAATTAGTGGTATCCTTAATATGCTGTAACACCCTTAAATTTATACTTGAATTAATCATTTATTTATACCAAAAGATAATAGTTTAACATAAGTTTCAGAAGTATCATAAGCCTTAGTCGACTAATGACTAAGTTAGAACATACAAAAGTTGTTTGAGAATTTGTTTACGACCCATGAACAAAATTTAAGTAAGATTAAACACATAGCGGAAGCTTCAAAAATCGTGTTCGGTTCTTCGACGTTGCTTGACCACCATCCGTAAGGTCCATCTAACCACCTAGGGTCAAAACCATTAAAACATTAGTTTTGAACTTTGGTACATAAGACTTAAACATATGATCCAATCATCAATTAAAAATAAACAAAAAATTTAAAGTCTTCTGGATTTACCGTAAATTACGGTATTACCGTAATTTACGGTGAGTTCTGGAGATATTTGGTTCACCGTAAACCAGGGGAATACCACCGTAAACATTTAACTTCTACCGTAAATTACGGTACTACCGTAATTTACGGTAGTACCTGGAATTTCAAGTTTTGTTTTGTTTGTTTATTACACCAAGTTTCTAACTCTCAAATTTCTGTTTTTCTATGATACCGAAACATTAAAACCTCGTATTCCTGATATGATATATATATTAACCAATCATCAAAGAACAATCTATCATATTCCGAAGCATTTATCATGCCTTGCTTGATTGTTTGACCCGTTTGGATGCCAAGAGTTAGGCATCAAACAAGGCATTTCAAAAATCCAATTTCTAACAATTGTTTTGATCCGTCTCACTTGATTAAGACGAAAAGTCACTTCCGTGACGTATTGATCTATCTTGTTTACCATGTTTTCAAGACTACAACATAAAACTAACAAATAATTCATAATGTAACGAAACGGTAATTTCGTACCTTTAGAGCACGTTTTTCCCCCGTGAATTCCCTCCGGCTTGTCCGTTTGATGATCCGGACTCTTTGCCTAGAAGATTCAGTTTACAGCTTGTTTAGAATTCTTTTTATGACCATAATCATATCATTGTGAAACATGATCAAATCTGCGTTTTCATCATAATTTTTATCATTTAAATCCTCTCTTAGGCATTTCAACAAACACCTAACGGGTCAGATTCTTCTATAATTATTACCAAGTTCATGGTTTGTAATTAACATCTAATTTCACTTTAATTAAGCAATTTGTACTCATTTAAACATTCAAATTACTAAATTTCCTCATACCATTCAGCTTTTCTATAGATTAAAATTCATAATCCTAGTACTTGTCTAGTCTTTACAATATCATAAATCACCTACAATGGTGATTGTAATTTCTTCAAGTAACATGCAATGATTTTCACAATTTATCATCTAGGGTTTAATCCTAAACAACATATTACTTCAAGATTCATTCATGCATGACATATCTAGGTTCAATTTCAGTTATTCACCATTAACCTAGAATTTATGGTGAATCAAAATATTAAAATTATACATACCTTTTGATCCCTATAACGAGGTGATCACTAATTCATGTTTAGAATTCGATTTGAAACGGATTTGAGGCTTCAATTTAGTAGATTTTGGTGTGAAGCTAGGGTTGGAGAATCCCCTGTGTCGCCCCCCTTTCTCTTGATCGACCAGACACACAAGTTTTTGTGTGTTTGGTTTGGTTTTGTTACTATTAGTAATTATCTTTCACTTTTGACAAGTTTAAACCCTCAACTATGATTTTCCTTTAAGTTTAAATATTTTAACCATGTTATGAATTATTTCAAGACTTGAATTTAACTAGGTTAAGTTCCTAGTTGGTAAATTCTTGTTTGTTATTTCATTAGAATTTTAATATAAGGATTCATATTTTCGGGGTGTTACAAGTTCATCCCCCTTAAAAGGGTTTCGTCCCCGAAACCGAATTACGTACCAAATAAAGCAGGGTGAAGACGTCGCATCTCCTCTTCGGACTCCCATGTAGTGTCCGAACCTTTCCTATGCTCCCATTTGACTTTGACTTGGTCAATTCGTTTCTTTCGTAAATGTTTGACCTTTCGGTCTAAAATCTCCACCGGTCTCACCGCATAATTCAGACTATTATCCACTTCGATATCATCGTAATGGATATAGGCCGTTTCGTCTGCTAGGCACTTTCTTAATTGTGACACGTGAAACATGCCATGGATTCCACTTACCTCCTGCGGTAATTCAAGACGGTAAGCTACCGTGCGAACTCTTCCGATAATTTTAAATGGCCCGATAAACCTTGGGCTTAGCTTCCCCCTTTTTCTGAATCTAATAACGCCCTTCCATGGGGAAACTTTTAGCATGATCATGTCACCGACTTGGAATTCGATTGGCCTTTTCCTTTTATCAGCATACGCCTTTTGCCTGTCTTGAGCCGCTTTCAAGTGTGCCCGAACTTTATCGATCTTTTCATTCGTGGCTCGTACTATATCTTGGTGGGCGAGTTCACGTGGACCCACTTCACCCCAACATACCGGGGTTCGACACTTCCTACCGTAAAGCATTTCGTATGGTGCCATCTTAATACTAGATTGGTAACTGTTGTTATACGAAAACTCGACTAACGGTACGTGAACATCCCAACTGCCTCCAAAGTCGATTATACACGCCCGTAGCATGTCCCCCAATGTTTGTATCATTCTTTCACTTTGTCCATCCGTTTGAGGATGGTACGCAGTGTTAATGAACAATTTAGTTCCCATTTGCTCTTGGAAATCTCGCCAGAAATTCGAGGTAAACCGGGTATCCCTATCGGACACGATGGACACCGGCACCCCATGACGTGCTATGATTTCATTGGTATAAACTTCTGACATCTTTTCTGACGTATAAGTCTCACGAATCGGAATGAAGTGAGCACTTTTCGTCAATCTATCCACCACTACCCATATGGCATCAAAACCACGATTCGTCTTAGGCAACTTGGTTAACAAGTCCATTGTAATATGTTCCCATTTCCAAACCGGAATGTCTAACGGTTGGAGTTTGTCGTATGGTTTCTGGTGCTCCGCCTTGACTTGTAAACATGTCAAGCATTTTTCCACATATTTCGCCACGTCCCTCTTCATTCCGGGCCACCAATAATTTTGTTTCAAATCATTGTACATCTTGGTTGCACCCGGATGAATTGAATAACGGGATTTATGAGCTTCGTTAAGTAGAAGCGCCTTTACTCAACAAGTATGTGGGACCCATATCCTTCCGGATCGAGTCTTCAACCCGTGATTCCCATCCGACAAATCTTTCAATTGACCGATTATTCTTTCTTTCTTCCAATTTTTTTCTTTTACTGCTTCTGTTAGTGCATTACGTCTATTGACTTCGTCTTGTTTCATGTTATGTTATAGAATAGGTTAGAATTTTCAGTGCACGAAGTTCGAGAGTCAAAGATTAGAAGTTAAGGAGCTGATTTCGCTCATATGTACATGACATATAAGAGAAATCATAACATCTGATTTCGCTTATATGGCAGGTACATAAAAGCGAAATCAACACTACTATATAAGGCACACTTGTTAGTTCATTCGACACGCGACCTCTGAAAGTGTAACGAAGTGCTGCCAGTTTTCTGTCAGGTTGTAATCATTGTTAAACGCTATATAAGAGACATATTAAAGATTAACAAGTTGTGTTCGTGTCTAGTTCTCTGATTCCGCCTTTGAACTGGACTTAAACTCTTCTAATCGACTCAATCGGGTCAAACAACGATCCAAAAAGTGGTATCAGAGCTAGTGAAGAAGAGTTTAGCTTGATTTCGATTATATTCTGACTTCTACACCTTCTTTCATCATTTCAGAGAATTTTATCACTCAAAACCGGATCAAAATTTCACAGTGTGTGTAAAATTAGACATAGATAAAGCCTGGAAAGTTTCAGATTAAAATTCGAACTAAAAATGGACTAAATTGGCTTCGGAGTTGATTCCGCTTTTATGGACAATTGGTGATTCCACTTTTATGTCATAGTTAATTCCGCTCCAAAGGTCATATTTTCATATGATTTCGCTCCAAGGGACATACTCAGTCTAATTTCGCTTATTTGATCAAAGTGATTCCGCTCTAGTGTCAATGTATTAAGGGGTTTCGCTTTTAAAGACACCTGATTTCGCTCCAGTAGACAAAAGTTGATTTCGCTCCAGTGGACAAAACTTGATTTCGCTTCAACGGACATTATAAGTCTGATTTCGCTCGAGTGTCATTTTTGAGTCAAAAGTGGACTTTTTCGTGTCGAGATTATTTCACGTCGATCGAGTGTCAGTCTGTTACAATTTATTTGTTATTAATTGTACTGATTGTGTTTGTTTGATATTTCTGTCAGGTTTACATCATGGCTGAGGAATTTTACAACACGTTTTACAACGCGTTCGCAACCGAATCGTCTGAGGCTACAAATGTTACACCAAAAACCATCACGAAGGCGCTCAATGAAAACATCAAGCATGATAACTTCTACGGAACAAATTCAAAGCCTCCAACTTTGGATAGCATTGATGATTATACATGGTGGAAGGAACGGTTTATTAACTGGGCTAAAGCATATGCTCATGAAAGCTGGTTCTGCCTAGAGTATGGATATGAAAAACCAAAAGATGATAAAGGCGAAGATCTTGTATTCAAGAAGTTTACTAGAGAAGATAAAGCTGAATTTGGAGCTGAACAGAGAATGATAGCATTGATCCAGCCAGCAATCAGAAATGACATCTTTGCACTGCTAAATCATAATGGGTCATCTAAGTCTGTCTGGGAAGCTTTACGACTTAAAGCTGAGGGGGGAAAACAGATTAGAAAAAACAAAATAGCTTTGATCTGTTTGATAACATAAAAGGAGAGTCGGTGAGGCAAATGATTGAGAGATTCTGTCATCTTAAAATCGAACTTGAACGTTTTAAAATTGAGAAAACAAAAGAGGAACTTATTGATAAAGTGATTGAAGCGTTACCACGAGCTGATCAGTGGCAAACGTTTGTATTTATCTTAAAAAATGATGCTTCATATGATAATATTACTCTTGATGTTTTGTTTGAAAAGATTGAAAGTCATGATCTGGAGCTACAAAAGCAAAACAAGATGACTGATTCTTCACATCAACAGAACGTTGGCTTGTATTACAAAGGTAGTGTGTTTTCTGATAAAGGCGTTGGTTCACCAAAAACAACATTTAGTGGTGAAAAGATGAAAGAACCAACAACAATGTCAACAAGTCATCATTCTGGATATCATTCATCTTCAAAGACAAATTCTGATGATTCTGAAGAAATTCTGTGCAACATTGCTCTTAAACTGAAGAATTCTCCTGCAATGAGCATAAATGCAGCTAAGCAGCAAATGAGTTTCCTTGCATCTGTTCTGGAGTCATATGAAGGTCTAGTAGCTGGCAAAATTGGAAACTCCGAATTGACCAAAGAAGACTATGACCAGATTGATCCGGAAGAGATGGAGCTCATTGACATCCGTTGGTGTTTAGCTAGTTGTATTCGAAGAGCTCAGAGGTATATGGAGATTACTGGAAAACAATCGCTTGGAGGTGCTTCAACAAAGCTTGGATTCGATAAATCCAAAGTGACCTGCTTCAAATGCAAGCAGAAAGGTCATTTCAAGAGAGAATGCACTAATTCTGCAGTTGGTGGAAATGAACATCCGTTCAACGATGACTATTATCGAAAGGCGATCTACCATAGAAGCAGAGAAGAGCCAAAGTTGATTGAAGATAAACCGAAAGAAAAATCAAGAGCTTATGCTGTAATTTACGAGGATGAAGGATATGATTGGAGTGAGGTTCTTCCAATAGATGACATTGTTGATGAACGGTTCAAAGCTGAAGCCAAACAGGAAGAATTAAATAAACATTATGCTCTTGTTACTGAGATTCAAGATGAAAACAAAGATAAAGACACTTCTGAAATCCATGAAGAGAATGTTGAGATCAAAGAGAAAACTCGAGAAGAAATCTTGAGTGAGAAGACTTACAGAGAAAGAAATGTGGTCTACAACAGAATGGATGATATGCAGGAGGAGTATGAGATGGCTGTCGGTAGCAAAAGATGGGATAAAAAGAGAGAATGCTACTATAACAGAGAAGGAGAACCGGTTGTTCCCAAGAAAGACATAATCTTCGATGATGTTCTTCTTGCAGTCCCGTTAAGAGCTGAATACTATAGAAGAGTATTGAAAGATGACACATACGCTAAGAGATATGAAAAGGATATCAGATATGCCATGTTATCATGTCTAAGAAAAAGGGACGAAGAGAGAATGAAGAAGAATGTTGAAGAAATGGTGAATAATCTGAAGAAAACTGCTGAAGAGGTTAAAGAGGAAGCTGTGACTGAAAAACAGCAGATTGAAGAAGAGGTGCAGAAAGAAGAAAAGAATGAGAATGAGGAAGCTGGTAATGTTGGTGATGAAGTCAGTGTTACAGACAAGAAGCAAGATGATGTTGATCAGATGCAGACAAAAACTGCTTAAAACACCGAAGTGCCAATCACTGAGGTAAATTCTGATTCTGAAAACTTGAAACTGATTGATCAGTGCAAGAAATGCATGGAACCGTGCAGAGCTTGTACTGAAAAAGATGAGCAATTCAGAACAAGAGATCTTGAATTCACAAAAATAGAAAATATTTTCAAAGAAAAATGCAAAGAGATGTTAGAAAAAGAAAAGGTTTTTAAAGAAAATGATGAAAAACTTTCAGAAAAATGTAACAAATTAGAGAAAGAAAATGAAGTTTTGAAAGAAAATGTTTTGAAAATGACAAATGAATGTGAACAAAAAGGAATTGCTTGTCAAGAAATGAAAAAGGAATATGACTCAATGAAATTATCATATCACGTTACAAAAGAGTCATATGAGAAAGTGAAAGATGAAATGAAATATGCTCAAACAAGAATGAATAACCTTTCTGAAACAACCAAAGAGCTTAAACGAATGTATGCTATAAAACAAGATGTTGTTAATTCCTATATTGAGGATGTTGCTAAGTTAAAGCGACAGATTGCTCATTTAGAACAGGATAACAACAAGTTAAAGAGTTATCATGTGTCGTCATATGTGCTTGAACGAATTTTCAATATAAAACCGGGTGATGGTGAGTCTGAGCAGAATAAGAAAGGCATTGGCTCAGAGTTTCATCAAGTTCCACCACCGGGAAAATTTGCATTTTATGATGAGGAAAAGGTCGAAAAAGCTTTCAACATGGTTGATCAATTGCCAGACAACATTGACATAACCTATTCCAAATCTGATGATTCTCATGATTCAGAGGTGGTAGGTAAAGTCGTTGAAAGTGTGTTGAAAGAAGAGTCGGTTGATACAGGTAAATCTGAATCACAGGATGAAGATGAAGGAAATCTTCATGATGGTTATCTGAAAAACACAAAATCCGAGAAAAGTTTGAATGATGATTCAAAAGGATTGGTTTATACCATGATTGGATCGGACAAATTGTTCTTAGATGTTGTATTCCCGATTCAAAATGTGATTTCAGAAAAGGTTGATAAAGTTTTCAAAATGATTGAGATTGAGAAGTCTGAGATTTCAAAGTTTGTTGGTAAGAGTCATAGAGGTTCGTATACCAAACCTGGTTTCAAAAAGAAGAACATGAAGGCTGGGTTGGGTTATAAGAAGAAAAAACATTGGAACAAAAATGAGACGCCGAATTTTCAAGCAAAAATGAGTTTTGTTCAAGGAGACAGTTTAGAAAAGGAAAAAGAATTCAAAATGAGACAGTCTAATGATGAATTCTTTGCTAAAAAGCAAAAGCAACAACCACAGGTCAAAGATGTGTCCATGAGAACATGTTTCAAATGTGATCAAAAAGGACATCTTGCACGCAAGTGTCCTAATCTAAAACCCGTGGATGTTGACAAAAAGAAGTTTGATGCTGAGAAACAAAAATCTGAGAATGTGAGACAAAGGTCAACTAGATTTGACTCAAAACAAACTTGGATGTACAACACAAACAAGTTTGCTTCGAATCAAAATTGGAAATCAAATCTAAACAGGTTCGATTCAAGACAGACCTGGAATTCTCACACACCCAGATTCAGAACAACACAGAGTTGGAAAACCACAGTTGATATGACAAAACCTCAAGAGTTTTGGAAACCAAGAGTTGTTGTTCAAAATCAAAATGTTTAAAAAGTTTCACATTTTTACAAACGAGGAACACCAAAAGGTCAAACATGGAGTGTTAAGAAACATGTTGATTTGGTAAAAGATGAGAAAGTTGAAGTTAAAATTTAGAAAGTTTTTGTGAAAAATGATAAAGAATTTCCAGCATTGAATGAAAATTATTGTGTTGAAATGCCTAAGGTTCAAAAGGCCTGGGCTAAATTGTTCAAGTAATTGAGTAGTTTGTTTGTGCAGGTGCTCATGGAATTCAAAGATTGTGAGAATGGAGGTTGGAGCAGCCTGGCACAACAAGGAGAGGAGGCTGCTGGATCCTGTGTTGGTTGAAACAGGAAGTTTATATGTTTTCTGTAAATAAATAAACAATATTCCAAAAATCCTAAAAATTGAAATTTTTTTTGAAAAATACAAAAATATGTGTTGATTGAATATGCCGAAACCCTCACGGCTGAACAAACATGATTACTTTCATCAGATTGAAAAACGGTTTTCAAACTGTAAAAATCAATGTGTTGTAAATCATGGGGGTACGTTATATTTTCTGCAAATCAGAGCACTTTTAGCAGAAAATGGATGGCGAGACAAAGCTATTAGTGTTGGTTGTCAAATTTTCTTTATATGATTTTGCATTTTAGGGGGAGTAATATTGTTAGAAAATACAAAAACATTTGAAAATTTGAAAAAGTAAAAAACATGATAAAATTTAAAAATTGAGTTTTTTGCGTAAAAAGAGGAAATGATAGTACATCAGTAGACAGTTACAGTATGCTAAAGAAATAGAAAGTTTAAATATGTTAAACGATCTCACCGTGGATGTGTTGGTAGATTTTTATACATTTAGTAAACTTTTTCGGGATATAAACCTAAATTCAAACTTGCTTATTTTGTGGGGAACACTACTTGGATATATAGGTAACCCCTGAAATCTCGTTTGAAAGGTCTCATAATCTGATATACTAGGTCTTTATACTCAGTGATATCTGGGGTATTATTCCGGGACTTCTGCTGAATGGTAGTTCTGACCTAGTCCTTGAATAATACTTTCTGCAAATGCTTGAAACATAGCATAAACCCTCAGCATGCCGATGAAACAATAAAATTGATAGTCGCTGCTGTTGTAAGCAAAAATATCCTCTAAAGGGGACATACCGTAAAGTCGAAGCTGATATCTCTCTGCGTATACGGAAGTATCGACCTGAGATCCCTCGGCCCTCGCATACCTAATTTATATACAGATATCATTGTAGTATACTCACTTGTAAGACTGATTATTGAGATTCTGGATACGGGAGTATATTCAAGAGGTGGGACACATGAATGAGTTTAAGTTCTTAAGACATCTAATTCGTATCCTGAATCAGTTGAAGTTTGTATGAAAATTTAAGTGGATCAGTATATCGACAATCTAAGTGAATTGTTTAATGCATAATGTGATTTTAAGCTCAACGGTACTTGTGACTTGTCAGAAACTGATATGATCCTCTGACGCATACTCAAACAAAAATAGTGTCTGTAAATATGTTTGTACATATTTCTTTACTGCTTTATATTTTCAGAAAATACAAAAAGATTTTGATTTCTGCTTTAGTTTCGACAACCGATATCTGAATTGCTGAGTTTCAAAATCTAAGTAAGCTGATTGTGTTTCTGAAAATAAAACAAGTTCATTAATTTGAAACTTGAATTTAAAATCAAAAATTTCAAAAACAGTTTGTGATATCTCCAAGGTCATTAACTTGAACTTGGATGATAAACTGTGAGGGAGTTGGATTCTTTAACACTGCCAAATCTGTAAAGTTTGTTGATAGGGGGAGTGACTTAGAGAATTTGATTGATAATACGAAAACATTGTATTTATAGATGTTTGAGTGTTGCAGATGTACCAGACTACGATCCTGAGAGCAGAGTCTAAGGGGGAGTCTGAAGACAAGCTTGAAGCAAAGAGAAGCTTGTAGATGGAAAGCTAGGTGTCGATCCCAAAGCACGGAAGCTTGATGAAAGGGGGAGCCTGAAGCTGATAGAAGAAGAGAAAGATTGATGGATGCTTACAATGTTACATCTTGAAAGAAAAGACAGAATGATCAAGACTGAAGATGTGTTATAACAGAGAATAGTCACTGAAGACTTCGTCAATATCCGAGGGGGAGTCTGTTAGTGCATTACGTCTATTGACTTCGTCTTGTTTCATGTTATGTTATAGAATAGGTTAGAATTTTCAGTGCACGAAGTTCGAGAGTCAAAGATTAGAAGTTAAGGAGCTGATTTCGCTCATATGTACATGACATATAAGCGAAATCATAACATTTGATTTCGCTTATATGGCAGGTACATAAAAGCGAAATCAACACTACTATATAAGGCACACTTGTTAGTTCATTCGACACGCGACCTCTGAAAGTGTAACGAAGTGCTGCCAGTTTTCTGTCAGGTTGTAATCATTGTTAAACGCTATATAAGAGACAGATTAAAGATTAACAAGTTGTGTTCGTGTCTAGTTCTCTGATTCCGCCTTTGAACTGGACTTAAACTCTTCTGATCGACTCAATCGGGTCAAACAACAATCCAACAGCTTCTAACTGCGCCTCTCGAATACGTTCAAGTATACCCGAGGTCACCACGAGTTGCATCGACCTCACTCGTATTGGGACATAGTCCGCTTTTCTGCTTAGAGCGTCCGCTACCACATTTGCCTTTCCGGGGTGATAATGTATCTCACAATCGTAGTCTTTCACCGTTTCCAGCCATCGCCTTTGTCGCATATTTAACTCCTTCTGATCAAAGAAGTATTTCAAGCTCTTGTGGTCGGTGAATATGGTGCACTTTACCCCATACAAGTAATGCCTCCATATTTTTAATGCAAATACTACCGCTGCCAACTCGAGATCGTGCGTGGGATATTTCTTCTCGTGTATCTTCAATTGTCTCGAGGCATAGGCTATTACCTTGCCCCGTTGCATCAACACGCAACCGAGCCCTGATAATGAAGCATCCGAATAAACCACCATGTCTTCAACTCCGTCCGGCAATGTCAGTACCGGAGCTTGAGTTAGCTTTTATTTTAGCGTTTGAAACGCTTTTTCTTGATCGATTCCCCAACTAAACTTTGCTTTCTTTTGGGTTAGCTTTGTTAGCGGTGACGCAATCTTGGAGAAATCTTGAATGAATCTCCTATAATACCCCGCAAGCCCCAAAAAGCTTCTAATTTCTGAAGGGTTCTTCGGGGGATTCCACTTTGACACTGCCTCTATCTTTGACGGATCCACCAATACTCCGTCGGCATTTATGACATGGCCTAAAAATTGAACCTCTCGTAACCAAAAGGCACATTTAGATAATTTTGCATATAACTTCTCTCGCCTAAGTGTCTCTAACACTTCTTGTAAGTGGTGTGCGTGTTCAGCTTCACTTTTCGAGTACACCAAGATATCATCGATAAACACGATGACCGACTTATCCAACATTGGCTTGCAAACCCGGTTCATGAGGTCCATGAAAGCCACGGGTGCATTTGTTAGCCCAAACGACATCACGAGGAATTCGTAATGTCCGTATCTCGTGCGGAAAGCCGTCTTCGGCACATCTTCTTCTTTGACCTTTAGTTGGTGATACCCCGACCTAAGGTCAATTTTTGAAAACCAGTTCGCGCCTTGTAATTGGTCGAATAAGTCATATATTCTTGGGAGCGGGTATCGGTTCTTTACCGTGAGTTTGTTTAACTCTCGGTAATCGATACACATGCGCATGCTCCCGTCTTTCTTTCTTACGAACAACACCGGTGCGCCCCAAGGAGACACACTCGGCCTTATGAATCCCTTGTCAAGCAGGTCTTGAATTTGGGACATCAACTCTTGTAATTCCGACGGTGCAAGTCGGTACGGGGCTTTTGCTACGGGTTTCGCGCCCGGAATCAATTCGATCCCGAACTCTATTTCCCGTTCAGGCGGTATCCCCGGTAAATCTTCCGGAAAAACATCTTCATAATCTCGTACTACCGGTACATCTCCAATCTTTCGTGATTCTTTCTCGGGCTCATTAGCGTATATCATGAATGCCTTGCATCCTTGCTTCATTAGCTTGTGAGCTTTCAACATTGAGCATACTATGGGGTTGCCTCCTTTTTCGCCATAAATGGTGACGTGTTTCCCGCTCGGAGATGTTAGTTTTATCTCTTTACGGAAGCACACGACCTTTGCATGGTGTCGAGATAGCCAATCCATCCCAACGACTACTTGAAATTCTCCCATCGACATCGGGATTAGATTTATCAAATATTCTTCATCATCGATGCTCAGTTTACAATTTTCACATACATCACAAACAATAAAGCTCTTGTTATTACCTATCTCTACTTCTAAAGGCACAGGTAATTTTGTTAGAACGAATGAAGGATGTCGAATAAGTCCATATGAAACAAAGGATTTATTCGCACCCGTATCAAATAACACGTGTGCAGGAATTGAATTTACAGCAAATATACCTGAGACTACGTCAGGTTCAACCTTTGCTTCTGCGACGGTTAGTTGAAAAGATCTTGCCTTTGCTTTCGGGGCTTCACCTTTCGGTTCCTGCGTATCCTTCTTTCCAACCAGCTCCGGGCATTCCGACTTCTTGTGACCCGTTCGATAACAATTGTAACAAACCGTCACTTTCTCCGGACATGATATAGCCATATGTCCCGTTTTCTTGCATATGGGACAAGGCTTATCCTTGTAACGGCATTCGCCCTTATGACCCTTCCCGCAGATTCTGCAACTTGGCGACCCGCCTTTCGTATCAGATTTCTTTGCGCTTTCGTTTGTTCGTGCCTTCTTAGTAGGGCTTGGATTCACATCTTGTGCCCTTCGTTCACCCCGTTCTATGCTCTTTTTCAGTTCGATCTCCCTTTCCCGAGCAGCATTGACAATCTCGGTAAGGGTCTCATATTTTGAAGGGGTTATGAACTCTCTATACTCCGCACTTAGCATGTTATGGTAGTAATAGACCTTTTGTTCTTCATTTGTCACCAAATCATCACAGAACTTTATCTTGTCCATAAACATCCCCGTGATCTTGTCTATGGATTCACCCTTGTGTCTGAGTTGCATGAACTCTTCCTTGATTCTATTTATGACCGCTTTGGGACTATGGTGTTTAAGAAACGGCGTCTTAAACTCCTCCCATGTCATGGCCTTAGCCGCTTCACTTCCAATCTCCTTCTTTTTGTTATCCCACCAGTCTTTCGCTTGACCTCTTAATTGACCCGTACCATAAGCTACGTAGTCATTTTCATTACAATGAGTTCTCTCGAATACTCCTTCGATATCACTTAGCCATCGTTGGCACACAATTGGATCAACCTCCCCATTATCTATTGGTGGTTTACAGGCCATGAATTCCTTGTATGAACAAGGCTTTCGTCCACCATGCTTTTCTTTTGCTACATTTGAATCATCTTCCAGTTTCTTGATTCTATCTTCTACTACTGATAAAACTGTGTTTTGAATTTTATCAATAAAGCCCGACAAACTGTTTTCGATCGCCTTTCCAACCTCTTCGGCAATCACTTCCCTCACTTGTTCGGTGACTCTTGGCACCGCATCATCGTTACTTTTATCAGCCATCTCTATTTCTGAAATGTTTACATAAGTTGTTAAACATTCCATTTATAACACATGCTTTACTTGTTTTGATTTAATCAAGTTTATAACTCGATTTAATCATTCTTGTTTCAATTCAATCAAGTTCGTAACTTGATTTAATCATTCTTGTTTCAATTCAATCAAGTTCGTGACTTGATTTAATAATTCTTGTTTCAATTCAATCAAGTTCGTGACTTGATTTAATAATTCTTGTTTCATGCATTTCTTGTTTTTGAGTGAGCTTACACACTCTTTTCATGCATATTTGTTCATTTCTCATTTTCTACGTAGTACATAATTTATTAACAAAATAAGTTAGTTCTTACCGGACGATCGATCAAGCTTGAACCGAACACTTATTGACAACCTTGAGCTCTGATTACCAACTTGTAACACCCTTAAATTTATACTTGAATTAATCATTTATTTATACCAAAAGATAATAGTTTAACATAAGTTTCAGAAGTATCATAAGCCTTAGTCGACTATTGACTAAGTTAGAACATACAAAAGTTGTTTGAGAATTTGTTTATGACCCATGAACAAAATTTAAGTAAGATTAAACACATAGCGGAAGCTTCAAAAATCGTGTTCGGTTCTTCGACGTTGCTTGACCACCATCCGTAAGGTCCATATAACCACCTAGGGTCAAAACCATTAAAACATTAGTTTTGAACTTTGGTACATAAGACTTAAACATATGATCCAATCATCAATTAAAAATAAACAAAAAATTTAAAGCCTTCTGGATTTACCGTAAATTACGGTATTACCGTAATTTACGGTGAGTTCTGGAGATATTTGGTTCACCGTAAACCAGGGGAATACCACCGTAAACATTTAACTTCTACCGTAAATTACGGTAGTAGTACCTGGAATTTCAAGTTTTGTTTTGTTTGTTTATTACACCAAGTTTCTAACTCTCAAATTTCTGTTTTTCTATGATACCGAAACATTAAAACCTCGTATTCCTTATACGATATATATATATTAACCAATCATCAAAGAACAATCTATCATATTCCGAAGCATTTATCATGCCTTTCTTGATTGTTCGACCCGTTTGGATGCCAAGAGTTAGGCATCAAACAAGGCATTTCAAAAATCCAATTTCTAACAATTGTTTTGATCCGTCTCACTTGATTAAGACGAAAAGTCACTTCCGTGACGTATTGATCTATCTTGTTTACCATGTTTTCAAGACTACAACATAAAACTAACAAATAATTCATAATGTAACGAAACGGTAATTTCGTACCTTTAGAGCACGTTTTCCCCCCTTGAATTCCCTCCGGCTTGTCCGCTTGATGATCCGGACTCTTTGCCTAGAAGATTCAGTTTACAACTTGTTTAGAATTCTTTTTTTGACCATAATCATATCATTGTGAAACATGATCAAATCTGCGTTTTCATCATAATTTTTATCATTTAAATCCTCTCTTAGGCATTTCAACAAACACCTAACGGGTCAGATTCTTCTATAATTATTACCAAGTTCATGGTTTGTAATTAACATCTAATTTCACTTTAATTAAGCAATTTTGTAACACCCCGAAAACGGGTTTGGTAATTAAACCCCGTTAATACTAAAGACGGGGAAAATACCGTTAGTGGTAAAATTAACCCGGTAAATATTAGGATTTAAATAATTAATCCTAATAATAAATAAAAGTGAATAAAAGCTTTTAAGAAATAGAAGCTTAGAAGGCCCGAGTTAACGGGACCTAAAATAAACTTAGTCATAAATATTCCTGAACCCGCTAAGTTAACTAGGAATATTAAACCTAGTTAAAAAGTGGGAATATTAGTGAAAATAATCAGGTTGTGATCTAATTAATAACTAACCAAACATGAGGGACCAAAATGGGATAACCTGGAAATGGTTTTAATTAAACCAAATAAAATAACACAACACACACACAAGTGTGTGTGGTGCGTGTTCTGGTCGACCAAGAAAAGGCTCCCAAGAGCCAAAAACCCTAACTCAACAAGATCCAGCAAATTGAAGGTCAAATTTAACCCAAATCGGATGCATGAACACATATTAATGATCACCTAGTCGAGGGGATCACAAGGTATGTTGAATTTTATGATTTGGTGATACTTTGAGATTATGATGAACAATCATAATCGAAATTCTGGAATGAATGTTAAATCTATGAGTGTTATTTTGATTATATCTCGGTTTAGAAGCAAACCCTAGTAGAAATCTTGATGAATTGTTGTCAAACAAGGGATTTGATAATTACCCTATTATGAGCTAAGTGGGTTTTGGGTGAATTGAAGAAATTGATGTTCTAAGGGTGTTTATAAACATCACACTAATTCATATGAATGAACTACTTGAACAAATTAGAGATTTGTTAAGAGTTCATAAGTAACTAGAAGTGGGTTTTGTTAGATATGATGAAATCATGAAGAACTTGAAGTAATATCACTTGTATGTGATTAACAAGTAAACTAGGAAGTGGGTTTTTATGTAATAGTAAAGATGATGATAAGTTTATGTTTAAAATCATCATATTGGATAATAGAAACAAGACACTCAAACAAATTAAGTGATTTGGGAACTTGTTCATACATGATTAAAATGGGTTTGAATGTTATGATGAAATTTGGTAGCCATGTTCATGTAACTAAGTGTATAAGATCATGTTAGCTACTAATTGATAGATAGAACTTGAATGTGCATTTATATGCTAAGGGGCGTTTGACTTTTAGTAGTCAAACCGACCATTAATAAGATCGAATGGTAATTGTGATAGAAAATATGTAAGATGGAATAGTCATAATTTAATGATGACTAATATAACCGTCTTACGAATTATGATGATAGTTTGACGCTTGACAAGCTAGGTGGAGGCTTGGAAAGGAAGCAGGTCAAACGAAGCAAGAATGGTGGAAAAGCATAATTCGGAGGCAAGGTAAGTATAGCTTACACTAGTCTTATATGTTAGAATATTCTCTTATCGCATTAGTTACGAATAAGATAAATACAGAATTGAGGTTTGATGTTCCGACGTGTAAACATACGGAACAAGGTAGTCGAGAGTGACAAGAAACCATGTTGATGGTTTAAAAAGGAATTAAACGGTAAGTTGGTCATGCGTTGACCATAACTATTTGTTTTGAAAGACACTGTAAGGCGTAAGCCATGATAGGCTAAAAAGCGTTAAGAAAACGATTAATAAGTGAAATGACCACACGGTGTAAACCAAAGCGAGTCATATAGATGAGATGGTAATAAATATCATCTCGCCAACATAATTGTTCACTTAGACCAATTGGGTCAAAAGGTGAAAATATCACCCTTTGACAATAACGACTAATGATTATTGTCGAGCTACTTTATTTCAGGTATAAATGTCAAATGGGTATTAGCAATACTATGAACTAGCGGTTATAAAAGCAAGGTATTAAAAACGGGTCAATATATTGATCTGCGCCAGGTATGTGAAATAGGGTAACACTCATTTAGAACATGTGGTTCAAGAGTGTTAAAAGAGGTCAAAATGGACTTTTGGTTACTTGATAAGTAAACCAAATGCTTTAAGTAATGGACATTACGTTTGGAAAGCTTAATGACTTTTCAAACAAAATCATAGGTTAAAAGAGGGATTTTGGGTCAAATATGCTTTCAAAAGTCCTTCATTGTTAATAAGAGACTAAATGGACCAAAACGCCCTTGGAGGCTAAATTGAGCAAACAACCTTTAAAAGTTGTTTGGAAATGATTTTTACGATTTAATAAATACTTAGGACAAGTATAGAAGTTGAAAGATGTATTACGTTAGTCAAACGGCTCTATTTGGGTCTTTGCCGTAAAATAAGGAGTTAAGGGGTAAAACTTGGTTGCATAGATTACCTTAGTAAAATCACCACAAATATAGTTGTGGTGGAAGTTCATTTGACAAATATTGCGAAAATAGGATGCTAGAAACAAATAATTATGAATTATGCGGAAAAGGGTTTAAATACCCTTAACGGGTCAAAATAAGCATTTTAGTACAAACGGGTTTAAGAATATACATAAACTCGTGAATTGAACCTAATATGATAGATAACATTGAAATTATAAGATTTATGTGATATAGGAATCAAACAAATACGTTTGTTTGATAAAACCGCGAATGGGTCAAAATGTGGTAAAAAGGGAAAATAAGCCGAAGACTTAAAAGTCTTAAATCGTGTTAAGCCGGACGTCGGATTTTAACTCCATATGATGGAGAATCAAATTACAAACATGTAGGAAGAAACGGTAGGCCAAACGGATAAGCGGTTTGAAAGATACGAAAGATTTCGTATCAAATTACGGCAAAATGGAAAGGTGGAATGCAGGTACCACCGTAAATTACGGTGCCACCGTAATTTACGGTGGACCTGAAATGGTTTACGGTGAATCACTCCTGATTTACGGTGGGAAACAAATCAAAACAAGGACTACCGTAAATTACGGTGTCCACCGTAATTTACGGTGGACCTTGTACAAAAATGTATTTTTTTTTATCAGTGTTGTTTTCCGGACTCATTTAGATGCGTTTTAAATACCGTATGACTAAAGCATTTCATGTTTATGAAATGTAGGTACTTTCTGGGATGCCGGAAGACGATCAAGCTCAGCGAAGAACCGAACATGATAAAGATACACGCTTCCGCACATTGTAACGTTGTAGATTTTAATCAAAGAATTCGATCACGTTTTGTAGAATAACCTATGAATTGCAAAAGTTTTAATAAACCCGTATTTTTATATAGCATGTGTAGTCTTAACTACACATCTAATTGATGGTATTTTCATATAAAATAGCTAGGGTGTTACAAATTTGTACTCATTTAAACATTCAAATTACTAAATTTCCTCATACCATTCAGCTTTTCTCTAGATTAAAATTCATAATCCTAGTACTTGTCTAGTCTTTACAATATCATAAATCACCTACAATTGTGATTGTAATTTCTTCAAGTAACATGCAATGATTTTCACAATTTATCATCTAGGGTTTAATCCTAAACAACATATTACTTCAAGATTCATTCATGCATGACATATCTAGGTTCAATTTCAGTTATTCACCATTAACCTAGAATTTATGGTGAATCAAAATATTAAAATTATACATACCTTTTGATCCCTATAACGAGGTGATCACTAATTCATGTTTAGAATTCGATTTGAAACGGATTTGAGGCTTCAATTTAGTAGATTTTGGTGTGAAGCTAGGGTTGGAGAATCCCCTGTGTCGCCCCCCTTTCTCTTGATCGACCAGACACACAAGTTTTTGTGTGTTTGGTTTGGTTACTATTTGTAATTATCTTTCACTTTTGACAAGTTTAAACCCTCAACTATGATTTTCCTTTAAGTTTAAATATTTTAACCATGTTATGAATTATTTCAAGACTTGAATTTAACTAGGTTAATGTAACACCCCGAAAACGGGTTTGGTAATTAACCCATGTTAATACTAAAAGACGGGTAAAGTGCCGCCAGTAGTAAAAATAACCCAATAAATATTCGGGATTTAATAAGAAATCCTAATATTAAATACAAGCGAAACAAAGTTTTAATGAATTGAGTTTATAAGAGCCCGAGTTAACGGGACTTAAAATACTACGAATTATAACTCCCGGAACCCACCAAGTAACTAGGAGTATTAACCTAGTTAGTTAATGTCTTGACAGAATAGAACTAATGTGGCTAAGATACCCTTTAAATAACTTGTGTAAAGTGAAGGGACTAAACATGGACAATTGAATTAAAGTTTCAATTAAATAAAGTAGTAAACACAAAACACACACATACGTGGTGTGTGTTCTGCGATTTCAACCAGACAAGGAGGAGGTCCCAAGCTTTAACCCTAAAACACAGAAAATCAACAAATTGAAGCTCAAATCGATGCATGAACGCATATAAATGATCACCTAGTCGTGGGGATCACAAGGTATGTCGAATTTTCAGATTTGGTGATACTTTGAGATTATGATGAACAATCATAATCGAAATTCTGGAATGAATGTTAAATCTATGAGTGTTATTTTGATTATATCTTGGTTTAGAAGCAAACTCTAGTAGAAATCTTGATGAATAGTTGTCAAACAAGGGATTTGATAATTACCCTATTATGAGCTAAGTGGGTTTTGGTTGAATTGATGAAATTGATGTTCTAATGGTGTTTATAAACATCATACTAACTCATAAGAATGAACTACTTGAGCAAATTAGAGATTTTGTTAAGAGTTCATAAGTAACTAGAAGTGGGTCTAGACATAAGAGTTAAACCATGATTTTGATGATCAAAATGGGTATATGCTTATAATGACTGAAATTTACATGTTGATTTATCATTACTTGAGGTAGGAATTTGATGACATGTTAGTTAATTTGTCACCTCAAAAGATGATGTTCACTAAGTGGTGATTTTGATGTTAATCTTGGTAAAAATAACTAGTTAGGAACTAGTTAGTAAATATGTAAATTTATGCATATTAGGTGTTTGTTAAAATGCCTAAATGAGAACTAAGTGTTGATAATGTGCCTAATTGAGTCTTGTGAACTTGATAGTGCAATCATATGTGTTAATTGGTGATTTGACTTTTAAATAGTCAAACCGACCATTAATAAGATCGAATGGTAATTGTGATAGAAAAATATGTAAGATGGAATAGTCATAATTAATGATGACTAATATAACCGTCTTACGAATTATGATGATAGTTTGACGCTTGACAAGCTAGGTGGAGGCTTGGAAAAGAAGCGGATCAAACGAAGCAAGTATGAAGGAAAAGCGTAATTCGGATGCAAGGTAAGTATAGCTTACACTAGTCTTAAATTGTGGAATGTTTTCTTATCATATAAATTATGAATGAGATATCTAAACAATTGAAATATGATGTTCCGTCATGTAGTCGGACGGAACAAGAAAATCAAAGATGATAGAAACCATAATAATGGTTAAAAAGAAGTAAATCGATAATTTGGTCATATTATGTCGAAAGCATTACACGGTTTATAATTAAAATGATCGTACGGTGTTAAACGGGAAGAGTCATGTAGAGGAGATGATAATAAATATCATCTCGCAAAGATAAATGGTCAATTCGGCCAAACGGGTCAAAAGGTGTAGACAACACCTTTTGACTATATAGACTAATGATTCTTTTGTCGAGTCATATGCTTACAGGAATAGATATCCAATGGATATTCACATCGTTCTTAATTAGCGAATATAAAGCAAGGTATTAAAATTGGGTCTAATTGTTGATCCGAGCCAGGTACGCATATTTATGATGTATGTAAAAGTGCTAATTTGGTCGAATAATTGGTGATAGCCCTTCATTGTAAAAGAAGGACCAAAATCGACCAAAACGCCCTTGTAGGCTAAATTGAACAAACAACTCTTAGAGGTCGTTTGGAAGGGAGTCTTATGATTAAACAAAAGTTTAGAACGAGTATGGGTAGTGAAAGATGTAATTCTTGGGCCAAAAGACTCCATATGAGTCTTTGCCGTAAAATGATATTTCAAGGGGAATAAATCCGGAACACATAGATATCTACTTTAAATCCAACACACATTTAGTAGTGATGGAAGAGTACTAGATACGAAATATAGGTTACAACGCTAGATTAGAATGAAAGCGAAATTTAGCTTAAAAGTGCTTAAAATATCCTTAATGGGTCAAAATAAGCATACTAGTGAAAACGGGTTTAATTCGTGTAATAAACCTATGATTAGAACCTAATATGGTATATCAAAATTTTTTGATGAAGTGTATCAAATATAGGAATCAAATAAATACGTTTGTTTGATAAAATGCATAACCGGGACAAAATTTGGTATAAAGGGTAATAAGCCGAAGACTTAGAAGTCTTAAATTTTGGTAAGCAGAATGTCGGATTTTAACTCCAAATGATGGAGAATCAAATTACAAACACGTAGGAAGAAACGGTAGGTCAAACGGATAAGCGGTTTGAAAGATACGAAAGATTTCGTGTCAAGTTACGGCAAAAATGAAAAGCTGGGATGCAGGGTCCACCGTAAATTACGGTGCCACCGTAATTTACGGTGGAGCTAATATATTTACGGTAGGTTTCTACTGTTTTATGGTGGAAACTTAAATAACTAGAGGCCACCGTAAATTACGGTTCCACCGTAATTTACGGTGGTGGCCAGATTGAAAAACTTTGTTTTTGTTATAAATTGTTTCCCGGACTCGTTTAAATACGTTTTAAGCTCTGTATGACTAAAGCATTTCATGTTTATGAAATGTAGGTACACCTTGGGATGCCGGAAGACGATCAAGCTCAACGAAGAACCGAACACGATAAAGACACACGCTTCCGCACTTTGCTACGTTGTAATTTTAAAACAACGAATTCAACCACGTGATGTAGAATAACTCATGATTTGTAAAAGTTTCAACAAACCCGTATTTTTATAGCATGTGTAGTCTTAACTACACATCTAATCGTTGGTAATTACATGCAAAATTGTTAATTAGTAACTAGGGTGTTACAAGTTGGTATCAGAGCCTTGGTTTAAGAGATCCGAGTATGGTGGGGAGGCACCATGCTTGGACTTAAACCTTATGCTCTTGACAAAGAATAGTGTTCGGTTCGAGGCTTGATCGCAAATCCGGTAAGTGCATGTATGCTAATGGTCTAGCGTATTAAAGTGTTGTAGACAACACATAGGGTTACCGTGTAATACACGTTACCCCAATTAAATGATTGATGTAGTTGACGCATATAGTAGAAAAAGCCTCGTATTATAATACGGGCGATTATTAAAGTTGATATTACTAACTCTTGTGAATGTTTTAATTAAAGGACACTCGCGTTGAAGACAACGAGAGTCAAACGAATTGTGGATACGATGATGGAACGATCCGAAGTATGACAAGAGGAGCATGCTCACCGAGGACTAAATCGCGTAACGACCGCGAACAAGGTTAATGGCAAGGAACGCTCGTCGGGGCAAACATTACCAGGTGCACATTTTAAATAATCGCACAATTAGCAATATGCAACAAACACGTAGAGAATGATTGTTGCATGGGTAAATAAGAAACTTGGAAAGCCTGAACAGAAATACATATCCAGGATATAATTTCCAAGAAAACTGAATAGAGGCGTTACTTGCATAGGGCGTGATGTGAAAACTATAAAAAGGTCGTGTGCGTCATGTGTTAAATCGCTTACTCTGGCCAAGTAAGTAGTGGCATATGATACCACGAGCTTCTTATAGTGGACACATTTACATCCGATGTAGTAAGGGCGGAGTAAATGGGACTAATTAAAAAGTACCCAAATAAATCAGATAAGCAAAATATTTGATAATAATGTAAACGCACAACCGAGTGACTGAAGCGTATTACATCAGGATAATGAGCCCGAGCGAAGGGACAAAGAAGCATGTAAAATGATTTAGACAAGTATTGGGAGGGAGTGTACTTACACTCGAACCCAGAAAACGCAAGCATGTAAAATGATTTAGACAAGTATTGGGAGGGAGTGTACTTACACTCGAACCCATAAAACGCGAGCATGTAAAATGATTTAGACAAGTATTGGGAGGGAGTGTACTTACACTCGAACCCAGAAAACGCAAGCATGAAAAATGATTTAGACAAGTATTGGGAGGGAGTGTACTTACACTCGAACCCATAAAACGCGAGCATGTAAAATGATTTAGACAAGTATTGGGAGGGAGTGTACTTACACTCGAACCCAGAAAACGCAAACATGAAAAATGATTTAGACAAGCGATGGGAGGGAGTGTACTTACACTCGAACCCGGAAAATGCAAATATGTCCCTTAACGGGTCATTTTTTTTTGTAAAACGTCGAACTTAAAGACAAAGTCAGAATATAAATATGAAGCGAGGTCTTAATGCATACCGGGAGGTTTGCAATAATAACGATTACGGTAAAACACCCGGTTGATGGGTAAGAATTAAACACATGCGTAAACCGAGAAACGAGAACACGAATTTAAAGTCAAAAGACTCGGATTATGAGTTATGACTAAAAGACCATAAAAATTCGTAAACAGAAATTCTGATAATTATATTCAACTATTTTGAGATTGAACGGGTTGAATAAAGTATAATGCTTGAAGGCGTAAGTAAGCGCAAGCCGGATAACGGTAAGCTTGAGACAAATGAATTTCAAACGTAAAAAGAGTGCTTTGACACCAAATATATATTTTAATAAGACACGAGTAAAAAGAGTGATCTACGGGATCAACATAACCTTTAGGTTATAAACAAATGAGAGATCTACGGACTAAAACGACCCACGGGTCATGATTAGAAAGAAGTTATAAGGACTTCGCCCTAAAGAGGTGAATGTCTAATAAAAAAAATAGCCCATAAGGCTAAGTGATAAAACCTACGGGTTAAATGGAATAAAGCGAGGAAATCAGTTAAGAATCCCCGCATAAAAAAAAAAAAAACTAGGACTGTAAAGGATTAAATTACGGACTGTCAATATCCCGGTATGGATGATTGACACAAGTTAAAGAAAAGATCCTAAAACTAAAACTTCGGTTTTAGTAAGAAATAATGTTTTTTTTATAAACATAAATTCTGATAGGAATTTAAAATAGTAAGCATGAAAGATACAAGTCTTGACACTGATAGGCACAAGATGATATATTCGAAAAGTGATATTCTCAAAAAATGAAAGGTTGATACAAATTAAACATGATGTGACACGATCACGGTTAGTAAATGTAATGTGAAGTAAAATCACATTATAACCAAGCAAGTGATAAAAGTAACTGAACTAATAAGACTAGTTAATGAGACCGGTTAAGGTCACCAATTCAAATCTAGAAATTTGGTTTGCTTGTAAGCGGTAGATTCGGTATAGCTAAACCGAATAGATAAATTTGAAAACAAAAGAATTTGTTGCTAAAAGTGAAAGATTTCACTAAAGATCTTTAAACGGGTCAAAGTAACGGATTCATAAGGAATTTGATGGTATATGAAAGCGATGGATATCACTAAGTTAACTAAACTAGTGGAAATAACGAGACTACGTTATTTCGAAGTTACATTATGTCATATGAGATACGTAGAGGTTCTGTAACCAAAAAGACATTACCATAATTTTCTGGTAATGCTAACAATTGGTTAAAGTAGGAGTAATGCTTAAGAGATTACTCAAGTCAAACGCATTGGGTTTAGAAACTCAATGAACTAGATAAGCAAGGTTTCGAGGACGAAACCTCTTTAAGGGGGGTAGACTTGTAACACCCCGAAAACGGGTTTGGTAATTAACCCATGTTAATACTAAAAGACGGGTAAAGTGCCACCAGTAGTAAAAATAACCCAGTAAATATTCGGGATTTAATAAGAAATCCTAATATTAAATACAAGCGAAACAAAGTTTTAATGAATTGAGTTTATAAGAGCCCGAGTTAACGGGACTTAAAATACTACGGATTATAACTCCCGGAACCCACCAAGTAACTAGGAGTATTAACCTAGTTAGTTAATGTCTTGACAGAATAGAACTAATGTGGCTAAGATACCCTTTAAATAACTTGTGTAAAGTGAAGGGACTAAACATGGACAATTGAATTAAAGTTTCAATTAAATAAAGTAGTAAACACAAAACACACACATACGTGGTGTGTGTTCTGCGATTTCAACCAGACAAGGAGGAGGTCCCAAGCTTTAACCCTAAAACACAGAAAATCAACAAATTGAAGCTCAAATCAGAACCCAAATCGATGCATGAACGCATATAAATGATCACCTAGTCGTGGGGATCACAAGGTATGTCGAATTTTCAGATTTGGTGATACTTTGAGATTATGATGAACAATCATAATCGAAATTCTGGAATGAATGTTAAATCTATGAGTGTTATTTTGATTATATCTTGGTTTAGAAGCAAACTCTAGTAGAAATCTTGATGAATTGTTGTCAAACAAGGGATTTGATAATTACCCTATTATGAGCTAAGTGGGTTTTGGTTGAATTGATGAAATTGATGTTCTAATGGTGTTTATAAACATCATACTAACTCATAAGAATGAACTACTTGAGCAAATTAGAGATTTTGTTAAGAGTTCATAAGTAACTAGAAGTGGGTCTAGACATAAGAGTTAAACCATGATTTTGATGATCAAAATGGGTATATGCTTATAATGACTGAAATTTACATGTTGATTTATCATTACTTGAGGTAGGAATTTGATGACATGTTAGTTAATTTGTCACCTCAAAAGATGATGTTCACTAAGTGGTGATTTTGATGTTAATCTTGGTAAAAATAACTAGTTAGTAAATATGTAAATTTATGCACATTAGGTGTTTGTTAAAATGCCGAAATGAGAACTAAGTGTTGATAATGTGCCTAATTGAGTCTTGTGAACTTGATAGTGCAATCATATGTGTTAATTGGTGATTTGACTTTTAAATAGTCAAACCGACCATTAATAAGATCGAATGGTAATTGTGATAGAAAAATATGTAAGATGGAATAGTCATAATTAATGATGACTAATATAACCGTCTTACGAATTATGATGATAGTTTGACGCTTGACAAGCTAGGTGGAGGCTTGGAAAAGAAGCGGATCAAACGAAGCAAGTATGAAGGAAAAGCGTAATTCGGATGCAAGGTAAGTATAGTATAGCTTAGACTAGTCTTAAATTGTGGAATGTTTTCTTATCATATAAATTATGAATGAGATATCTAAACAATTGAAATATGATGTTCCGTCGTGTAGTCGGACGGAACAAGAAAATCAAAGATGATAGAAACCATAATAATGGTTAAAAAGAAGTAAATCGATAATTTGGTCATATTATGTCGAAAGCATTACACGGTTTATAATTAAAATGACCGTACGGTGTTAAACGGGAAGAGTCATGTAGAGGAGATGATAATAAATATCATCTCGCAAAGATAAATGGTCAATTCGGCCAAACGGGTCAAAAGGTGTAGACAACACCTTTTGACTATATAGACTAATGATTCTTTTGTCGAGTCATATGCTTACAGGAATAGATATCCAATGGATATTCGCATCGTTCTTAATTAGCGAATATAAAGCAAGGTATTAAAATTGGGTCTAATTGTTGATCCGAGCCAGGTACGCATATTTATGATGTATGTAAAAGTGCTAATTTGGTCAAATAATTGGTGATAACCCTTCATTGTAAAAGAAGAACCAAAATCGACCAAAACGCCCTTGTAGGCTAAATTGAACAAACAACTCTTAGAGGTCGTTTGGAAGGGAGTCTTATGATTAAACAAAAGTTTAGAACGAGTATGGGTAGTGAAAGATATAATTCTTGGGCCAAAAGACTCTATATGAGTCTTTGCCGTAAAATGATATTTCAAGGGGAATAAATCCGGAACACATAGATATCTACTTTAAATCCAACACACATTTAGTAGTGATGGAAGAGTACTAGATACGAAATATAGGTTACAACGCTAGATTAGAATGAAAGCGAAATTTAGCTTAAAAGTGCTTAAAATATCCTTAATGGGTCAAAATAAGCATACTAGTGAAAACGGGTTTAATTCGTGTAATAAACCTATGATTAGAACCTAATATGGTATATCAAAATTTTTTGATGAAGTGTATCAAATATAGGAATCAAATAAATACGTTTGTTTGATAAAATGCATAACCGGGACAAAATTTGGTATAAAGGGTAATAAGCCGAAGACTTAGAAGTCTTAAATTTTGTTAAGCAGAATGTTGGATTTTAACTCCAAATGATGGAGAATCAAATTACAAACACGTAGGAAGAAACGGTAGGTCAAACGGATAAGCGGTTTGAAAGATACGAAAGATTTCGTGTCAAGTTACGGCAAAAATGAAAAGCTGGGATGCAGGGTCCACCGTAAATTACGGTGCCACCGTAATTTACGGTGGAGCTAATATATTTACGGTAGGTTTCTACTGTTTTACGGTGGAAACTTAAATAACTAGAGGCCACTGTAAATTACGGTTCCACCGTAATTTACGGTGGTGGCCAGATTGAAAAACTTTGTTTTTGTTATAAATTGTTTCCCGGACTCGTTTAAATACGTTTTAAGCTCTGTATGACTAAAGCATTTCATGTTTATGAAATGTAGGTACACCTTGGGATGCCGGAAGACGATCAAGCTCAACGAAGAACCGAACACGATAAAGACACACGCTTCCGCACTTTGCTACGTTGTAATTTTAAAACAACGAATTCAACCACGTGATGTAGAATAACTCATGATTTGTAAAAGTTTCAACAAACCCGTATTTTTATAGCATGTGTAGTCTTAACTACACATCTAATCGTTGGTAATTACATGCAAAATTGTTAATTAGTAACTAGGGTGTTACAGTTAAGTTCCTAGTTGGTAAATTCTTGTTTGTTATTTCATTAGAATTTTAATATAAGGATTCATATTTTCGGGGTGTTACATATGCCCCCGCAAGATGGAAGATCCATCGGAGACTCCAATCTTGGATCGAAGTCGTTGAAAGGGTCCCCGCCCGAGAGGTTTAGTAAGCACATCGGCGAGTTGATCAGCGGAGTTAATATGAAGAACCCGTAATGAACCATTAGCTACCTTTTCCCGCACAAAGTGATAATTTAGTGCCACATGTTTCATACGTGAGTGATAGACCGGGTTAGCACATAGATAAGTAGCACTAGTATTGTCACAAAATAATGTAGGAGACTTAGTGATCGATAGACCAAGTTCCAATAGGAGGTTCTGGACCCAAGATAGTTCTGCTGCGCCATTTGCCAATGCCTTGTACTCGGCCTCAGTCGAGGATCGAGAGACCGATTTTTGGCGCGCTGAGCGCCATGAGAGTATGTTTGATCCAAGATAGATAAGATAGGCAATTGTGGAACGCCCGCCGTCAGCGATTCCACCCCAATCAGAGTCGGTAAAGGCTGTAAGTTCAATTTGAGAGCCACGGTTTAGGAACAAGCCGTGATGGATTGTGTCTTTCAAATAACGGAGAACTCGTTTTAAGGCTTGCCAGTGAAGTTGGGTTGGAGCATCCGTGTATTGAGAGAGCTTGTTGACCGCGTAAGAGACATCGGGTCGAGTAAATCCGAGATATTGGAGAGAGCCCACCAACTGGCGATATGGTGTGGGGTCAATGGTAGCCGAACCATCAAAAAGAGAAAGTGAGTCAGTAGAGCTAAGGGGTGTGGCTACAGGTTTTGCTCCATCCATTTTAAACTTGGTGAGTAGATTTTGCACATGGGCATGTTGAGATAGAAATAAACCATTCTTAGTGGAAATGACTTCTATACCAAGGAAGTGATGGAGCACGCCAAGATCTTTAATGGAGAACTTGTCGGATAATGCGCGAATGATATGTTGAATAAATGAGTTGTTGTTACCGGTTAAGACAATGTCATCAACATATACCAAAAAATATGAGACAATTTCTTCTCGTTTAAAGATGAAGAGAGAAGGATCAGCTAAGGATTTACAAAATCCGAGTTCAAGAAGGAACGTGGCAAGTTCCATGTACCATGCGCGCGACGCTTGTTTGAGGCCGTAGAGGGATTTCCGAAGACGGCAAAGGTGATTAGCAAAATCCGGATTAACATAGCCGGGTGGTTGAGACATATAAATATCTTCATGCAAGGTGCCATGCAAGAAGGCATTATTAACATCGAGTTGTCGGATAAGCCAATTTTGAGATAAGGCAATAGCAAGAACCGTACGGATAGTTACGGGTTTTGTGACCGGACTAAACGTTTCAAAGTAGTCCTTGCCATACTCTTGAAGAAAACCTTTGGCAACTAGGCGAGCCTTATATTTGTCTATGGACCCGTCGGGACGTCGTTTGATACGAAACACCCATTTGCAACCGATAGGTTTGTGTTGCGAAGGAGGGACAAGTTTAGAAGCGCATTAAGCTCATTATCCATTGCCTTTCGCCACTCGGGATCTTTTAAGGCTTGATTGTGAGTTGTTGGTTCGAGTGGTGAAGGAATCGTATTGTGACACCCGTGTCACTGCGACCATCAAACAAATGCCAAACCAATGAAATATTGTATTTCATACTTGGGATTTGTAAAAATATGTGTATCGATTTCACATATCAACTCTTGTCCGATTTCAAGCTCTAAATCGCTTTCTGGAAGGTTATACGCGCACTGATGCGTAAATATAACCAGTTTAATGCAACGAACACTCCGGAATAGTGAAATAGGCTTAACATACCTTAAATAACCTTTACATAACTTATATATAAGTTTTGGAAGGTTTGGTGTGGTGAAATCAAAGTTTAATCGCTTACAGGGACTAAAGTTGACAAACTGCGAAAGTATGCCAATTTGAACTGTAACAGACATTCCGGAGCATGACCATAAGTTAAACATACCATAAATATCCTTCACATAGCTTAGAAATAGGCTTTGAGGTGTTCGGTATGCTAAAATAAACTTTTGTGTCATTCAGGGACTAAAAGTGTCAAAAAAGTGCACAAGTTTGCATTTTCGCGCATAACTTACGTTCTGAATACATCCGGACATCCAAAAATTTATGTAAGCACTAAAATATTTTATTTTAGTGTTCGCCATAAGAAAAATCCATTCGTCACGTCATTTGGATCGTTTGTCGCGCTTGTGCGCATTCCGTCGTAATTAAGCGAACATCGTGTTCGTACGACCAAACGAACCAACATCCGGCATATTTTTGAGCATGTTTTGAGTCCCCTATACTTTAACTTCATTTTAGAGCCTTGAAATGAGGTTAACGGGGTTCAAACGCATCAAAAAAGGCCTTAAACACGTGCAGGGACCATTCCTGCCACTTTTGAAAGATTTATGAAACAGCAGGGTGCTAGCGTAGCGCGACTGCCTAATGCCTTGGCAGTAGCGCTACGCGACTGCCTATTCTGGACAGAAAACATGCAGAAAACTCAGTTTTGCATTTCCGGGACCAGATTCGATGTATTAGCCGTTGTTTAATTCACAACCACACATTCTAACATGCTTAGTCAGCGGATAAGGATGGAATTTAGGCACCATAACTTTGCAACACATGTATGGATGGAATTTAAGCACCTAAACACCATAACTTTGCAACACATGTATGGATGGAATTTAGGCACCATAACTTTGCAACACATGTACGGATGGGATTAAGGCACGTTTTCCATGAAACGATCTTAACGGTTCGGGTATTCCTATAAATACCCCATTACCCCATGCTTTAAAATCACTAGAATTTTGATTGAGAAACTCTAAGTTGAAACCATTGTTTCATACCTGAGATTCTTAAATCGAAATTAGCATTCGGGGACCCTTCGTAAGTATTCTTTCGTTCTTTTCCTTATTTTACTGCTTTTCGAGTCAGAAAGTCAAACTCTGTTTGACTTTCAGCGTTGACCAGTAATGGTCAATGCGAAGTTCGTTTGAACTTCGCAACGTGAGTGTAATCACGTTGGTCATAGTCCCTTGGGACTATGCCCACTGATTACCACGTTGTCTAGGGTCGTAGGGTAAGCGATCTGATAAATCGCTTATACCTCGAACCCGACCCAGTTTGGTCGATCATTAGGATCCGACCAAACACATTAGGTGACCATAGTAGGTAGGGAATAACCTTCCGAGGTTATACCCTATGGTCGCATCGTTTAAGTAGTTGTATGATAGGTAGTTTATATGCCTTAGGTAAATTACCAGAATACCCTTTTCATGTATAATTGGTAATTAAGCATATGTAACCTAAACCTTTGTCACATAACTGATTATGTAATATGTTTAGGCATATAACACTTGTCATAGGGCTAGTTAGGCGGTCCGAACGCGTTTCACGCGAACGACGCGTTAAAGTAGCATAAGCTACCTAAACGGGTCGTAATGGGTCGTAGACACTTAGGTTAAGTTTCATTTAGTATGTAGGCTTTGTTAAACCAAATGACACGAGTCTCTACACTCGTTTGGTTTACAAACCCTAATGCTACCCGATCTTCCGATTTAGGTCCGGTTTATTAATGTAGCTACCTATACTAGGTGCCGTTTGATATCCGCGATCTCTAGTATTGTTTAGTTGTTACTCAAGGACTACTGAGCAATCTCAGGTGAGTACATAGAACCCCCTCTTTTAAATGTTTTCAAGGTGTTTATGTGAGTACATAGACCCCTCTTTTACTGTTTTTCCAAACTGTTTTGGGGTGGAACACATGTGCCTACTTGTTACTTTCCTGCTTTCCTGTTTTCACATCATATACTGCTATGTTCGTTAGTACATTATAGTACATGATTTCATTACATTTCATGCTATGTATTGCCATTGTGTGCATTACTTAGTATATCGTTTTACATGACATTTTGACATAGACATTTGACATAGACATTTCGGCATAGACATTTTTACATGATTGACATTTGATCATGCATTTCCCACAAAACATAACTTTGATTTAAACCAAGTTTTACTTCAATACTTTGTTTTTTGTGCATATGGTTTAGTTGAGACATTTCACTTGCCATACATGACATCTTGACATAGACATTTGACATGGACATTTGACATAGACATTTGACATGGATATTTGACATAGACATTTTGATATGATTTACATCTTGACATGAACACTTTGACATATTACCCAATACATTTGACAATTGATTTAAACATAGACTTCTTACATTGGTTGGTTTGATTTGATTAAGTGATTAAGTAACGATGCGTGTGTAATATGATACAAGCATGGTGGATACGCCGCTGGTACTTCCTATATATAAGTGTTTGTATGGTATTACATATCATAGCGTTATTTGAATCATTTCAGTTTGATACATATAACAGTTTATACAAATAACATACTTTTCACATTACATTGTTTTACAAACAACTTATCTTATACAAACTCATTTTACATGGTTATTCATTTAACCTTACATTTATTTATACATATCATCTGATCTTATCGTTTTTCAAATGATTTACAAGACAAAGCAAATAACAAGGTTCATGACTAAACATTTTCTCAAACATAAGTCATGAAACCTATTTTCACAAAACCTATGTATCTCACAGGCATTTTTATGCTGACGTACCTATTTTCACATGTGTTTTCAGGAACTGTTGCATAAGATGATCAAGATACACATAGGCAGACTTGGGCTTTAGTGACAATAAAAGATACAAGACTAGTTAATTATGTTGTATTTCCTTGTTTGTTAAGACATTGTAACACTTTTAATCAATAAAACGAAACTTCAATTGCCATGGATTTGAGACAATTAATTCTGTTACAACACTCCCCGACATTTCCGCCACGTTTTGTATGTTCCACGTGGTCGGGGTGTGACAGAAAAGATGGTATCAGAGCCAATGGTTATAGGGAATTAGGTTATTAGTAATGCTTTGACCTAGTCTATAACCTTCTTAGGACCCTAACGCGAGTTTACTTGCGTTTAGTCATAAAACAATACCGTCACCTATCCTTAGGCGACGACCACAACAAGAACATAAATTTCAAAACCGCTTTGAAAACTAATCATCTGTTCTAGGATGATTGATTACTAGGTTTTGAACCCTCTATTGTAAGGTTTTGAACTCTCTATTATATGGTTTTGAAACCCTTTGAATTTTCAACTTCTCGTCAAGGTTTTGGGTTTTTAATAATGTGAACACGTGCAAACTGGAAGGGTGAATGCCTGTATTCTGGGTTTTCTGTCTAGGCAAGCACTTCGTATACATCTCATCAGACGCGAGACCAGTTGTGCTTACCTGGGAATTCTTGGGATGAGTGTTCACTTATAGGCGAGCATGTCTTCGCGATACATTATATTGACCCGCTTACTTTGATTAGTCACTATCTCATTTGTTTGCCTTTGGTAACAAACAAATGGTCACAATCTACATGCCTTGTCATTTCCTTTTGACTATCTTTCGCTTGTTTCCTCCTATGCCTTTCGTTATCTTCAAGATGCTTCTTCATCGCAACAACAATGTCCGAACCAGGTGCTGCATTTACCCAGCGAATAGGCGTCGTACTCCAGAGGACCGTTGACTTAGCTATCACCATGACTCGCCTCAGGGGTGAAGCTGTATAAGGGAACTGCTCCTTGGTGCAATCAATGCAACTGTCATCATCCAAACCAAATACCCTGTTTCAAATGTACCCACGGTGGACGATGGAGACATTTGGTTAACATGTGCCGCTTTGCAATCCAAAGCAAAGCTGTTACAAATCCTACTGCTGCTCAACCTTCAAACTCTGCTTCATATGTCGCTTGGCATATCTGGCGCCTCAACCTCATGAACTTTCTACCTTGTGTATCGACGTAAGCACGCCTAGTGCAAGGTGTCGGAACACTCTCGTTACACAAACTCCAAAATCCATGTAGGATCTTTCTTTCTTCATAATTAGATCCTTGTGGATGGATATCATTCATCGGAGTCCTTAATTGAATTCTTTGTATGATTCAATACGTACATCACAATTCAATAGGGACAAAGCCGAATTTCTTTTAAGATTTTCCTCTCTTCATAGATAGATTCTTGAAATGATTAAAGTGCCAAATGAAATCCACGAATTGGATTCCTGGTGTGCTTTAAGTATCCGCGTCCAAAGATAACAAATTAATAACCAAGTTAAACAACTATGTGATTATGTGCTTATGTGTTCCCTTTTTATGTTTTTGTGTGATCCAAATTCTTGTCATTCAAATCCTCGTAGAATCTTCCATATCATCGTATAAGGGATTCATAGTAGGATATCCAAAGGTACTATCTTAAATCCTTAATGGACTTCTACGTTGTAGTTAAGTCCCTTGGATTATATAGTACTATTCCATAATTAGATCCTGAGAGGTCTAGGTAAACAGATTGATCCAAAAATCTGGTTAGGAATATCATGTGATGATATAGCTGAAAGGACTCCTTGGTGGCCTAATTTAAAAGGATCCTTTGTCGATCTAATTAAAAGGACCCTATGGTAGTCTAGTCACACTCATCACAGGTTTGATATTTTCTTCCCCTACACATCATGAAATGCACTGTGTGGACTGTGCAAGGAATTACGTAATTATGGACGCGTACATAATTATAGAATTTAGTGCACAGAAACCACAGCGAATTTTGTCATATGTCTAGAGACTATTCTGTTCATTTTTGTTTCTGAAGATGTAAAATGACTATTCCGTTCATTTTTGTTTCTGAAGATGTAAAATGACTATTCCGTTCATTTTTGTTTCTGAAGATGTAAAATGACTATTCTATTCATTTTTGTTTCTGAAGATGTAAAATGACTATTCCGTTCATTTTTGTTTCTGAAGATGTAAAATGACTGTTCTGTTCATTTTTGTTTCTGAAGATGTAAAATGACTGTTCTGTTCATTTTTGTTTCTGAAGATGTAAAATGACTATTCCGTTCATTTTTGTTTCTGAAGATGTAAAATGACTATTCCGTTCATTTTTGTTTCTGAAGATGTAAAATGACTATTCTGTTCATTTTTGTTTCTGAAGATGTAAAATGACTATTCTGTTCATTTTTGTTTCTGAAGATGTAAAATGACTATTCCGTTCATTTTTGTTTCTGAAGATGTAAAATGACTATTCCGTTCATTTTTGTTTCTGAAGATGTAAAATGACTATTCTATTCATTTTTGTTTCTGAAGATGTAAAATGACTATTCTGTTCATTTTTGTTTCTGAAGATGTAAAATGACTATTCTGTTCATTTTTGTTTCTGAAGATGTAAAATGACTATTCTATTCATTTTTGTTTCTGAAGATGTAAAATGACTATTCTGTTCATTCTTGTTTCTGAAGATGTAAAATGACTACTCTGTTCATTTTTGTTTCTAAAGATGTTGTGGAAAATGACTATTCTGTTCATTTTTGTTTCTAAAGAATGCCTGTTGAAAATAACTCGGTTCATTTTTCATTTCTGAAAAATGTTCGTTAAAGAGAAATTAGAGGATTACGTCTTGTTCATCTTTGATGGTTATTTAACACAAAGTCACAAATAGACTCCTACGAATTAATTTCGGGACGAAATTTCCTAAAGTAGGGGAGACTGTGACACCCGTGTCACTGCGACCATCAAACAAAGGCCAAACCAATGAAATATTGTATTTCATACTTGGGATTTGTAAAAATATGTGTATCGATTTCACATATCAACTCTTGTCCGATTTCAAGCTCTAAATCGCTTTCTGGAAGGTTATACGCGCACTGATGCGTAAATATAACCAGTTTAATGCAACGAACACTCCGGAATAGTGAAATAGGCTTAACATACCTTAAATAACCTTTACATAACTTATATATAAGTTTTGGAAGGTTTGGTGTGGTGAAATCAAAGTTTAATCGCTTACAGGGACTAAAGTTGACAAACTGCGAAAGTATGCCAATTTGAACTGTAATAGACATTCCGGAGCATGACCATAAGTTAAACATACCATAAATATCCTTCACATATCTTAGAAATAGGCTTTGAGGTGTTCGGTATGCTAAAATAAACTTTTGTGTCATTCAGGGACTAAAAGTGTCAAAAAAGTGCACAAGTTTGCATTTTCGCGCATAACTTACGTTCTGAATACATCCGGACATCCAAAAATTTATGTAAGCACTAAAATATTTTATTTTAGTGTTCGCCATAAGAAAAATCCATTCGTCACGTCATTTGGATCGTTTGTCGCGCTTGTGCGCATTCCGTCGTAATTAAGCGAACATCGTGTTCGTACGACCAAACGAACCAACATCCGGCATATTTTTGAGCATGTTTTGAGTCCCCTATACTTTAACTTCATTTTAGAGCCTTGAAATGAGGTTAACGGGGTTCAAACGCATCAAAAAAGGCCTTAAACACGTGCAGGGACCATTCCTGCCACTTTTGAAAGATTTATGAAACAGCAGGGTGCTAGCGTAGCGCGACTGCCTAATGCCTTGGCAGTAGCGCTACGCGACTGCCTATTCTGGACAGAAAACATGCAGAAAACTCAGTTTTGCATTTCCGGGACCAGATTCGATGTATTAGCCGTTGTTTAATTCACAACCACACATTCTAACATGCTTAGTCAGCGGATAAGGATGGAATTTAGGCACCATAACTTTGCAACACATGTATGGATGGAATTTAAGCACCTAAACACCATAACTTTGCAACACATGTATGGATGGAATTTAGGCACCATAACTTTGCAACACATGTACGGATGGGATTAAGGCACGTTTTCCATGAAACGATCTTAACAGTTCGGGTATTCCTATAAATACCCCATTACCCCATGCTTTAAAATCACTAGAATTTTGATTGAGAAACTCTAAGTTGAAACCATTGTTTCATACCTGAGATTCTTAAATCGAAATTAGCATTCGGGGACCCTTCGTAAGTATTCTTTCGTTCTTTTCCTTATTTTACTGCTTTTCGAGTCAGAAAGTCAAACTTTGTTTGACTTTCAGCGTTGACCAGTAATGGTCAATGCGAAGTTCGTTTGAACTTCGCAACGTGAGTGTAATCACGTTGGTCATAGTCCCTTGGGACTATGCCCACTGATTACCACGTTGTCTAGGGTCGTAGGGTAAGCGATCTGATAAATCGCTTATACCTCGAACCCGACCCAGTTTGGTCGATCATTAGGATCCGACCAAACACATTAGGTGACCATAGTAGGTAGGGAATAACCTTCCGAGGTTATACCCTATGGTCGCATCGTTTAAGTAGTTGTATGATAGGTAGTTTATATGCCTTAGGTAAATTACCAGAATACCCTTTTCATGTATAATTGGTAATTAAGCATATGTAACCTAAACCTTTGTCACATAACTGATTATGTAATATGTTTAGGCATATAACACTTGTCATAGGGCTAGTTAGGCGGTCCGAACGCGTTTCACGCGAACGACGCGTTAAAGTAGCATAAGCTACCTAAACGGGTCGTAATGGGTCGTAGACACTTAGGTTAAGTTTCATTTAGTATGTAGGCTTTGTTAAACCAAATGACACGAGTCTCTACACTCGTTTGGTTTACAAACCCTAATGCTACCCGATCTTCCGATTTAGGTCCGGTTTATTAATGTAGCTACCTATACTAGGTGCCGTTTGATATCCGCGATCTCTAGCATTGTTTAGTTGTTACTCAAGGACTACTGAGCAATCTCAGGTGAGTACATAGAACCCCCTCTTTTAAATGTTTTCAAGGTGTTTATGTGAGTACATAGACCCCTCTTTTACTGTTTTTCCAAACTGTTTTGGGGTGGAACACATGTGCCTACTTGTTACTTTCCTACTTTCCTGTTTTCACATCATATACTGCTATGTTCGTTAGTACATTATAGTACATGATTTCATTACATTTCATGCTATGTATTGCCATTGTGTGCATTACTTAGTATATCGTTTTACATGACATTTTGACATAGACATTTGACATAGACATTTCGGCATAGACATTTTTACATGATTGACATTTGATCATGCATTTCCCACAAAACATAACTTTGATTTAAACCAAGTTTTACTTCAATACTTTGTTTTTTGTGCATATGGTTTAGTTGAGACATTTCACTTGCCATACATGACATCTTGACATAGACATTTGACATGGATATTTGACATAGACATTTGACATGGATATTTGACATAGACATTTTGATATGATTTACATCTTGACATGAACACTTTGACATATTACCCAATACATTTGACAATTGATTTAAACATAGACTTCTTACATTGGTTGGTTTGATTTGATTAAGTGATTAAGTAACGATGCGTGTGTAATATGATACAAGCATGGTGGATACGCCGCTGGTACTTCCTATATATAAGTGTTTGTATGGTATTACATATCATAGCGTTATTTGAATCATTTCAGTTTGATACATATAACAGTTTATACAAATAACATACTTTTCACATTACATTGTTTTACAAACAACTTATCTTATACAAACTCATTTTACATGGTTATTCATTTAACCTTACATTTATTTATACATATCATCTGATCTTATCGTTTTTCAAATGATTTACAAGACAAAGCAAATAACAAGGTTCATGACTAAACATTTTCTCAAACATAAGTCATGAAACCTATTTTCACAAAACCTATGTATCTCACAGGCATTTTTATGCTGACGTACCTATTTTCACATGTGTTTTCAGGAACTGTTGCATAAGATGATCAAGATACACATAGGCAGACTTGGGCTTTAGTGACAATAAAAGATACAAGACTAGTTAATTATGTTGTATTTCCTTGTTTGTTAAGACATTGTAACACTTTTAATCAATAAAACGAAACTTCAATTGCCATGGATTTGAGACAATTAATTCTGTTACAACACTCCCCGACATTTTCGCCACGTTTTGTATGTTCCACGTGGTCGGGGTGTGACACGTATGAAGTGTGGTTTGGTTGATAAAGTTTGGGTTAAAATATTTAGAGTTTGGTTTGCGATTGCGTGGGGGTAGAGTAGTATTAGCGGGTGAAGAATCTGATGAATTTGATTGAGATGTAGTAATGGATGGGCATGAAGGAGGGTTGGTCGTGGAAGTGGGGTGGGAATGGGTATTGAGTGAAGAGTGAGAGGTATGGGAATCAGGAATGTGAGTGGGGTTTTGTACAGTAGGTGGATTGTGAATATTTATTTGTGATGGAGGGGATTGAGTATGAAGTGGTGTATGTTGACCGTTTTGGTCAAGTTGTGGCTGTTGGGTTTGGGATGATTGTATAGAGCTAGGTGAGTTAGGTGGTGGATTAATGCCAGAGGTTGGTGTGCCAATTTGTCCATGGGGTAGGCTGGTAGGTTGGGCCAATATATAGGAGTGGATAGGCTGGGTGGAAGTGGGTGGTGGGTTATTAGTGTGGGGTTGGGTCGTAGAAATGGGTGTAGTGATATGAGTACGAAGAAACACTTCCACAGTAGGAATGGATGGCGATTTTTGTTGAGATTTTATTGGAAATTCGGACCTAACAAATTCCATGTGTCGAGAGTGGTAGAGTCGACGGTTTGTGTAATCGTAACACTTATAGGCCGATTTGGATGGTGAGTAGCCTAAAGAGACGCATTTTTCGGAGCGCGGGTGAAGTTTGGATTTTGCATACGGACGTAGCCACGGATAGCATAAGCATCCAAAGGGTTTGAGTTTGGTGTAGGTCGGGTTTTTATTGTAGAGTGCAAAATATGGACACTTGAAATCAAGAATGGGAGTGGGTAGGCGGTTTATGAGGTAAACCGCTGTTTGAAATGCATGTGACCAAAACGAGAGTGGAAGGTGAGCATAGTGAAGGAGAGCTAAACCGGTCTCCACAATGTGACGATGACGGCGTTCGGCAACACCATTTTGTTCCGGGGTGTGGGGGGGGGGGGTGAAGTGAGAAATACCTTGAGATTGTAGATATGAAGTGAGGCCAATGTATTCACCACCGTTGTCGGTGAACAAAGAGATTAAGGGGGTTTGAAAAAAAATTCTACTAGCAATTTGAATTGTGGAAATAAAATGGAGACATCGGATTTATGTTTCATTGGGTATAGCCAAATGTATTTAGTGTGAAAATCTACAAAAATCACATAATAGGTGAAGCCATCAATTGAAATATATTTAATACATATCAATTAGTGGTATCCTTAATAAAAATATATCAGAAAAATCGTTCCAAACTCTTCCTCTCAAATTTCTATCACCCTCACTCTCTTGCTTCACCGATCAGATACTTATCATGTAGTAGACTTCTTGTGTTTTGATTTATCATTTGATGGTTGTATTTATCTAGTTATATCCAATGTTTAAGGATAACAATGTTTTTATTATTTTTATTTTCAAGTTAAGTGTTCGTTTGCGTTCGTTTTTATTTGTTTGTGTACGAGATCTCACGAACTGTTCGTGAACAACTGAATTTCCTTAACGAAAGAACACGAACATAAACTTATGTTCGGTATGCGTTCGTGAACAGTTCGCGAACATGTTAATTTTCCTTAACGAACGAACACGAGCATGACATTGTTCGTGTTCGTTCGGTTCGTTTACAGCTCTAGATGTCTGAAATCAATTAAGTTTTGGTTAGATGTTTGCCGTTAACAGACTATTATTAAAAAAAGAAAAAAAGAAACTTAACAAATCAAATAGTAATGAAAACCAAATTGAAACTATTCAATAAAGCATTCCACGAAATAGAATATTTAATCATATTAACCAAATTGTCTCATATATGAATCGATGAACTACTAGTACGTTTTTCAATTAAGCTTCCGGTCACGTTTTTGTAATCAGCTTTCTCTAATAGACACAGCTTTCCGACTTTACTCTCGTAATACTCCAATAGCTCGAACCTTGTTGCACCAAACACATGTCAATTACACACAAACACCAATAAGTCTAGTAGAAAACCGTAAGAAGTTGAGAAATGGTACGTACCAATAGGCCAGTGTCTGAAAAGGAGCATACTTATCATAGATATCCTTCACCATTTCATCGGTAACCTTATTCACGCCGCAGTGGTTATGGACCTGACATTGCATTACATTACATTACATTATGAATTCAGTTGTTATTTATAAAAGAGAACCTGTTTGATGTGTCTAGTGGTTTCTGAGTCGAGCGGAACTCTTTGGTAAAAGCCTATGCACATTAAGATGTTAGAAGCAACGAAATTACCAATCCCTTTTCTATGGATCAACTCTTTGTATAATTCATCTCCATCGGTAATGGAATTTTCCCAACGATCCAAATCGACCCTTCCACTTACCACATCGGTTGCTAGATCGAATATCACGTCGCATCTATATCCTAACGTCCTCTCCAACTTGTTCATGCCAAAACTCAACACCTCATGGGCCGTTGGGAAATTCACTTGTGCTCTTTTTCTTCTTCCTCTTTTTCTTTCCGGGTTTAGGTTACACAGTTTTTCTGCCCTCCCTAAACTATCTTCGAATCTACAAACAAACAAACAAACAGTCATAAATTAATAAATAAATTATATGTTACTCGTTATAACAAACAAGCTAGTACCTCGAAGCACATAGGAGGAAAGTTTTTACAATATCTTCAAACAAGGAAGGGTTGCGAAAAAGACGTCCAAACCCTTTTTCCGCTGCATCCGAATGCAGTTTATGAAATGCTTCCACAGCTTCCTCGTCTTCCTTGGACAGCCTTAGCATCCGCTTAACTTGATCCTGCAATTGCATGCATGCATGCCTTATTATTACCTACGTACTCTTTTAAAATATTGAAGAAAAGTATGTATGTATGTATACATGCCATGATATGCTGCTGGTGATCTGAGATTGACATAGGATGATGGTCGTCAAGAATGGATATAGAGATGAAAGTGGGACGAGGCTGAGCGATTGAAACGGTAACGGTGTTGTTGTTGAGTAGTCGGAGTGGCCTAACAAAGGTTTTGGTGGAAGGATACCAAGTGTTAGGAGCCATCATGAAAAAACCATGATTGCATACCGCCTTTTCTAATTTAAACTTGCTTGAAACCTCCACCTCCATTATCATCATCTACTTCTACTTAGAAATATATATATATATATATATATATATACAACTTTTGGCAGATGCCTCCTCCGGTTTTATATATATATAGCAGAAGAATTTCTCTAATAAATACATTGATTCCACAGAATAACAACAGATATCATTTTTTTTAAATCAATGATATGATGATTCGAATTTCTTTCACAGATTATTGCAAATCCTTTTCTACTTTGTCGTATTTCATGTGCAAGAAATCTAATCTAACTTTAGAAATAAACCAGTATTTAAGAGCAAATCAGTATTTCATGTGCAAATCAGTACCTTGTGTATGATCTGGTGTGCGAGTTTGTTTGTTTGTGTGTATATGTTTATACATAGGTGTGTATATAAGAGGTTAAAACGGAAATAGAACAAACTCTTTTAACTAATTTTGTCTTATGTCTAATTGAGCGTTTAGTTAAAAAAAACATAATAATCAATATTGAGTTGTATTTGTAATATATCCTACGTATGAAATTGTAAAGAAACCCATGATATTTATTTATGTAGTAGATATTATAAATCTCAAAATTTCCTAAAGATTGTTTTTACTAAAGATATAAATTTCTATGATTATAAGTTTAAGTTTTCGTGTGTTACACGGGTTGTATAAAAAATTATTTCTTATAATTGGAATTACATTTCGTGATCTTGAAGGACGGCGACCATGGCCCATGCAATATCACTTGTCCACATAAGAGATGCGCATGTTAAGTTAGTTTTTGACGAAAACGTCTTTATGAAGCTACGTGATAAAGACATACATTTCCTGCTTCGGTACGATCTTGTGGAAAATCTACCCTACCTTAAGAAGTCAAGACTCGGAATAGTTTGTCTATGTTTTTATTATTTTTAATATATAACAAACGACATATATATTAATTTGTTAAGTAAAAACAAAACAATAATATACTCACATAAAACAAAATAATATACTTACGTCGAATTATTATTTTTTAAATAAAAAAAGAACTTTTTAGTTAAAATTAATGATAACATTAATTTACCTTGAACGCTAAACTGGGGTACGAATTCTATTTCTTTTTCATCATAGTATAAATTTGTATCCGTTACTTTGTAGTACGGATTTTGTCACCGTTGGTCAGTCATCATTATCTTATTTCGATACCTTTTAGTCTTTTGGAAATTGTCCGTTAGATCTGTTTTGTTAGTGTTGACGGCTTTGATTATTAGTATGTTACAACATGCCATATCTCAAACTTGTACTCATGGTCGCATGTTCCTGTTAGTATTACTTTCAGATGCCTGTAAATTATTTATAGGCCATAATATTTGTACTTTGTAACCTAAGCATGCCTGGCTTGTCGTTTGGGCGTCAACGACATGTCACTTATCGTGAAAGTGCGTAATAAAAGTTCACGGTATCTCTAGCTTGTGCTTGTGTAGCACCTTGGACACTAGAGGCGTATAGATCGATCTTAGCTCTGAGTCTGAGTTTGATTGTCTGGAGATTGGAATAATGGGTGCACGCTACACTCACCATCTCATAGGTGCATGGACTAGCTAGCTGTGTACCAGTCTGTTTCTAGCTTTGGATGCTTCTGTGTTACACGACTTATTTTGTTGATATATGGTTGTTGTGTAAGTTAGTATATCTTTCTGTCTGTGAATATGTTCACTATGTGTTCTGATATGTTTTGTTAGGGGTGCTAAACGGGTCGTGTTCGCGGGTTTACGGGTTCAACCCGACCTAAACCCGAAAATTTTACACGAACCCGAACCCGAAAATCGTATCATACATATGAACCCGAACACGACTCGAAGTTTTCTGCGTTGACCTGAACTCGACCCGTTCAAACCGAATTTTTTAATTTTTTTTTCTGAAATTAGTTTATTAAAATTTACTTAAAAATCACAAATGCATATAACATAATTATATTTAAATTATAAAATCTTATGTTAATATATCTTTTTAAGTTATAATTATGGCATAAAATACACATCTCATTTAGTTTGTGACATAAAATCTAATGTAAAAAATATAATATAATATAAATGTGTTAAACCGGTCAACCCGCCAACTCGACCGGGGTGACCCGAACCCGAACCGTTATCTTAAACGGGTTCGCGAATTCAACCTGAAACTGACCCGAGCTCATTTAGACTAAATCTAAACCCGCGAATTTCGTGTTAGGTTTGAGTCATGTTTTCGGGTCGTGTCAGGAATTCACACCACTATGTTTTGTATGCATCTGGTTACGTTCTCGATCGTGTATCAGGTTATGTTTTTGATTATGTTTAGTATTTGTTCTGATATGTCTGATATGTTTTGTACGCATCTTGTTATGTTTCTGATCGTGTACAGGTTATGCTTCTGCTTATGTCCAGTATCTGTTCTGATATGTCTGATATGTTTGTACAAATCTGGTTATATTTCTGATCATGCATCTGGTTAATTAAGCATCTGATTATGTTCAGTCTCCGATTTTGTTATGTATTAGTTATGTCTGTTTTGACTCTGCACCTGTACCGGTTTGTATTAGTTTCGTCTCAGTATCAATCTCGATTTGGATGTAGATTCCGTGTTATACGTTTAGTTTGTATCCGGTACTTGTATTCAATATTTGATTCGGTGTTTGTTCGATATTTGTCATTGAATCTGTCCTTGTTTTGTGTTAACTTTTCCGATTTTCCGACCGGTTTAAGAAATTTCGGAAGGATTTTATTACTCTACATATAAACTCAGATTATCTAAAGTATTTTGTTTACTAAATATAAATCTCTAAAGTTATAATATAAACTCAGATTATCTAAAGTATTTTGTTTACTAAATATAAATTTGAGTAAAATGCAATTTGCGTCCCTGTGGTATGTCCCAAACATCAACTTGAGCCCCTAAAAACAATTTTTTGCATTCTGAGCCCCTGTGGTATTCATTTCATAACAGTATGAGTCCCTATAGGGACGCATACTGTTATTAATATATGCAAGAAAAGAAAAGAATTCATAACACTTTGCGTCCCTATAAGGACTCAAAGTGTTATGAAATGAATACCACAGGGGCTCAGAATGCAAAAAATTGTTTTTAGGGGCTCAAGTTGATGTTTGGGACATACCATAGGGACGCAAATTGCATTTTACTCTATAAATTTTTAAAGTCATAAAAATAGTTATTTTCAATAAATAAAACTTATGAGTATTGATTAGTTATAGATATGAATATGAATATGAATTTGAATCTTAACATTTATTTAAAGATAACAGTTTCGACAATCCTTTCTTTTAAAGATTATGAGATTTTAAGTGGTATTTAAAATGTTTCAACTTATGTATTGTATTCGTTTCTATATTTGTTTCCCATGTCGGTTTCCAAAATTTTTAATGAGTATTTTATTTAGAAATCCAGGTTATTCGAATTACTCTATTTTTAAAATATAAGATTTTCGAAGTTAGAAATTAATTATCTTTGTGTAATAATGATTTGCTATTAAATATGATAAATTATTCTATCTCGTTAAAATTCTAACGTTCAATATAAGAAAATAGTTTTACCAAATACCTCATATTAAAAATATTAGCATTATTAAACGATGTTTTAAAATGAGTCCGTTTATACAAGAAAAATGGATTTATTCATCATGGTCAACAATGTATCAATCTCAACATCGGTTTTGTGTTAGGATCGGTATCAGTTAAGTAGATGACTGACTTTTGTTTCTGTATCAATGTTCGTTATAGTTTCAGATCTGTTCGTGTATCAGTTTTTGTATCAGTCTTGTGTGTGTATCTGTTTTCAGTATTCGTGTCAGTAATCGTTTCAGTTCCGTTAAGTTACGTTTTGTTTTCCGCTACTTTGATTTTACTTGTACTGTTGATTTATCCGTTACTGCGCAATTTTTGGCTCAGCCGTAGTTTTCTTTTTTGTTGTCTTATTTGTTGACAGGTAATCTGGGAAATTCGGGGATGTAGGATCGTTTGCACGACCAAACGAGTCGTTCAGAAGAGATCTCGTCCAATACGAGAGGCGGAATCAAACGTATCGGTGATATTTCAGCTATATACACACTAGAATCACTTAATCTATCTCTTGTATTGATATGAAAGTTTTACACGGTCTGGAGATACCTCGGCAGAGTTTCGCTACCGGAAATGCCAAAGTTCCAAATGAAATAACATCATCATCATCAAACTCAGTAAATCCCATCAATAGCAAAGCTAAGGTAGGGTCTGAGGAGGGTAAGATGTAGACAACCTTACCTCTACCCCGTAGGAATAGAGAGGTTGCTTCCAGCGAGACCCCCGGCTCGATGGTGGTTTTGCATCAAACCTTGGACATAAGGCACATAACACTCGGCAATTAAGACAAAGGCCAATTAGTGCATGTACTCCCTTGTCTTTCGGCTATCAACGCCACCATATGATGCATGATTAACCATCCCCTCTTTTAACATTATTTTCACGAAATTGGTAAAATAACGTTAAAATTAGTGCACTTTCACTTTTGCCACCCGAGCGCCCACAAATATATACATTATATGCGCATACCGCAAGCAGGGAGTTTGAAGTATCTGATAATAAAACAGTAAGACCCAACTCACAAATAATGCTTCAGCTGCTAGACTTGAGAAAGCATCTGTGTATAAATCAAAACGATCCAATCCGTGTGTAGTAGTTTGATTCTCCAAGTGTAAATCATCAGGAACAAGTCTACTATTTATACTAATCCCACTTCGTTTGAACAAGCACCTCCAGTTCGTATGAACTGGTCACTTCGTTTGAATGTCCAGTTCGTTTGAACTATCCACTTCGTTTGAACTGGCTTGTTCGTGACTTGTTTCATCTATTTTATTACACGACTCGATACAAGACGAAGTCGACAGACGTATGCACCAACAGACTCCCCCTCGGATGTTGACGAGTCTTCGGTATGCCTTCAGAACATCTTCAGTCTTGATCAGTCTTCAAGCTCTCTCCAAAGTATCTGACAATGTAAGCATCCTTAAAACTTTATCTCTTTCTCCTCTTCAGCATCAACAAACTCCCCTCGAACAATCTTTCCTCGGATGTTGATTGCAATTTGACTTTCACAGAATCAGGATCATGACCTGGCTCTTTACTCAGATTTCAGAATCCAGGCTATCCTGCACATCCTCTACCCAAAAGTAAATTTTTCACAAATTTAACATTTTACAAAATTTATACAATCAAACTCTTCCTCAAATTTATCCAGGATGATTTAACAATGTTAATAACTGATGAACCACATGTAGACAAATATTCAAAATCTTTTCTCATTTATACACACACTCCCCCTCACCTCATGCTCATCATGTTTAGCACTTGGAATTTTGAAAATCAGTTCTCCAATATCAGTTGTCGAAAATCTTTTTGGATTTTTCAAAATTTATGCTAAAACACACTGAAAATCTTTTTAGATTTTTTTGAATGAAATGAAGCTTAACGGTGTTGGTGATATGTCTCATAAACTGATATGATCCTCATACACAAACTCACAAAAATATTGTCTGTAAATATTTTGTAGGATCGTTTGCACGACCAAACGAGTCGTTCAGAAGAGATCTCGTCCAATACGAGAGGCGGAATCAAACGTATCGGTGATATTTCAGCTATATACACACTAGAATCACTTAATCTATCTCTTGTATTGATATGAAAGTTTTGCACGGTCTGGAGATACCTCGGCAGAGCTTCGCTACCGGAAATGCCAAAGTTCCAAATGAAATAACAAGTCTACTATTTATACTAATCCCACTTCGTTTGAACAAGCACCTCCAGTTCATACGAACTGGTCCAGTTCGTATGAACTGGTCACTTCGTTTGAATGTCCAGTTCGTTTGTATCCACTTCGTTTGAACTGGCTTGTTTGTGACTTGTTTCATCTATTTTATTACACGACTCGATACAAGACGAAGTCGACAGACGTATGCACCAACAGGGGAATCAGTGTGGAGCATTAAAAGAAGTTGAAGATCATGATTTATTTGTTTATTTCGGTAATGTAATAAAATGTAATTAGGATCTTTTATTATGGATTGATTTTGGTTTTGATATCTGTAAGAGTGACACGTCAGCCCTTTTCGGGTCGGGGTGTTACAAAAAGTCACAAAACTTAATGTTCCAAATACTAGAGACTCCAAATCAAAACATATCTGTAAAAAAATAATAAATGTTCGTTTTTTTCATGTTTTGGGTCAGGTTGTTCGGGTGTTTAGGTTGTTCGGGTTTTTGGCTGTGAAATGTGACCTAATAACCGACCCATATAAGGTTCAGGTTGATCGGATTCGGATTTTAGGGTATTCTCTAATTCGGGTTTTGATGATTGACTTTCTAACAACCCAACATCAAAATGTTTGGGTCAGTTCGGGTCACCTTGAGTTACACACAAGGCGGCTCAACCATTTTGATGCCCTAAAGCGAAATAAAAATATGGGCCCCTACAAGTTACAACCTCTCTAAAGAAACAATATTATAAAACAATAATTTTAAGATTTTGTAACCCATTAAGATCTAGATCACTCACATTTAACATTTAACAATTTATTTAATCAACCAAGAGTTGTAATTTTCTTGTTTCATGTAACCTGAGATGGGAAATTCACCAATTCACTCACCATTAATGAAATTAGAGCTGAAGTGTGATTCTGTGAGATTTCAACCGTGAATAAAAAAATGAAAAATAAAAAGACAAACAGGTAACTAAAAGTCAAACAGGGAGCATATAGGATTTTTGTAGGCTTGTAATAATAATAAAAGTGCTCAACCATGCTTCAAACCCTGATCAATTTAGAACTTAAAAGGGAGTTTACCGGTGGACTGATAGACAATTTAGATTTTAAACGCATATATATATATATATATATATATATATATAGGGGATGGCTAGAATGAGAACCACCACGAGTTGTAAGAACCACGAGAACCGCGACCCGCGGGTGGCCGTCGGCGACGAAATTTTTTTTACACCTAGATCCGTATATTTTAGGGGGGGTGTAAAATTTTCGGTTCAAACGGCGCGCCCGAGGGGGTAGTTTTTTACGCCCAAAGTTTGGGTTTTTTTAATTTTTCTTTTTTTTTTACCAAACTTTGGGCGTAAAAAACTACCCCCTCGGGCGCGCCGTTTGAACCGAAAATTTTACACCCCCCCTAAAATATACGGATCTAGGTGTAAAAAAAATTTCGTCGCCGACGGCCACCCGCGGGGCGCGGTTCTCGTGGTTCTTACAACTCGTGGTGGTTCTCATTCTAGCGGCCCCCCTATATATATATATATATATATATATATGTGTGTAACATTTGTTTCTTAAATTGGGTCGTTGTCCAAATGGAGGCCCAAAGCCCTAGCTTTAGTTTGATGGGGCCCTGGTTATACATAACAAAATACATTTTCATGTGAGCATGGGCGTATTCCATGTGAAGGGTGAGAGGGGAGCGTGTCATGTAGGCTTGATGTGTGTAAAATGCAACATCTAAATTACATCAAATGAGGCATAAAACTAACCCTTTTTAAGTACTAATATTGGAAAAAGAGTGTTTTTGTCTTCCTTTTGTATTTTCAGGATTAAATGAGCTCAAAAACATGAAAGAAGCAAAAAGACAGCTAAATCCAACATAAATACAAGGAAAGGAACATAAGTGTACTGCCCGACCCATCAACGGCATCTTCCCAAGCAAAATAGAGAAGGCAGAAGACTGAACACGCCCCGTGCTCAGCCAGCACGGGGTCGTGCCCAAGAAGCAGCAGAAAAGACAAACCTATAGAAGCTTCTATTGCCCACCACGGGGCCGTGCCCAGTGAACACGGGGGCGTGGCGAAAGTACAGCAGGCGCATTAATTGTAATTGTGAATTACAATTAATGAAGAGAGAGAATGTCAGACAGGCACGGGGCCGTGTCCAGCGGACACGGGGGCTTGCCCAGCCTTCTGTTCAGCCTATAAATAGGAGTGCTTGGTTTCATTTCAATTCATCCCTTGGCACACCACCTCTCTCACACTTCATCCACCACCCACCACCACCATAACCCCATCATCCACCACCATCATTCATTGTCCATCGTAGAGTGTGTGAGTCGTCTCGGGATCCAAGATTGATCGTAAGAGTTCTTGACAATCAAGGCCATGTTTGCCTAAGTCTCTTACATCACTTGGTGAAGACAAAGTGTCTAGTATAATACTTTTTATTTCTAATCTTTTGCACTTTTTATTTGGTTTTGTATTAATGACTTTAATAACTAGTTACTTATGTTGAAGGTGATCTTTCCTTATCGTTTGTCCGTGGTGTCTTGGCATTATTTTACTGTCTATATAAAATAAAGGATTTTCACCATTCATATCTCCACGGTCTATATGGAGGTATGTTGGCTACCTGGTCGGGGGTTAAGGGAACAGTTTGGTAAAGGTCTTGCCATTGTTCAGCGTTTAGAGGTCCTGCAATGGACCTGGGTCAAATTTAGTAGGACCTCCTTCAATGCTTCACGGTATTGGATGGAGGGGGTCCAAACTCTTTGATCCCCTCATAAGTTAACTACTATTAATACTTTAACCCGGCTATTTAGGACTGTATCCCTGCTGACTCAGACTACTTAGCCGAGGGTAACGTCACCGCCAAAAGCGGGGCCTACCACAATATTGCATTAATAACTTAATTCATTATCTTCCAATAATCCACCCTTTTAGGATTGTATCCTTGCTGACTCAAACTACAGGGGTGAGGGTAACGTCACCTTCAAAAGAGGGACCTACTACAATAACTAAGATAATCTCTTAATCATGTGCAAAAGTGCGGAAATAATCAAAGGTTATACTAGATACGAGTCGGAACCAAGTGATTCATCTTGTCTATCTGTTTTTTCTTTTATTTTTATTTTCAGCATTTTAGTTAGTTTTTATTTTTCTTAGTTTAAAACCTTTTTCTAAACTTTTTATTTTGATTAGACGTTGAGGATAAACCGGTACTAAAAGTTCTTGTGTCCTTGGACGACCTCGGTATCTTACCAATGCTATACTACGCTCACGATGGGTGCACTTGCCCATATGTGTGTTTAGTGTTAGTAAAATATCGTGTTTTATAAATTTAAAACTTGGCTAAAATAAGTGTTAAAGGGGCTTAAAATATACACCTAATATATATAACACTTCGCACGCATCAAGGCTCCACCACATGTGCAGGAAAGTAGCCCCCTCACACTCATATAGAGAGGATTTACACATGTAATAGATTTTGTTGATGGAATTGATGAAATTCAGTTGATGGGGATCTGTGATAAATTTTCATGATGAATTTCGTTTGTTTGTTGTCTGATGATTGTGGATTCAAAAAAAGAAACCAGTCTAGCCAAAGAAGCCCCTTTATCTATGTTTGATGTTGTTCATGTTATTTTTCCAGTGACGCCCGTTTTTGCCTAGTCAAACCAGTTTGGGCGGATGAGGTGGTGGTAGATCGTGTTCCATATGATTTGATCAAGTAGTTCTTCAATGGTTGAGGGCCGAAGATGGAAATCTCAAGGAAGTTGGTCGGTGGTGGGAAGCAGATGAGGGTGGTTATGTTATAATCATATTTAAATAAAACATGGATCCCACTTTAATTGTTTAGTGATTTAGTTAGTTTTATTTTAATTTTTTAATTGCTTTTTATGTTTTAATTTTTTAAAGTAGGGGAGACTTTAACGCTTCGCATTCTTGTACTTTCCTTATTTAGAAAGTATAGTTGTATTCTATTTTTTTGGAAACTTGTAATTGTATCGTCATTGTAATTATTTTCCAACTTTGTAATCCGAGACTTCGATCATAATGAAACTCGATCATTTTTACACGTACTTATGTTACACATTTTATGTCACACCCAAACCGATGGCGGAATCATCGGGGCGCGGCACTGAGCGAAACAGATTGTCCAAGAGAATTCCATAACAACTAGTTTACCAGATAATTAATATTATGTCCCATACCATAACTCATCAAAGTAAGCAGTTATTACAGACATAGATATCCCATAGACAAATAAATGTTCCGGCAACTCAGATTTTTTATTAGATTTGTTTCTAGACTCCATCCTAGCTTGATTCCAGCAAGTAACACGCAAAGCATCCTAAACACCTGTCACATACGTTAAAATAGATGTCAATACACATAGTGTAAAGGTGAGCATACAAGTTTAATAGCATATAGATAGCGAAAGAGAGTTTACGCATAACTAGCATGTAACATGTAAAATGTGAAGCAAGTAGGTTATCGACAATGAAATATGCACAGAAGTGACTACGAGTTGTAGAATACGCAACACACATCACCACCGTGACATGTGAGAAAAGCCCTTAACAACGTCTGTCCACGACAGATGTTGAGTCCAAACTATAGTACTATCGTTGCTAAGGTGTCAGGCAACAATCACTGTGTAAACATAACATACAAGAATTCATCGAGCAACACGTATAACATGCATTAGAGGTCAGCGTATAAAAATGTTTGCGTTGTGTGATCGATGTGATTTGATATAAGTAACGTATGTAACACCCAAAAGTGCTTAAAACAAAAAGGGTTCGAGTATACTCTCTGATCGTGTTTAGTAATAAACACTCTCTTGGATTGAAGGGAGCGCTGGTGGAGATTAGCCTAAACAGAACGATGGCGTAAGCGGTAAGCGGCGCGTAAAACGCTGAAGAGTGAACCAAGTGACGAATGGTCATCCATTAGGATGGCCATTCAGTCGGATTGGCATTCGCTTGGGGTAGATGTGTTTGTGTATAATGGCTTTAAAGTTTTCGTTGTAGCATTTTAAAAACAGAGAACTATCTCTACCTTTCAGGTCGCCGGGTCAAACAGTCGTTCGATCGGATGGCGATCTGTCAGTTAGACATTTCTCAGAGAATAAGTTCACAGCCGGATTGTCATTCGATTAGATGGTCTTTCGATCGAATGGCAATCCGTTAGAACTAATGATCCTTGAAAATTTATAAAATGTTTAAGTGCTGAAACCATAAGCCAATCCGATCGGATGGCAATCCGATCTGATTGCAATCTATTTGGGTGACTGGTTCGTTTTGAATTCCGTTAAGTTTTGAAAGTTTTGCGGTGTGATCGAGACGGTATGACAACGTGTTAAACAACGGAACCTTGTCAAGTCTAAGTCATCCGACCGAAGTGGGAATCACCCCAGCCTGGTCAGTTGACTGTTCATGACGGTTGTTCATGTTTAACCCGAAATCGGTTATCTCGTTGATAGGATTCAGATCTCAGACCGACACATCACTAGAGAAGAGTAGAAGGCCTGAATGAGTTTTGATTCTATCGGTTTTGAGTGCATTGAGTGTAAAAGAGTTAAAAGAAAGTTATGAAACCACCTTTCAGTTCCTTTAATCATGAAAATGTTTAGATCTTGTGCGAAAAATAGTGTTAAAATATGTGGAAATCACGTAGATCTGAGTTGTTCTTGGTGAAACGAGGCCAACTCTTGAAGTTCATGAAAACCCCATGATGACATCATCCTAGAACATCTCAAACCCGTTGATTTCACGGTTAAAAGTGAAGATTCAACGGTGAAAATGATGAAGAAGTGTGTGTAGATGATAGATGTACAAGATTTGAGTTGAAAACTTACAAGAATCGCGAGAAATTGAGAGAAAAAGGGGGCTTGAGCGCGCTGGTCGAATGAGAGAGCTGTCACATCACCGTTGGTGATGTGACAGGGGGTATTTATAAGTTTCCAAAAGAGGAAAGAGGAGCACAGGTGTCGGATCGGATGGCCATCCGACCGGATGGTCATCCATTCGGATGACCATTCGATCGAATGGTCATTCAATCGACTGGTCTTCGCGGGTTGGTTTTCGTATTTTCGTTTTGTGCGCTGAGCGTTGCGATGTGTTTCGAGTAAGCGATGCGATGGTATTACCCATTGTAACACCCTTATTATTATTTAACAATTTTCGTATAATTTACGAAAATAAACGGGTAATTAGAATTTCAATACATTGAAAATACGGGTTTCATTAAACTTTATTTACAGAATTAAAACTATACAAAATAACATGTTTGAGTTCGTCATTTAACAAGACAACGATACATAGTGCGGAAGCTTATTTCTTGATCGTGTTCGGTTCTTCGTTGTGCTTGATCATCCTCCGGTGCTAAAATCATACCTGAAACTCATAAAACATGAGTTGGATTAGTCATATGTAACTTAGAACGTATTTAAACGAGTCCGGGAAGCGAAACTGATTAAAATAATTTTTTTTCGCTAAATCAAGGTTCTGTCGCGTGTCGCGGAGGAACCATGTTGTTCCTTCGCGTGTCGCCTGGGAAACCAGTTTCCAGCAGGTTGCAGTTCAGATCAGCTATGCCAGTTTTTACGGAAACGGCCATAACTTCTTCGTTATTGACCCGTTTTACCCGATTCTTTTTCCTACGCGTCCGTAATTTAATCCTCCATCTTATGGAGTTAAAATCCTACATCCAACATAAGAAATTTTGAGACTTCTAAGCCTTTGACTCGTTACCTTTTTACCGAATTTTAACCCGTTTATGCATTTTATCAAACAAACGTATTTGTTTGATTCCTATATTACATACACTTCTAAAAATTAATGTTACCTACCATATTAGGTTCTAATCATAGGTTTATTACACAATTTAAACCCGTTTTCGCTTGTATGCTTATTTTGACCCGTTAAGGGTATTTAAGCACTTTCGAGCCTAAAATCGCTTTCGATTGTTTCTAGCATTTCATCACCACATTTCTTATCCTATAATCTCCCACCACAATTGTGTTTATGGCGGGTTTGATGTGGTGATCTATATAAACCAAATTTTACCTCTCGAATCATTATTTTACGGCAAAAACTCAAATAGTACCGTTTGACTAATATAATACCTCTTTCAACTTCTATACTTAATCTAAGTATTTACTTAATCATAAAACTTGTTTCCAAACAACCTTTAAAGGTTGTTTGTTCGAATTAGCTAACAAGGGCGTTTTGGTCCTTTTTAGTCTTTCAATTACGACAAGGTCTTTTGAGGGCATGTTTGACCCATGATTCTTCTTTTGAATTATGATCTTGCTCGAAAGTCAATATGTTTTTTTTTTTCAAAACGCCACTACCCCCCTCTTTTAAAACATTCGGTTTACCCACTTAAGTAACCCATTGTCTATCTAAGACTTCATTAAATACTCATTGAACCTTACGTTCTCAATGAATCATTACTCTATTACACATACCTGGCTCGGGTCACTGTATTGACCTGATTTAATGCCTTGCTATAATATTCGCTAAATAGTAGCGATGCAAATATCATTTCTACATTTATTCCTGAAATCATATAACTCGACAAGAATCATTAGTCGCTATTATCAAAAGGTGGTATCTTCACCCTTTGACCCGTTTGGTCTAAATGACCGATTATATTGGCGAGATGACATGTATTTTCATCTCGACTATATGACTCGCTCCGATTTACATCGTGCGGTCGCTTTACTTATAATTCATTTCTTAACACTTTTCGGACTATTAAGGCATACTTCATAAGTGTCTTTTAAAGCCAATAGTTATGGTCGATGCATGACCAATTTACCGTTTTACCCTTATTGTTTGTTTTGGTTTACCCTATAAGGCAACCATTCAAAAGTTTATTTTCCATTTGTCATAAAATGATCAAATTACCGATTTAACTCCTTTTAAACCATCAACATGGTTTCTTGTCATACTCGACTATCTTGTTCCGTACGTTTACACGCCGGAACATCATACCTCAATTATGTATTTATCTTATTCGTAACTAATACGATAAGAGAATATTCTAAAATATAATACTAGTGTAAGTTATACTTACCTTGCATCCTAATTATGCTTTTCCCTTCATTCTTGATTCGTTTGACCCGCTTTCACTCCAAGTTTCACCTAGCTTGTTTAAGCGCCAACTATTATTCATCATTTCACAAGGTGGTTAGTTTAGTCATAACTTAATACGATCATTCCACCCTACGCATTTTATATTCAAGAATTATCATTCATCGTATTATAGGTCGGTTTGACTGTTTAAAGTCAACGGCCTATTAATCATAAGTGATTACATGATGTAGCTTTACTACTCATATAACTACTTGGTCAAATACACGGTAGCATCATACTTAGGCTACCGTTTATTCACTTTGTTTACCAAGTTTTATAACCATAATTCATCGAATTAACACTACATTAATCTTTCTTAACACATGATGATATCAAGCTTCATTTTTAACATGAATTTATCATCATTTCCATTCTTTTTACACCAAACCCAATTCATGGTAATTATGATTCATGTACTCAAACACCTAAATGGTTCAAGTAGCATACTTTATTATCTAATATGAGGATTCTAATCACAATTTAGACACTAACATCTTCATATCATAAAAACCCATCTCTATCATGTATGAACAAGTACTCAATCATGTAAATTTGTTCAAGTACTTTGTTTCTACTATCAACTATGATGATTTCTAGCACAATTATATCATCATCTTCATTATCTAGCCATAACCCACTTAGCACATACAAGGGAAATCATCAATTCCCTAGTTTTCAACACTAGTTCATCAAATTGTTAACTAGGGTTGTTCCTACACATAGATTTCTTCACAACTACACTCATGGATTCATCATCCATTCCCAAATTGTGATTTTGAGTGTTCATCATAACTTCAAGACATCACCAAATTTCAAAATTTAACATACCTTACGATCCCTTTGACTTGGTGATCATTTATACGCGTTCATGCATTGATTTGGGGCTTGATTCGAGCTCCAATTTGGTGAATTTGTTGATTTTAGGGTTTGAGCTCTCTTGGTCGCTCCTGATGATCGATCCACACACACAAAGTGTGTGTTGTGTGTGTGTTTTTTTAATTAAAAGAACTTGTTCCCTTTTTGACGATTTTGGTCCCTCAAGTTTTGTTAACTAGTAAGTAGGCTACAACCTACTTATTTTCAACAATACTTTGTTTTGTTAACTAGGTTAAACTTTGCTAGTTTAACTTAGTGAGTTCGGGGTAGTCATAACCCGTCTTATTTTAAGTCTCGTTAGCTCGGGCCTTCTATATACTTTGTTTTCCTCAAAGTATTTATCCTCTTTTAATTAACATCAAATTTATTTATTTAAATCCTAATATTAACCGGGTTAATTTTTTTTTACCACTAACGGTATTTTACCCGTCGTCACTAGTAACGTGGTTTAATTACCAAACCCATTTTTTTGGGGTGTTACAAGTCTACCCCCCCTTAAAGAGGTTTCGTCCTCGAAACCTTTTCTTACATAATTTATTGAGTTTCAACCCAATGTACATAAACTAAGTAACCTTCTAAGAATTACTCACACTTTGACCATTTGTTAGTGTCATTAGACAAATATGGTAACAACTTTTAATTACACAACATATGTATCTTTTATGCGAATTTACGCAACTCAGAATAACGCCATCTGGTCATTTCGACTTGTTTGATTAACTTAGCGAAATCCATCGCCTTTATACTTTCGGATTCTTTGTGAATCCGTTATTTTCACCCATTTGGATGTTTCTAGTGAGATCTTTCACTGTTTACAAACAGACCCCTTTTCTTTACGAACTTATTCGTTTGGTTCATTCGTACAGCATTCGCCACTAAAATGAATTTCCTAATTTTATCTTATTTATTTAGCACTATCTAGATGTGCTATTAACGGAATTCTACAAGGCATATTACCACATACCTTTCGGCTTTATCCTTTTTATCGTGCCTTTACTCGATCTGACTTCCCAACACTTTGCTTATGTTGCCTTGTGATCGCTCAGTATAGGCGATAAATACTTTTCGTTATTATGACCTCATGGATCATCACTGCCGTTTTGTACTCACTTACCTTTATTATTTGGCTTGACTGAGTAGCCATTTGGCCACTTGGTCATACACGCTTATCAACTATGATTATTTTACGCTAATCTTAATATAGATAGCGTGTTGAACACTTTCTTAATTTAAATATTGACCTTAACCGGCCTCACTGACTAGTCTTATTAGTCCAGTTACTTTATACCCATCTCTCGGGCTACTATGTGATTTTATTTCACATAACTTTCCTGACCGTGATCGCGTCACGTCGTGTTTTAGGTTTATTTCCCAATCATCTCATACTATATATGTTTGATAAAACGTTGTTTTTGACTAAAACGGAATTTTAGTTTAATGTTTTATCTTTAATTTATGTCAAGCAATTTTGACGACTTGGCATTTACTCTTTTACAGTCTTTGTTTTACGCGAGGATTCTCACTGGTTCTCTCGCTTTATTTCTATATTCCGACTTTGTCCTCGAGTTTGACGTTTTACAAAAACGACTCGTTTAGGGACATATTCGCATTTTCCGGATTCGAGTGTAAGTACACTCCCTCCCAATGCTTGTCTAAATCATTTTTCATGTTTGCGTTTTCTGGGTTCGAGTGTAAGTACACTCCCTCCCAATACTCGTCTAAATCATTTTTTCATGCTTGCGTTTTCTGGGTTCGAGTGTAAGTACACTCCCTCCCAATACTTGTCTAAATCATTTTTCATGCTTCTTTGTCCCTTCACTCGGGCTCATCATCCTATTGTAATACGCTTCCGTCACCCGGCTGTGCGTTTACATTATTATCAATTATTTTGCTCATTTGATTCATTTGGGTACTTTTAAGTTAGTCCCATTCACACCGCCCTTACTACATCGGATGTAAACGTGTCCGCCATAAGAAGTTCATGGTATCATATGCCACTACTTACTTGGCTAGAGTAAGCGATTAACACATGACACACATGACCTTTTTATAGTTTTCACATCACGCCCTATGTAAGTAACGCCTCTATTTGTTTCTCTTGGAAACAATATCCCGAATACATTTTCTATTCGGGGTTTTCCAAGTTTTTAATCTACATATGCAACTTTCAATTTCTACTTATTTGTTGCATATTACTATTTGTGCGATTATTTAAAATGTGCACCTGGTAATGTTTGCCCCAACGGGCGTTCCTTGCCATTAACCTTGTTCGCGGTCGTTACGCGATTTAATCCTCGGTGAGCATGCTCCTCTCGTCATACTTCGGACCGTTCCATCATCATATCCACAATTCGTTTGACTCTCGTCGTCTTCAAACGCGAGTGTCCTTCAATTAAAACATTCACAAAGTTAGTAACGTCAACTTCAATAATCGCCCGTATTATAATACAAGGCTTTTTCTACTATACGCGTCAACGCGCGTATTTTCGTCAACTATATCAATCATTTTAATTGGGGTAACGTGTATCACACGATAGCCCTATGTGTTGTTTACAACACTTTAGCATGCTAAACTATTAACATACTTGTACTTACCGGATTTGCGATCAAGCTTCGAACCGAACACATTTGTCAACAACCTTGAGCTCTGATTACCAACTTGTAACACCCTTATTATTATTTAACAATTTTCGTATAATTTACGAAAATAAACGGGTAATTAGAATTTCAATACATTGAAAATACGGGTTTCATTAAACTTTATTTACAGAATTAAAACTATACAAAATAACATGTTTGAGTTCGTCATTTAACAAGACAACGATACATAGTGCGGAAGCTTATTTCTTGATCGTGTTCGGTTCTTCGTTGTGCTTGATCATCCTCCGGTGCTAAAATCATACCTGAAACTCATAAAACATGGGTTGGATTAGTCATATGTAACTTAGAACGTATTTAAACGAGTCCGGGAAGCGAAACTGATTAAAATAAATTTTTTTCGCTAAATCAGGGTTCTGTCGCGTGTCGCAGAGGAACCATGTTGTTCCTTCGCGTGTCGCCTGGGAAACCAGTTTCCAGCAGGTTGCAGTTCAGATCAGCTATGCCAGTTTTTACGGAAACAGCCATAACTTCTTCGTTATTGATCTGTTTTACCCGGTTCTTTTTCCTGCGCGTCCGTAATTTAATCCTCCATCTTATGGAGTTAAAAATCCTACATCCAACATAAGAAATTTTGAGACTTCTAAGCCTTTGACTCGTTACCTTTTTACCGAATTTTAACCCGTTTATGCATTTTATCAAACAAACGTATTTGTTTGATTCCTATATTACATACACTTCTAAAAATTAATGTTACCTACCATATTAGGTTCTAATCATAGGTTTATTACACAATTTAAACCCGTTTTCGCTTGTATGCTTATTTTGACCCGTTAAGGGTATTTAAGCACTTTCGAGCCTAAAATCGCTTTCGATTGTTTCTAGCATTTCATCACCACATTTCTTATCCTATAATCTCCCACCACAATTGTGTTTATGGCGGGTTTGATGTGGTGATCTATATAAACCAAATTTTACCTCTCGAATCATTATTTTACGGCAAAAACTCAAATAGTACCGTTTGACTAATATAATACCTCTTTCAACTTCTATACTTAATCTAAGTATTTACTTAAACATAAAACTTGTTTCCAAACAACCTTTAAAGGTTGTTTGTTCGAATTAGCTAACAAGGGCGTTTTGGTCCTTTTTAGTCTTTCAATTACGACAAGGTCTTTTGAGGGCATGTTTGACCCATGATTCTTCTTTTGAATTATGATCTTGCTCGAAAAGTCAATATGTTTTTTTTTTCAAAACGCCACTACCCCCCTCTTTTAAAACATTCGGTTTACCCACTTAAGTAACCCATTGTCTATCTAAGACTTCATTAAATACTCATTGAACCTTACGTTCTCAATGAATCATTACTCTATTACACATACCTGGCTCGGGTCACTGTATTGACCTGATTTAATGCCTTGCTATAATATTCGCTAAATAGTAGCGATGCAAATATCATTTCTACATTTATTCCTGAAATCATATAACTCGACAAGAATCATTAGTCGCTATTATCAAAAGGTGGTATCTTCACCCTTTGACCCGTTTGGTCTAAATGACCGATTATATTGGCGAGATGACATGTATTTTCATCTCGACTATATGACTCGCTCCGATTTACATCGTGCGGTCGCTTTACTTATAATTCATTTCTTAACACTTTTCGGACTATTAAGGCTTACTTCATAAGTGTCTTTTAAAGCCAATAGTTATGGTCGATGCATGACCAATTTACCGTTTTACCCTTATTGTTTGTTTTGGTTTACCCTATAAGGCAACCATTCAAAAGTTTATTTTCCATTTGTCATAAAATGATCAAATTACCGATTTAACTCCTTTTAAACCATCAACATGGTTTCTTGTCATACTCGACTATCTTGTTCCGTACGTTTACACGCCGGAACATCATACCTCAATTATGTATTTATCTTATTCGTAACTAATACGATAAGAGAATATTCTAAAATATAATACTAGTGTAAGTTATACTTACCTTGCATCCTAATTATGCTTTTCCCTTCATTCTTGATTCGTTTGACCCGCTTTCACTCCAAGCTTCACCTAGCTTGTTTAAGCGCCAACTATTATTCATCATTTCACAAGGTGGTTAGTTTAGTCATAACTTAATACGATCATTCCACCCTACGCATTTTATATTCAAGAATTATCATTCATCGTATTATAGGTCGGTTTGACTGTTTAAAGTCAACGACCTATTAATCATAAGTGATTACATGATGTAGCTTTACTACTCATATAACTACTTGGTCAAATACACGGTAGCATCATACTTAGGCTACCGTTTATTCACTTTGTTTACCAAGTTTTATAACCATAATTCATCGAATTAACACTACATTAATCTTTCTTAACACATGATGATATCAAGCTTCATTTTTAACATGAATTTATCATCATTTCCATTCTTTTTACACCAAACCCAATTCATGGTAATTATGATTCATGTACTCAAACACCTAAATGGTTCAAGTAGCATACTTTTATTATCTAATATGAGGATTCTAATCACAATTTAGACACTAACATCTTCATATCATAAAAACCCATCTCTATCATGTATGAATAAGTACTCAATCATGTAAATTTGTTCATGTACTTTGTTTCTACTATCAACTATGATGATTTCTAGCACAATTATATCATCATCTTCATTATCTAGCCATAACCCACTTAGCACATACAAGGGAAATCATCAATTCCCTAGTTTTCAACACTAGTTCATCAAATTGTTAACTAGGGTTGTTCCTACACATAGATTTCTTCACAACTACACTCATGGATTCATCATCCATTCCCAAATTGTGATTTTGAGTGTTCATCATAACTTCAAGACATCACCAAATTTCAAAATTTAACATACCTTACGATCCCTTTGACTTGGTGATCATTTATACGCGTTCATGCATTGATTTGGGGCTTGATTCGAGCTCCAATTTGGTGAATTTGTTGATTTTAGGGTTTGAGCTCTCTTGGTCGCTCCTGATGATCGATCCACACACACAAAGTGTGTGTGGTGTGTGTGTTTTTTTAATTAAAAGAACTTGTTCCCTTTTTGACGATTTTGGTCCCTTAAGTTTTGTTAACTAGTAAGTAGGCTACAACCTACTTATTTTCAACAATACTTTGTTTTGTTAACTAGGTTAAACTTTGCTAGTTTAACTTAGTGAGTTCGGGGTAGTCATAACCCGTCTTATTTTAAGTCTCGTTAGCTCGGGCCTTCTATATACTTTGTTTTCCTCATAGTATTTATCCTCTTTTAATTAACATCAAATTTATTTATTTAAATCCTAATATTAACCGGGTTAATTTTTTTTTACCACTAACGGTATTTTACCCATCGTCACTAGTAACGTGGTTTAATTACCAAACCCATTTTTTGGGGTGTTACACCCATTAGTCACACAAATAACCTAACTACTAAATATCAGAAAAGTATTCCTTAAATCTCGAGATTGCGATGCGATAGAGTTGCGATTGCGATTGTGATTTCGATTAAACACCTCAACATAAACATAACATGCACAAGTAACACATAATAGCACACACACACACACGTAAAACAATATCCATAACCTACAATTCGGGTTGCAATTAAATAGCGATTTATTAACAAGTACTCCACATAATGCAACTAAAGCAAATAAAATAGATTCTCGATTACAAGTCAAGAAGTACAATTTGATAATTAAGCAAGGAGTGACAGATCGCAATTAGCAATCTTTTCTTTCTTTGACTTTGACTTCAAAACGTCGGGTTTTTACAGCCTCCCCTACTTTAGGAAATTTTGTCTCGTAATTTAAGAAGCAAGCGTAACAAACAGTTGCGGATACTTCGCCTTCATGTCACTTTCGAGTTCCTAGTTGAACGCGGCACTGTGTTTTCCTTCCCAGCGAACCTTCACAATGGGAATGCGTGAGCGTCTGAGTACCTCGGTTTCTCGGCCCATGATCTCGACAGGCTTCTCCACGAAGTGTAATGTTTCATCCACTTGTAAATCCTCAAGAGGGACATGCAATTCCTGGTCGGTTAGACACTTTTTAAGGTTCGAAATGTGGAAAGTTGGGTGGATATTACTCAGTTCCTCCGGTAGTTCGAGTCTGTAGGCCACTTTGCCAATCCTTTCCAGAATTTTAAAGGGTCCAACATATTGAGGCGTGAGCTTTCCTTTCTTGCCGAATCTGATCACCCCCTTCCAAGGTGCAGCCTTTAGGAGTACGTAATCGCCAACGTCAAATTCAAAGGGCTTGCGGCGTCTATCGGCGTAACTTTTCTGACGACTCCGAGCTTTCAGGAGATTGTCTCGAATTTGGAGGATTTTTCCAGTCGTTTCTTGCAACAGCTCGGGACCGGTAATTTGCAAGTCCCCGATCTCGTGCCATACAATAGGCGATCGACATTTTCTTCCGTATAATGCCTCAAATGGTGCCATGTGGATGCTAGGGTGATAACTGTTATTGTACGAGAATTCGACTAAAGGTAAATGCGGATCCCAATTACCACTGAAATCTATAACACACGAGCGAAACATGTCTTCCAGGGTACGAATCGTGCGTTCAGTCTGACCGTTGGTCTGGGGATGGAAAGCAGTACTAAGATTGAGAGAAGTACCGAGAGCAGATTGAAACGTTTCCCAAAGACGCTAAGTGAATCGACAATCGCGGTCATAGATGATATCATGAGGTGTCCCGTGTCGACAAATAACCTCGTCGGTGTAGATTCGGGCTAATCGTTCTACCTTATAGTCTTCCCGTATCGGTAGAAAGTGAGCGGATTTGGTGAGACAGTCAACGATAACCCAGATGCTGTCGTGATTTGATGGCGTGCACGGAAGTTTCGTTATAAAATCCATAGCTATACTCTCTCACTTCCACATAGGAATCTCGAGTTGTACGGGTAAGCCAGGGGGCCGTTGATGCTCAGCCTTGACCTTCGAACAAGTCAGGCACTTTGAAACATAGAAAGCGATATCCTTCTTCATGCCCGACCACCAATACTTGTAGCGCATGTCCTAGTACATCTTGTCGGCACCGGGATGTATGGAATATCGCGATTTGTGGGCTTCGTCTAGCAGAATTTGTCGTAAGTTGGTGCGATTGTGATGTAGCGCGTGATACGGAAACGAAGATCAAACACGTTGATTCTAAGAATACCCACGAAGATCTTTTCCCAAACCCCCAAATTCGTCCCCCAAAAGACACGAATTTAAAAAAAGTCAATCAATTATTTTATAAAACTCAAAAACTATCCCCCAATACAAATTACATGAGAACTTATATAGAGTTTTTATAATCAACTCAATGGACATAAATTAAAACAAAACTTAATGAACACTAAATGTGGATTTATTTCATTACATAATTGAGTCGACACTTGATATTCCCGCATCATTCTCCCCACCTTTGGAAAAACTCGACCTCGAGTTTTGTCCCAGGCTAAAGCCACCTGGATCGAAAGGAACATCAATCCGATTCTTTTCGATTATTATCAAGGCCCGCCCATGTAGTTCTACTTCACGGGTTATCTCATTTGACTCTGAACCTGTACCACCTGGGTCGAACGGAGCATAGGACCATTTCTTATTCACTATTGTCTTGACCCTCTCAATTAATATAGTTCCAACTAAATAACCATATAGTCGTAAACCATGGACCTCATTGTATTTTTTTACAACATACCCATCAAGTTTAACAACTTTTTCTTCATTTTGATCAATATGAGGGGCATCTTTTGACGACATAGCTTCTCCAACCTCCACAATCTGGCCATCAACCAAATTTTCAAATAGAACCTCGTACCAGATTTTTACAGCATGAGAATTTTGTATACCATGGTTTTCATCATCCAAAATAATTTCCTCAAAACTATTTGTTGGAAAATTACCTTTTAAAATTGTACAAAAGTAAATTTGAGAAGCACCAAAATCTATTGTGTTTCTTAATGCCTTCGACTTCATTGCTTTGCTCATGAAATTTTTTTGCAAGCCCCCCATGCTAACATGTTGAGTTCCAAATGTAACCGCTGGACCACCCGTTACCATAGTAGGACCATCACCCTTAACGCTATGACTTTTGAAACTTGATTCGTCATCACCGGCTCCCATGATCGTCGACTCTTTTTTGTGGTCATGCCTAATGGTGAGCACACTACTGGTACCACCCGAGTCACCGTCGCATGCCCAAGAATACCATTGCTCATCCTCGTATTCATCAAAACATGGTAGAGTGTGGTACAAGCGATAATCCCTCTCACAAGACATTTTGAGCCAGGAATTTAGCTCAGATACCAACTGATGTAGCGCGTGATACGGAAACGAAGATCAAACACGTTGATTCTAAGAATACCCGTGAAGATCTTTTCCCAAACCCCCAAATTCGTCCCCCAAAAGACACGAATTTAAAAAAAGTCAATCAATTATTTTATAAAACTCAAAAACTATCCCCCAATACAAATTACATGAGAACTTATATAGAGTTTTTATAATCAACTCAATGGACATAAATAAAAACAAAACTTAATGAACACTAAATGTGGATTTATTTCATTACATAATTGAGTCGACACTTGATATTCCCGCATCATTAATGATGCGGGCCCAAGTGTGGAGGAACGGGCTATTTTGTATTTGGAGGCCCAAGACCGCGTAACAAAAGGGGCTTCACTAAAATGGCTCTAACTTGGGCTACGGGGGTCCGTTTTGGGCGTGCGACCAGGCGAAACGAACGTGAGAACGAGCTCCATCTTGCTGCAAACGCCTATGGCGGTTTGGGTCATCGTCCGGGCCAAAAAACGCTTATTTCTATTACTTATTTGCATTTTTATGTTTTTTTTATCTATTTTGGGCATTTTGTTTTAGGCCGTGTGTTTGGCCCGTTATCTTTTTTAGGCCCATTTCGAATTTCGGTTTCTATTTATATGTCTCTCTAGTAAAAAAAAAAGTCAATCAATTATTTTATAAAACTCAAAAACTATCCCCCAATACAAATTACATGAGAACTTATATAGAGTTTTTATAATCAACTCAATGGACATAAATTAAAACAAAACTTAATGAACACTAAATGTGGATTTATTTCATTACATAATTGAGTCGACACTTGATATTCTCGCATCATTCCCGCATCAGATTGGGAATCCAAATTCGGTGTAAATAATGTAAGATACCATTCGATTTATTCACAAGTTGTTCACCGTTATTGATAATTCTCTCCTTCTTCAAGGTACGTTCGGTAAAACAAGCATGTTGGGCGGCACGGATAAGAGCTTCAAGATTGTGCTGGGCTTGGGTATTACGGATGCTATGCAAATAGCTTCATCGAGTAAGAGCATCGGCGACGACGTTTGCTTTGCAAGGATGGTAACGAATCCCGCAGTCGTAATCGTTGAGGAGTTCTGCCCACCGGCGTTGGCGCATATTCAGCTCTTTTTGGCTAAAGATGTGTTGTAGGCTCTTTTGGTCGGTGAAGACCGTGCACTTGGTACCGTATAGGTAGTGTCGCCAAATCTTTAGCGCAAAAACAACTGCACCAAGCTCGAGGTCGTGTGTGGTATAGTTCTTCTCGTGGATCTTGAGTTGACGAGAGGCGTACGCGATAACCTTGTCTCATTGCATGAGAACAGAACCGAGACCGAGGTTAGAGGCATCGCAGTAGACTACGAAGTCGTCGTTTCCGTCGGGCAAAGAGAGCACGGGAGCGTTACAGAACATAAACTTAAGTGTTTGAAAGGCCTCCTCTTGTTTGGTTTCCCAAACAAAAGGTTTGTCCTTATGCATGAAAGAGGTAAGCGGTACGGCGATTTTAGAGAATCCTTCGATAAATCGCCGATAACAGCCCGCTAGTCCGAGGAAAGAACGGACTTCGGACAATTTCTTAGGTGTAACCCAGCTCTTAACCACTTCAATCTTCGCAGGATCGACATGAATTCCTTGACTATTGACAATGTGACCCAAGAATTGGACCTCCTTAAGCTAGAATTCACACTTGGAGAATTTGGCATAGAGACGGTTTCCCTGGAGTAACTCAAGAACCAAACGGAGATGTTGCGCGTGTTCGGTTTTTTACTTGGAATAGATCAGGATATCATCGATAAATACGATGACGAAGCGGTCGAGAAAGGGTTTGCACACGCGATTCATTAGATCCATAAAAACTGTGGGAGCGTTGGTCAAACCAAAAGGCATGACAACGAACTCGTAGTGACCGTAGCGGGTTCGAAAAGTTGTTTTGGGTATATATTCCTCTTGAATGCGCAGTTGGTGATAGCCTGAGCATAAATCAATCTTCGAGAAACACGTAGCACCTTCTAATTGATCAAACAAATCATCCATTCGAGGAAAGGGATAACGATTCTTGATGGTAAGCTTATTCAATTCCCTGTAGTCGATGCACATCCGGAACGATCCATCCTTCTTTTTGATGAAAAGGACAGGAGCTCCCCAAGGAGAGGTGCTAGGGTGAATGAAGCCTTTATCAAGTAGTTCCTGGAGCTGACTCGAGAGTTCGCGCATTTCAGAAGGAGCGAGACGATAAGGCGCTCTAGCAACAGGATTTGCTCCAGGAATAAGGTCGATTCGGAAATCGATTTCACGAGTGGGAGGTAAACCTGTTAGATCATCAGGTAAAACGTTAGGAAACTCACGAACCACGGGCACCTTGTCTATTTTCTTAACTTCCTTTTCCTCCGCTACTACGATGTGCGCCAAGAAAGCTTGGTATTCCTTGTGGAGATACTTGCTAGCTTGGTGTAACACCCCGAAATCGGGATTTGGTAATTAAGCCATGTAAATAATAATGAACGGGTAAATACCGTTAGTGGTGAAAATAAATCCGGTGAATATTATGAAGTAAATAAATAAACCTAATATCGAATAAAAAGAGAATAAAAGGGTTTAATGAAATAATGTTTATAAGAGACCCGAGCTAACGGGACTTAAAAACAAAACGGGTGGTAATCTCCCGGAACCCACTAAGTTAACTAGGAGTAATTAACCTAGTTAATTAAAGGAAAATATTTCAAGAAATAAAGAGGTTAAGGCCTACTTGTAACAAACCAAATCATGAGGGGCTAAAGGTGGGTAATTAGAAAAGTGTTTTAATTAAAACACTTATATAAAAAAAGAAATAAAAACACACACAGGTGTGTTCGATCGACAGGAGGAGCAGGGAGAAAGGGGTGAAACCCTAACTCAACAAAACCTTCAAATTGGAGGATAAAACGAAGGCCAAATTCGGATTGGAATATACATAAACGATCACCAAGTCAAGGGGATCGAAAGGTATGTCGAATTTTTGACATTCATGAAGTTGTGAAAAGTCGATTAACTTTACAAGATGCAATTTAGGTATGAATTGTAGAAGTTATGGCTAGATTAGAGATGTATACTTGCTTAGGAGCAAAACCCTAAGTGAAAATTCTGCATATATTGCTATGATTTGAAAACTTAGATGACTTACCACACTTAGATAAGTGGGTTTTAATGTTATGATGAAATTGATGGTCTAACTAGGTTTAGAATCATCATGCATGATGATGTTAAGAAGGTGTTTGATTAAATCATGAATTTGGGTACATGATCATAAATGACTTGAAATGGGTTTTGAATGTTAAGATGAAATTTGGTAAATATGTTCATGGAACTAGGTGTATGAAATCATATTGTCTACCAATTGATAAGTTGAACTTGATTATATTAAGTGTTGGGATAAATGCTAGTGATATGATGAAACGGGTTTCACTCGTGTATGAGGAACCCTTAGTTCTTACAAAAATAAATGAATAAACTAGTCAAGATAATCGTTTAAACTAGTTTATTAGCCATGGAAATGGGTTGCAATTGATGGTTTGGGTCGAATTTGAAAGGACCCTAAACATGATTTCCGTAGCTTTTTATATGTATTTTGACTAATCTTAAAAAAATCATATAAAATCAACCGTTTATCCGATTTGGGTATTCTATACCTTTTCGGAAAGCTTATGAAGTAATTTTTTACTGTTTTCAATCATAAGAAACAAATGTGGTTGTTAAATAGGCCAAATAGGCGAATTAAAACTGCTGTTCAGAACTTGAAAGATGTTGAAAAATGAAAATATAGTTGCTGAGCTGATTTTATAAAAATCATAGAAAATTCGTTAGAAGGTGTACCTTATATGCTTGCGAAGGTATTGAACCGTTCTACGATCCATCTTTGAACATGTTGATCTAGTTCAGATTTTAAACGGGTCAAAATGGTCAATTACAGCAGCTGAATAGAAAATCGCTGCACATAAATAATGTTCTTATTAACCAAGAAAAAGGCATAGGATTGTATATACTTGCTTTAGGCATGAATTATTGATTGTTGGGAACAAATAGCACTTTAATGTGACATGCTTAAAGTGTTTAAAATCACTTACTAACTAGTTGTATAAGTAACTTCACTAACGGGTCAAACGGTTAGTGAATGAAAAGAAATATGGTATGAAACTAGTTGTTGAATATATGGCATGCTTTGATTGATAAGTGTGTAAAAAAAAGAGGGTTCCATAGGGTGATGGCCATTATATAGAATGACCAATCTAACCATCTTATGGATGTTATGATATAGTTGACTCTAAACAAGCTAGGTGGGAGCTTGGAAAGGAACGGGTCAAACGGATCATGGATGCAAAGAATGTTTGCGCGGACGCGAGGTAAGTTAAGCTTACACTCCTTTTTTTAATTACAATACACTTGTGAATATTGATTGTGAATAATGGTAAGTTATTGGAATATGATGTTCCGGCAAGATACAATGCAAGTCGGAATATGTAAAAAGGTAAGAAACCATGAATTATGGTAAAAGGGGTAAAAAGGTAAATTAGTGATGTAATGACGAACAAATAAAAATGGTTTTGAGTAAAACGAGTTTAAGGGAAAACCGGGATAGGTTTAAAGGGATGAAATGGTAACTAAATACCATCTCATACGAATAAATGGTCATTTAGGCTAAATGGGTCAAATGGTGTTGTTAACACCATTTGACAATTTCATTTGACAATTTCATTTGACAATTGCTTGTTGAGTGTTGTAATCACAGGAAACAACATAAACGTTGCTTTAACTAGAAAGATTTAAAGCTAAAAGTTATGTAAACGGGTCAATACCTTGACCCGAGCCAGGTACGCATAGTTAAGTTGCTAGATAAACATGCAAATATGGGTCAAATAATTAGCGAGAGTCCTTCGTCGTAAATGAGGGACTAAAAATTGACCAAAACGCCCATGATTTGTAAATCGGGCAAATGACCCTTAGAGGTCGTTTAGATACTAGTATTATGATTATGCAACTCTTAGATATATGCAAGAGTTGTAAGTATAAACCTTGAGAGTCAAATGCCTAAGAACGGGTAAATTACGTAGAATGACTATCCAAAGGGTAAAATTTAGAATAACGGTCCGTTATGTTAAATCCACTACAAAATAGTTGTTGTGGAATATAAGAGGCTATTAAAAAAATGGAAATACGAAGTGTACAAAGAGAAATGCGAGTTTGATGCTTAAATGCATGAAAACTTCTAAACGGGTCAAAATAAAGTAGGTGGTAAAATGTTGGTTTAAGTGTAATAAAGAAAAATGTAAACCGGGTAACGGGAGCGTAAACTATATGAATAATGGATCCAGGTAATGGATGATAGCTTAGACATGTTAAGAAACGAACCCCAAGCAATTAAAATGAGTTTGGATAGGTTTGGATGCAAATTTGATGAAAAATAAACGTGCAGAGTTGACACGGGCGGGTGAACTTTTGACACGGCCGGGTGAAGGGGCTGTGAAAAATATATGTTAAGCTGACACGGCCGGGTGATCTTTTGACACGGCCGGGTGAAGGGGCTGAAAACAAAATATATAATTTCTTGTATTAAATTATTTTGTTCAAATGCCTTGATTTCTAATCCCATATAACTTGTTTAAACTTGTTATTTAACTATCAAAACTAACTTTTAAGTTGGTTTTGATCATAGGTGATTGCCAAGAGTGCCCGGATGAAGATCAAGCTCGAAGAAGAACCGAACACGATAAAGTTAAAAGCTTCCGCGCGGCGTTTCGTCGTATCTTTTAAACGACGAATTCAATTACATTAAGTTCTTTTACTTTTATTGTAAAAGTTTTAGTAAACTCGTATTGACATACTTACGTGTAATCGTACAAACATGCATTTTTACGAAACTTATATATATAATATTGTATTTAACAAGCAATAGTGTTACACTTGGACACATGACATGAGTTGTAACTTCTTCGGAGTAACTTCGCCATAAATAAACAATTGATCACCATTCGTGAGGGATAAACGAATCATTTTATCGAAGCAAACAATTTCAGCATGATTTTCCCGGAGGAAATCCATACCTACTATGACATCGAAGCTACCGAGCTGCATCGGAATAAGATTAATTGGGAAAACGTGACCATTGAGATCAAGGGTATAGTCATGTTGAACGGAACTGACGGTGACGGTTCTTCCAGTGGCAACTTCTACTCGAAGGTCGATGGGAGGTTAACGCGCTTACGATTTAGGAGCCTTTCGAATTCGAACGATACAAAACAGTTATTGGCTATAGTATCAAATAAACACGAAGCATATATACCATTTACGAGAAACGTACCATTAACCACGTTGTTTTCTGCCTAATTCTGGCAGGCGTTGATGTTGAAAACGCGCCCGCGGGCTGCTTGCTGTGCTGGCTGCTGCTGCTGGTGGTGTTGCTGCGGTGCTGGTTGCTGCTGCTGTTGCTGTGGCTCTTGCTTCACCACTCTGTTTGGGCATACATTTGCGAAATGGATGGGATCACCACACGCAAAGCAGGCTATTGCGTAAGCAGTGGGAGCAAGAGCTGCTTGCTGTCCTTGCGGAGCTGGTAGAGCAGGAGCTTGAGCTAGCGCTGGAGCTGGAGCTTGGCGAGGACCGGTACGGCAGTTAGCGGTGAAGTGGCTGTACAGGTTGCAGTGAACACTGAACCGGCATGCGATACCAACCGGGTGATGATAAGTACAAGTAGGGCAGAGCGGGTGTGGACCAGTATATGCACGTTTGGCAGGCAGTGCATTGGCCACAGGAGCCGCTACTTGGCGGTGTTGAGGTTGCGGTTGAGCAGGTACAGCTTGGAATGGTGCGGCAGTTACTACACAGTTCTTGTTGTTGGAGCTGCTGTTTTTTCTCTTGCGGCGTGAGAGCTTCGAAGACTGTGATGCGGCGATAGTTTCAGTGGTGGGAGCAGCGGTGACTTGATAAAGACTCTTGGCAGTTTTATCGAAATAACCAGCCCTGACTCGCTTATCGTTGATCTCAGCGGCGAGCAGGTAGGTTTCCTCAATAGTTGTTGTTTTGGCGGCCTGCACAAAGTCTGCGACACAATCCGGCAGGGCACGGATGTATTTCTTGATAGTTATCTCCGGGGTAGTAACTTGACCTGGACAGATGAGACTCGGTTGCTTGAAGCAAGCAGTTAAACCAGCGTTGTCGCCACCCTCTTGTTTGATGTGCCAGAACTCTTCCTCCAACTTTTGGAGCTCGTGGGGAGGGCAGAACTCTCGCATCATGATATCCTTCAACTCATCCCACGTCAGCCCGTAAGCTGCATCATTCCCTCGTTTATTTCTCTCGGCAGTCCACCAATCTAGTGCTTAGGATTGGAAGACTCTGGTGGCGTTAACAGTGCGAAGGTTTTTCAGACAGCCACTCTGGCGCAAGGTGACTTCGATCGAATCAAACCATTGAAACATGGCCATTGGCCCGTCTTCTCCGGTAAATTTTTTTAGACCACAAGCTTTGAACTAGTTGAAGCTAAAAGCAGCTTTCGGAGCATTAGTCCTTGATTCCTTAGAGGAGTTGCTAGCGTTTTCGTTCAGCTCACTAACAATTTGTGGAATGACTTTTGCCATCCGCTTTGCGACGAGTGCATCGATACGTTTGTCTTCGTGATTTCGGCGAGCGGAGCGAGCAATGTGTGATCCAAATGACGACATTGTCTGCAACAGACATCGTCACAGGACTCAACCACAATTTCGATTAAGTTGAGTATAGTCTATTATCTCACCTAAAGCTACTTTATAAAGCGCAGGAACACATCAAGGCACAAAATCACGTAGGCACATAATTCACAGAATCACATAACCACAGAAACACATAAGCACATAAGGCACATAGAGCACAGTGATCACAAAGACACACTATATTTTGCACGTATTCACCATCCTATATTGCACATATTCACCTATCTTTCAGCGTAAAGTGATCGAGTATTGCGAGTGCGAATAGCAGGTAGAGATTCCGAACAACACAAGCGATTTGTTAGCGTTTTGAGGTAGATGTACAGTGTGAGTTGCGGGTGTTGATCAAAGCGAGAAGCGAAAAGTGAGTCATTCACCAAAATCAAACACATAACACATAAAATCACGTAAAATTTCACATAAAATCGAGCATATGTGCGATAAGTCTCAGAGTTAGTAGCCTGCGAATCAAGAATCGAAACACATAAAAGCGAATGGAATGTATCGGGTGTTTTAGACTTTAACTACCAAAAGTGATTTGACTATTCACACGGACTTTAAGTACACACTTTGGCCTTCTGGACTATGCTCTTGCCTCGATCGGGGCGAATGGCACGCATCCTTCCAGTTACAGTGCGACTCAAGTCGGAGTCCGTCGAGTCTTTGGTGAGAGTGTTGTAAAACCGACATAGGGAGCGGAACGAGTCGCCATGATTCGGGTTTCACCCCTAACTTAGCAACTGCATTCCTGATTGTGTGATAGAATCACGAGATAGAGAGATAAAATCTGCATCGAAGTATGGATTTCACTCTTGATTCAAAGCAAATTCTTGTGTTTGTAGTAAAATGTGCGAGTCGAATGAGCGATTTGGTCGAGAGTTTGCGGCTTTCACACCTAATCTCAACCAGATCATCTGTTTGCATGTGTGGCCAGCCTTAGGAAAGGCGGATCCTGCGCGGAACTATAGTATGCGATGTTCGTGCAAGAGTGCAGTGTTCAGCAAGAATAGCAAGTAAGCTCGTACAAAACCCCTACAGGGTTTGCACAAGTCGGTCTGTTGGTACTTAGACTATAGACCAGGTCATTTCTAAGACATCAACCCGGACTAGGTCGAGTCTTGCCTAATTCCCTATAGTTATGGCTCTGATACCAATCTGTCACACCCCTACAGATGGCGGAATCATCGGGGCGCGACACTGAGCGAAACAGATTGTCCAAGAGAATTCCATAACAACTAGTTTACCAGATAACTAATATTATGTCCCATACCATAACTCATCAAAGTAAGCAGTTATTACAGACATAGATATCCCATAGACAAATAAATGTTCCGACAACTCAGATTTTTTATTAGATTTGTGTCTAGACTCCATCCTAGCTTGATTCTAGCAAGTAACACGCAAAGCATCCTAAACACTTGTCACATACGTTAAAATAGAGGTAAATACACATAGTGTAAAGGTGAGCATACAAGTTTAATAGCATATAGATAGCGAAAGCGAGTTTACGCATAACCAGCATGTAACTTGTAAAATGTGAAGCAAGTAGGTTATCGACAATGAAATATTCACAGACATGATTGCGAGTTGTAGAATGCGCAACACACATCACCACCGTGACATGTGAGAAAAGCCCTAAACAACCCCTGTCCACGACAGGTGCTGAGTCCAAACTATAGTACTATCGTTGCTAAGGTGTCAGACAACAATCACTCTGTAAACATAACATACAAGCATTCATCGAGCAACACATCTAACATGCATTAGAGATCAGCGTATAAAAATGTTTGCGTTGTGTGATCGATGTGATTTGATATAGGTAACGTATCTAACACCCAAAAAGTGCTTAAAATAAAAAGGGTTCGAGTATACTCACTGATCGTGTTTAGTAAATAAACACTCTCTTGGATTGAAGGGAGCGCTGGTGGAGATTACCCTGAACAGAACGATAGCGTAAGCGGCACGTAAAACAGTGAACAGTGAACCAAGTGACGAATGGTCATCTGTTCGAATGGCCATTCGGTCGGATTGACATTCTCTTGGGGTGGATGTGTTTGTGTAAGATGGCTTTGAAGTTTTCATTGTAGCATTTTGAAAACAGAGAACTATCTCTACCTTTCAGGTCGCCGGGTCGAACGGTCGTTCGATCGGATAGCCATCCATCGGTTAGACATTTCTCAGAGAATAAGTTCACAGCAGGATTGTCATTCGATTGGATGGTCTTCCGATCGAACGACAATCCGTTAGAACTAATGATCCTTGAAAATTTATAAAATGTTTAAGTGCTGAAACCATAAGCCAATCTGATTGGATTGTCATTCGATCGGATGGCAATCCGATCAGACGGCAATCTGTTTGGGTGACTGGTTCGTTTTGAATTCCGTTAAGTTTTGAAAGTTTTGAAGGTGTGATCGAGACGGTATGACAACGTGTTAAACAACGGAACCTTGTCAAGTCCAAGTCATCCGACCGAAGTGGGAATCACCCCAGCCTGGTCAGTTGACTGTTCGTGATGGTTGTTCATGATCAACCTGAAATCGGTTATCTCGTTGATAGGATTCAGATCTCAGACCGACACATCACTAGAGAATAGTAGAAGGCCTGAATGAGTTCCGATTCTATCAGTTTTGATTGCATTAAGTGTAAATGAGTTGAAATAAAGTTATGAAACCACCTTTTAGTTCCTTTAATCATGAAAATGTTTAGATCTTGTGCGAAAAATAGTGTTAAAACATGTGGAAATCATGTAGATCTGAGTTGTTCTTGGTGGAACGAGGCCAACTCTTGAAGTTCATGAAAACCCCATGATGACATCATCCTAGAACACCTCAAACCCACTGATTTCACGGTTAAAGGTGAAGATTAAACGGTGAAAATGATGAAGAAGTGTGTGTAGATGATAGATGTACAAGATTTGAGTTGAAAACATACAAGAATCTCGAGAAATCGAGAGAAAAGGGGGCTTGAGCGCGCTGGTCGAATGAGAGAGCTGTCACATCACTGTTGGTGATGTGATAGGGGGTATTTATAGGTTTCCGAAAGAGGAAAGAGGAGCACAGGTGTCGGATCGAATGGCCATCCGATCGGATGGTCATTCGTTCGGATAACCATTCGATCGAATGGTCATTCGATCGACTGGTCTCCGCGGGTTGGTTTTAGTTTTGTGCGCTGAGCGTTGCGATGTGTTTCAAGTAAGCGATGCGATGGTATTACCCATTAGTCACACAAATAACCTAACTACTAAATATCACAAAAGTATTCCTTAAATCTTGAGTTTGCGATGAGATTGCGATGCGATAGAGTTGCGATTGCAATTTCGATTAAACACCTCAACATAAACGTAACATGCACAAGTAACACATAATAGCACACACGCACACATGTAAAACAATATCCATAACCTACAATTCGGGTTGCGATTAAATAGCGATTTATTAACAAGTACTCCACATAATACAACTAAAGCAAATAAAATAGATTCTCAATTACAAGTCGAGAAGTACAATTTGATAATCAAGCAAGGAGTGACAGATCACAATTAGCAATCTTTTCTTCCTTTTCCTTTGACTTTGACTTTGACTTGTAATTTGACTTCAAAAAGTTGGGTTGTTACATTTTACACTTTTTTACATGTTCATACTCGAAAATTACACTTAAAACACATTTTACATGCTTTATACTTATACATTACACGATTATGCTTGTTACACCGAAAACCGACTAAAATACGCAAAATTAACCAAACTTAACCCCTTTGTGTGAGTGAACAAGGCTCTTCGTGCGAAGAGGCCTTTCTCTTCGTGCGAATGGCTCCATCTCACCAAACCCAGAAGTGCCAGAGTTAGTCGTACCAAACCACTCATCAGCCCTATAAATACGTGCCTACCTCCACTCTTTACACCTTCCAGCCGCACCAACTCTCTTAAAACTCTCTAAATTTGCATTTCTGAGCAGAGTATTGCAACAACTTTCTAAGTGAGTTTTACCTCAAATCTCTACTTGTTTTCCTTGTATTTCATTTCATTTACTTCAAACATCTTGTTGGCAGAACCTCTTGGATGGTTTTCACAAGTTTGCCTTGGTAAACTAATGGTGAAACCTCACCACTTTTGAGGTCCAAATTAAGATTTAAAATTTTGATTTTTAATCACGCTCTTGCATTCTAAATACTGTTTTTATTAAAATCCTTGTATGTTACTTTCCTGCTATGAAACTTGGTGGAATCTGGTACCCACCAAGCTCACAACTTAGTTCATAGTTGTGGGTTTGCGTTAGGGTTAATTTTCACCAAGAAATGAGTTGTTTCGTACGGATCAAAAAGTCGTTTCGTGCAGATTAGCTCCCATTCATACGAATGGACCACTCAGTCGCATGAGTGGACCCCCATTCGCATGAATGGTTCTGTTTTCAATCTTTTTGATCCAAGTTCATCTGTGTGCCAAGTGTTGAAGTCCCCTCAGATTCACCATCTTCAATATGGATGAATCTGAGTTTGTGACAGAAGTGTGAACCGTGGGAGCTTTGGCTTTCCAACCTAGTTCCACCACCTCACTTGCGAGCTGTGTGAACGAACACCAAGTAGGAAACAAAGTAAGCTAACCTCGCCTCGCCTCCAACACTTTCCATGTTGGGTATGACACGCCCGGGTGGTTCTTATTTAACTGCTTGGATATTTTATTAACTGTATTACTTTTTTGTGACCATTCTAGACTATTATTATTGTTGTATAACGTTAAACCAGTTGCAGATAAAGTATCACGAATGGACCATTGCACGATTAGATCCATTCACACAAACGCGTATTCCATTTGCACGAATGGGTTTTCCATTCACACGAACAGGGACCTGTTCACACGAACAGACCTCCAGTCGCACGAATGGTGCTGAGAACTTTAGTTATTTTCAAATATTCATGCTTTTCGCATTTAAATTCTGACCCAAACCCTTCGTCAAATCTGAATACTCACACACCTTCATTTACCCATTGTAGGGTAACCTTGGTGTACCGACTCTCAACTTAGCAACTCTCGGTTTTGTTGGAAGCTACGCAAAACAGTGAGTATACTCGATCCCATTTTTAATTTTATACACTTTGGGTGCAACTTGTTCACATTATACAAATCACGCAATCACAATTAAACTTGTTATATTCACACTCTATCCATTCAAACATGAGACTTGTATTATTCTTGTTATCTCGCATGCTATGTATACTTGTGTCTATATGCTCATTAACTTTACTAGCCTACCTTAATAATTATAGCGTTATAGGAGTAACGCGCCGCGCATATGTGGTATTGGTAAGTAATCTATTTTACACCATTGTCGTTTCGATGACATTGGTAATCACGATTGTGTTAAACTCTGGTTTGACATATAGTTTACACTTGTTAGTATGTTAGTAACATTATATGCAATTACCATGTTGGATATGAGCAACTTTTTCATTATTATACTACGTTATCAAACTTGTATATTCGCCAACTTTTGTTGATCATTATTTTAATACATGTTGCAGGTCGCTAGTTGATGTTGATGAAGAAACTTATTTAGGGTGGATTGGATACACGCCTAAAGTTAAACTTATGTATTTGTTCATTTGTTGCATTTTATCTTTCAAGAAAATGTATGTTCATTTTAGAATTTATGAAATTTAAATTAATTAAATATTGTCACAATTAGTGTTATGAAGTCTCTTGCAATCTTGTTTTCGTCTCACTCAGATGTTTTCGTCATCGGTTGGGGTGTGACATGACCGATGATCTAATGTCGGTACATGATAATCGATACCAATGTTTTGAAGGTCGGACCGGACAAGCTGGCCCGACCGGTTAAACCGGAGACCGGGGGTGTGGCCAGTCCAGTCATTGTAGCAACTCTCACTAAAAAGTCCTATTTAGTATTATAATTAGTCTAATAGGAAACCCAAATTGAGAAACCCAAGTGATTCTGCAGAAACCCTAAGATTTCCAGAACAATCAGAATCAGGATTAGGGCCCCTAAAACTCAGGGGGGGTATTTTCTATTGATGATTATCCATTTAATTCGTTGTCATAATAGAATTTTAAGAATCTGTCGACTCAGCAGGCCTAGTCTCACACGTAGCTACCCTATAAGAATGAGGTGTCCCTTACAGACCGTAAGGGAATACTGTTACGGTCCGTAAGCAGTTCAAAATCGGGGTATAAATACAGAACATTGGCACTTGATTTCTGGCTCTGAAACGTCGTAGAAATTCCAATTCTACGCTGAGTTATAGTCGAAATACTACAATTAAAACACACGATCACTAATTGATGCTACGATACAGGGTATTAATTCAATCGCTATTACGATTCAATGTCCGATCGATTGAAACTATCCGATAGATGTTTAAGTGCTGCTCAAATTGGGTTTATACTTTGTCATTCGTCGTGATTTCGACTTGAATGTTTGAGTGCTGTTCGAAATCGGACTATACTCTGTCAATCATTGTGAATCCGCTGGATGTTTAAGTATCGCACTTTGTCATTTGTTGCGAGGGTTTGATCTCGTGAGTTATCGTAAAAGCTGTATTAAGTTACTTACCTAGTTTCGTGTGCAAATTAGGTTATTAAGCTTATCAGTAGGCTAAACTCTACCTCATACCAAAGTAGATGCTAATTCTCAGAAGAGTTAGAATCAGGAAGCTTGTTAAATCAAGGTGAGTTCACAGACTTTTTACAAGGCAAGGCCATCCTCAGTAGGTAGGGTGCCACTCCACTAATCTTCGCACACATGTCTGGGAGACCGCGATACATACGAATTCTCCAGAGTGCAGAATAACGTACGTTCGTCCTGGGTAGGACAACAAAACAAAACTTCGGGATAATAATCCTACGGGCTAGTAAGCCAGAGAACAGAAACCGTGAATTCACTCAGCTTTGTTGTTGACTCGTTGTTACATGCCTTGCAGGTCGTTAGATCCCTAGCTTAAGGAGCTTGCACGAGGAGGCGTGGTCGTTGTGGGAAAACATTTCAATTAATATTAAACTTATGTTTTGTGCTTCCGCTGTAAACTCAAACTATGTTTTGACACCAATTGTATTGTGTTGGATTTTATAAAAATTACTTACATGCTTTGTTCAATATGATTGGTGGCTATGATCCTGGGCATGTCACGCCTCCAAGGCGGGGTGGGGTTTTTGGAGGGTGTGACAGTCATGACCTTTGGACCTTTTGTGAAACGAACTGGCCGGTCACACCAGTGGCCGGTGGTCGAGCCGGAGAACCGACAAGCAAACAGTTGAACCGAAATTTATTAAAATGTAAAAAATAGGAGAGGAAGAAAATACGAGAGAATAGATATCTATGAGTTCACTGTGAGTTTTAGGTATAATACAGTATGAGTTCGAACTTGAACTTCAACATCAATAACAAAGGGGATGACGACTTTCGCATCCTCTAATTCCCAGGTAGCTAAAAACTGATGACGGCTGAGTAAATTGAGAAGTTTATTTTTAACCTAAAAGCAAAAACTGAAAAAAAAATGGTTTGATACAATGAACGGATGCAAAGCTGAATGAGCAGGTTTTTACCTAATTTTTAGGATGGGCTTTATAATGGGCTAAACTAATGTTACACATTATTTAGAAATGGATTTAATTTTACAACTGAGATTATTTCATGTCTTATATTTATTAACTTTATATTTAAGTAAATCATGGTTTTATCCGGTTCTTAAATCCGGTCTGACCGATCCGTCCAGTGAACCAATAAAGTGACCAGTTCGTTGTCCGATCTGGTTCTAAAAGCATTGATCGACATACCACATTTTCAATATCATATAAATATATAACATTAGCGCCTTTCAGCTATACGTATGCCTACATCTCGCGCTTATGTCGTGGCCATTTACAATTAAATGAGTCGGGATATCTAGGACACAGTCGTATTAACCTTCAAGTGTTTAAGTTATCAAGCAAAACGGGTTATTTCATTTCTATGACATCATTCGCCCTTTTACAATACCCGAACAAGTTGTAACAACCCGACTTTTTAGATCGTTACATGTTTGCTTTTACTTCGACTTGTAATCATTTCATACTCTGAGATTCGATATAAACAAAGGGTTATATTATACTAAATACTTTTTCATCACACCACACTGCTACACGTTTAAACGCTTTACATTTGCAACACTTACGCAACACGAATTACAGAGAATTATGCTATTTAAATAGCCGAGTGTGTTTGTTTGGTTACCATACGCCTCCGCATTCGTTTATCACCACTAACACGCTAAATCGCAAACACAGTTATTAGTAGTAGTAATGTGATAATGTATGTTCTTATGTGACTTACTTGTGTGTGCTTATTATGTGAATTGTTACTCGCAAACGCTCTCGCAACACAAACTCAACGCTACTCGCACAACTCAAGTTATCACTCGAAAACGCAACACAACACAGCACAACTCGAAACTCAGTACTACGCTAAAATACTTAATGTACCAATACTATCTAACGCAACAAAACTCATTAAACAAGCATCTTACACGCGAAATGAGGAGAAGGTTGCACAAAACAGCACCTCTGTTCGAAGCTGGGTAGCATCGTACGAAGGCAGCCAGTTTGAACAAGGGTCTTCTGTGTGAACCCACGAACTCTATAAATACCCAAGCCCCTCCTCATTCATTCTCACTTGCTGATTTTGAGCCGAAACTCTGCCGAATTGCTGTCCGACCATTTTCAAGTAAGATTTAACAAGTTTCTTCAATTATACAATGTTTTCCACTTCGATTTTCACGAGAATCTCTACGTTTTCACCTAGATTCTTCTGTTTTTACCTAAAAACAATCAACTTTTCACTTAACTTCTTCTTTTCTTCATAAATTCCTTCTTTTCACAAGAACACTTCATCTTTTTCATTAAAACTTCTTCTTTCACCTCTAATCTACAATTAACTGGGTGTATTGGGACTAGCTACGTCTTCCCAAGTTAAAAATCAGCTGATTTCACACTCACCAAGTATTGGATCTGGGTGAAAACTCTTTTAAACTCGATTTTTACACCAAACCGGACCCAAAAACGATATGTATTTCGTTCATTGAATAGTGGAATGAGGTAAAGTCAAAACCGCCTCGAATTGGACTCGAAAATACATCTGATTCAGGCGAAAACACAGCACCAAATGCCAAAAACAGCCATGTTTGTGAACTGGACTGTTATGTGCGAAGCCAGCTTCGTACGAAGGGACATGGCCTCGAATGAAGGCACTGCCTTCATACGAAGGCTCTGGTTTTACACAACGCAGTCCAATTTCCATCCGTGACACAATCAAAGACCTCTCCGACTTTAAGTTTAATTAATAGCTTAAGGTTGGAGGGATGAACACTCGATTTCCCGAAGACGACGCGAAGACACTCGATTTTGGACAATGGAAGCAACACGTGTACGAAGACCCACCTTCGTACGAAGGCACCAGCTTTGTACGAAGCTTCTGTTTCCCCATTGACACTTTGATTTCTGATCGTTTCAGCACTTTGGAGGACTTATGCTTATGTTCTCGTACGCAGGCTGACCCGGCGCTCCCTTCAATCCATTGAGGATCGTGTTTCTTGATTAGTGCACGTTCTGTGAGTATACTCTAACCCAATTTTGTTTAACGCACTTTTGGGTGTTACATACGTTCTCTATCAAAACACAACACACAACGCAAACACTTATTAAACGCTAACCGCTCCTGCATGCTATACGTGATTTGTTGAATGCCTGTTACTATGCTTACACAGTGTTACACTAGACCGCCTTTAGCAACGATAGTACTGTAGTTTGGACTCAGCACCTGTTGTGAACAAGGGTTGCTAAGGATCACATTACTTTACTTCACGTGTTCGCCTAGGTGAACATGTGTCGCGCGTGCTCTACATCGCAGTCACGTGGTTAGGTGGTATCATTGTTAATAGTTACATGTTTCGCCCGTTACGTGTTACATGTTGGTTATGTGTAAACGCTTTTTATACTATATCTATGCAAACTTGTGTACTCATCTTTACTTTATGTATTGACTTTTATTTTAACATATGTGACAGGTTGATTGGACGTTATGCTGCAAACAAGTTAGGAAGTCTAGAAACCCGCAATAAAATCTAGGTTGTCGGACTTGTTTTGTTTAAGAGATGTTAACTCTGTGATGACTATTTTTGAAATATTTGTTTATTGGTATGGGACAATGAACCTTTTAAATATTGTCATTTAATAGTTGTTATGGATTCTCTTGAGCAATTTGGTTCGCCTAGTGCCGCGCCCTGATGTTTCCGCCATCGGTTGGGGTGTGACACAAGTGGCTAATGTCATATCCTAAGCCGAATAATGAGGTGAAGACCCCCATGTAAACTTATAGACTCTTAAAGTTGTGTTTAAGGAATCTAGATCTGCAATGGAGAAGAGAGAAACGCGGGGATGCAGAGATGGTCGGTAGATGAAGAATACTCTATTTCCAGCTAAAAAAGTGTGTTCGCCCCATGTCTTTTGCCATAATAATGAGGTGAACACCTCCTTATATAGGAGACATGGGCAACCCTACCCTCAATGGGTCAAGCCCAGTTAGGGGTTGTCTCTACAAGCCCACAACCTAGTGTAGTGTAAACAAAACGTGTTGGGCTTCACAGGTTGATACGCAATAATAAATATCATAATAAAATGCAATAACAGAAATAACCGGTCGTTTGAGTCAGGTCCAATACTATACCTCTACAGAAAGTGTTCATCAAAACTCACCTTTAAATTCTTTGTCCTATAGGGATTATATCAACACCATTAACCATAAAATCACATCTTAGCTTCAGCATCCTAGTTCCTACCCTACTACTTAAAAAAATAGGGGGTAATCTCATGTTATCTAGAAAATCGATATATATATATATATATATATATATATATAGTGGGGATCCTACGGAAAGTGTGTTTTTCCTAAAAAGTGTAAAAAGTCATAAAACATAATAATTTCAAGCATAAAACACACCTAAAACTCACAAATAATAGAATGAATCTTACTAAAACACCATATTCAAACTCTAATAGTCCATAAAAACTTCAAACACACCATCGTAGAACTATGAATATAAAACACACAATGCTAAACAACATAAAACACAATAATATTTGTCATTCCACAATCAGAGCCTTAACATCTAAAACACAACACAAAACCCACATACATGATATTTTAGTAATCTTCATCATATTATTTGTGGGTTTTTGGTGTGTTTTATGGTTGACATTATGGTGTTTTATGACTTTTTACACTTTTTAGGAAATTTGGACTTTCTGGCCAACTCCTAGCCTATATCTATACTACTTTATAAAGCATATAGGAAGGATAGAATGGTCATTTGCCACTTTACAAGTCTTTGAAGCCCATTGTACAAACCTGTTAAGCACAAAGTGTTGAAAACTTGTTTTCAACACCTGATACCCACGCGGATCTTACCCGGATCAACTTGACCCGTTTTTAGTTTGATGGATCCAATATAATCTTTCTATCACTCTCTCTAAACCACAATCGTTTCATCCGCCGCTCCACCTTTCTCTACAAACCCTAGATCCTCCACCGCTCCTCCACCTTTCATCCATGGAACCGGTCGTCGCCATCACCGTCTTCTCCCCTTTCATCCATGGAACCGGTACCGTTTTTTACCATATCTTGTAAGTTTTTTTTTAATCTTTGTCAGATCTGTGATAATACTTTTAGATCTGTGTTGGTTTTGTGATTTTTTTAATGTTCTGTGAATGGATCAACGGAGAGAGTATATATTTTTGTATTGATTAGGATTTTTGTTGTCTGGAAATGTGAATATAGTTGAAGACGAAGACCGATGAACAGCTGAAAGAGAGAACACTGCGGCTTGGTTCAAGAACCTTCAAATTCATCCTTAGTGGTACCGTTTTTTACCCTATCTATAGATTGATCGAGTTTTCTGGATTAATGTGCTAATAAAATACTATTGTTGTTGATGATTTCAGGTGAAATACTTAAAAGGAACCAGAAAACCCCACCAGATGTAACTTTTTATTTATGTTTTAGATCATTTTCATCAGATTAATGGGCTGAAATTGCTATCTCTAAATGTTGGTGTGACATAAAAAGTTAATTTAAGAAGATCTGAAATTTGAAGCTATTTTTTCATGGATGCAGGTTATTCCGGTCAGCGTAGAGTTAAAGTGGCTGAGAACAGATTATACAATTAACATTGTACGTGGAACAGATGCTAAAAGTAGGTAGCACACCACATTGCGGGTTTACTGATCCAAAATCAGATTTAAAACATTTTCCAAAGAGAAAGATTGGAAAGGGTGGTGATAGTATCATCAGGTTAATGTGCAGATCTAGCAAGATGGGTTCTGATGAACCTCCCACTCAAACAAGGAGACATGATTAGACAGGTAAACAAGCATAGAACTAATTATTTTGACCATTTAAGTTGGAAGTTCCTAGATTGTATAAGCTGGTATAAGTTTTGTAAATTGTGTATGTGGCACAGTTTGACATAAAAAATATTGAACAAGAGGCATATTGTTGGATGTGCCGAAACAAAAAAAAATACCATAAAGTTCAAAACTTTTGGGTACATTAATTCATAATTGTTACAAGTAACAAGTTGATTTTATGGTGGCAGTGGTGGAGGAAGAGACTCAATAATGAAAGAAAGCCGTGGCAGGTCAAGAGGGCGAGGTGGAGGCCGTAGTGGTAGTGGACAAGATAGAATTGATGCCCTTGGACGACTCTTGTAAGTATGATGCATTTTGTTTCAGCTTCATTTTTGCACTTGAGAGGATACAAATATTGCAAATGATTTAAGAAGCTCATTTTGGTTACTTTTTCAGGACCCGTATTTTGAGACATATGGCTTCTCAACTGAACTTAAATATGAGGAGTGATGGGTATGTCAAGGTTCAAGATCTATTACGGCTAAACCTGAAAACATTTGCCAATGTTCCAATAAGCTCCCATAAGGTTGATGATATTAAGGAGGTTCGTTAGTTATTAGCTATTTTTATGCGGTACAAGTGTTGTGGTTCCAACATCATTTCATCTATATGTTGTGATAAAGATAAGAAAGTAACCCGGTAGGAAACATTATCAAGGTGTTAGATGTCGTTTGTGACTCACAGTACATTGTTGGTCTTCAATTCGTCATTTATTTGTTTTTAGTAATTGATGAGTTCTTATAAGTTATTCTAAAAGTTGTTTTGCCTTTTTTGGTATAATATATTTTAGGCTGTTAGAAGGGATAATAAGCAATGGTTCAGCTTGCTTGAAGAGAATGGCGAGCTTTTGATTCGTGCAAACCAAGGTCATACAGTAACGGTAATCATTCTTATAATGTTACGACTACATGCTTTATGATTGGCTTCATAATAAATGGTTGAGGTTAGGCTGTTACATTGTTGCAAGTAATTTTAATTTTTAATATTTTTGTATAAAGTTACGGATTTGGTACTTAAGTATCCAAAATTACTAAGATCATACCTATCTTTGAAATTTGTCACTCATATTATTCTTAAAATGGATGTCCGTTTTAATTTTCTCAAAATGACAAATTTACTATTTTGGTAGAGGTGTTTACATCTGTGGTGAGGGTGGTTTGTTTAGTTCACCATTTAAGTTAAGTATCTATCCAAAACATAATTATTTTGACCATTTTATAGTCAAAGTCAGAAGTAATTCTTACACAAAGCTTTTCTGTTGCAATTCATTTGAGAAGTAATTCTTTCACAAAGCTTTTCTGTTGCTCCACGTTCACAGGATTGTGTTGGGCCAGTCTATTGTTTTAAATAACAAAATTATTTTATAAAATAAATCGGTGGTCTTCTATTTATGTTGTGCATGCTTCATTTGTAATACAACACAATAGAATTAGCCAAATAGATGGGTTTGTCAATGGATCAATAATGATTTGAGTTAATTAGTGATATCACAGGCCTTTGGTATATGGGCTGGGTGATGTTTGGTGGCCTTCTTTTTTTTTTTTTTAAAAAACTCAAAGTTTTTTAATAACTACTAATGTGCCAAATACTATGACATAAATTATGTCATGTCTTTACGGTGTTTTATAATATGATTTAGTAGGTTTTTGCATGAAAGTACTCTTATGACTATTTGCAACCAGCCCGATACTTTTTTCTATTAAGCTATTATATATATATATATATATACACACACACACTATATATATGAAGTACAAGTTGTGATGCATCATGTACAAGTCTTGAAAGCATCTTGTAGGTTTGGACAATGGTAGAAGCTAATAACAAGTGAGCGAGAGGATATTTGAGCGCCATGATTTAAAATTTAAATAGTTTTAGGAGGGAGGAGAAAACGAGATAGAGAAAGAAAGAGAGCTAGACCTGCCAATGCAGATGCAGACTTACAGCTTTTGAATAACAGGTGAGCGGGATGATATTTGAGCGCCATGATTCAAAATTTAAATAGTTTTAGGAAGGGGAGAAAACGAGATAGAGAGAGAAAGAGAGCCAGACCTGCCAATGCAGATAAAAGCTTTTGAATAACATGTGAGCGGGATGATATTTGAGCGCCATGATTCAAATTTTAAATAGTTTTAGGAGGGGGAGAAAACGAGATAGAGAGAGAAAGAGAGCCAGACCTGCCAATGCAGATAAAAGCTTTTGAATAACATGTGAGCGGGATGATATTTGAGCGCCATGATTCAAAATTTAAATAGTTTTAGGAGGGGGAGAAAACGAGATAGAGAGAGAAAGAGAGCCAGACCTGCCAATGCAGATGCAGACTTGCTGGTCTTGATGGTGACTACTAAGGGTGCTTTTGAAAGATAAAATCTTGATCTTTTTTAATGTGTGTTTCTTAAATTGCATTTAAAAAAAAAGAATTGAGTCTTTATCCTCTTAATGAATGTGAGTTTGACAAATTTATGTTTCTTGAATTGTAGAATGGTGAAAGAAAACAACGAAATGATGGTTCTGGTGACACTACTCCAGAGAAAGATGAAAAGAAACAAGTTGATTCACAGAGTGCCTAAAGTTCACTATATAGGAGTCAAGTTAATGCAATGGAACCCGAGTCACAGACCGAAAACTCGGATGCAGAAAAGGTGACCAAGTAAAATTTGAAGTCTATTATGACCAACTTCCACATAGTACAGAAATGAAATGCAGAATATTGTTGTTGAATTTAGTGAAACAACCAAGATGATGGGAAGCTAATACCAAACACACATCTTATTATTTTTTGTTATTATTATGATTGTTTACATGTAGATGATGATGTTGGAGAGATTGATTTGTGCATGATGAAAGTCATCAAATTTCGGGTTGTGTTTTTACCTGGGAACTCATAAGCCACAAGCCTAATATTGTATTTTGTTTTTCATTTTAAGTCATTTGGCTGAAGCATGGACTCAAGGAAGTCCAATGACTTCTTCACGAACGCATGATCAATATTTATTTAAGCTTAAATAGAGACTATAAATTTAATTGAACGGGTAATAAATAATTTTTAATCGATTAAATGGTCTTAAAGATTGAGAAAAAAGGAAATTACAAAACGTCAGTTTTTAAAAAATAAAATGGTTTCCATATTCGAGATTAATAAATTATGATTTTTACTTTAATGGAAGCAATTGTTGATAAAATAATTTTTAATCAAAGTTATATAGTTCCTTGTAAAGCTTAAGAAATGTAAATGTGAAGGGCTTATTTTTTTCTATGTCAAAAGGAAACGTATTTGTGAGCAAGTGGAAAATAAAAGTGAAAATGGTAAATGTGAAAGTATTTATGTAGTGGTAATTTTAGCAATCCTCTTGTTGTTTGACTCATTTTATGGTGTATGTATGAGAACAAAGAATAAGATATCTATTGATTTAATATATAATCTAATTAAAGAACTTTTTGACTCTGATAATATTTTAGTAGATTTAGATGTGGTGTTTGTTGAGTCCTGTTCAAAAAATAAAAAAATCCGTTTTATGAATTCTTATATTGTTACTTGGTCATCGTGAGTCATGTATAATATTTCAGCTCTAAGTATTAGTTGTAGTTACTGTTGCGTTTACTTTTCTATTTATATATTGTTAAAAACCGGTTTGCCTGTCGTAAGTTGCGAGTGAACCCATTAGAGGATTGATAAACTAACATAAAACGAGTACCACATTATATAGCGCACGACAAGAAAGTGTTAACAATGACGCCAAAGAGAGGGAGTAGAAAGCTTTTTATGCAAAGAGAAAGAAGGCTTTATGGTTGTGCTTTTGTTGGCTTGGTGCATTTCGGTTTGTTTACATCCTTTTAAAACTCTTTAAATTCCCATGACCGGTTTTGAAGTACCTTAACCGAAAATTTGGATTTTAGTTATGACCGAACAGAACTGAACCTTCTCACGCACACCCTTAGAATTACTAACAAGTGTTGCCTTTTCCGTTGCATCGCGAATTTCGTTTTGATTATGGCTCAAAACCGAATCGCCCTAAACTCATCAACATAAGTGATATGTTTCCCGCCGCATTGCGCGGGTAAACGACTAGTGTATATATATATATATATATATTATTACTATATGTTAATAAATCAAGTGAAATGAATAGTAATTCACTTGCTGGCAGTTGATCTTGGAGTTTACTTTTGTGATCTACGATGCATGTTTGGTTTGATTCTTTATTTAAACACGTGTCCCCCATCTGTACAAGTTGCTCCCCTTTAATTGTCCCATATTTATACTTGCTTTGGTTAGGGTTTTTGAGGGTTTCTTTGCAGATCTCTCTTCGCCGACCCTCCTCTGGTCGGCCGGAACCTGGTGGTGCTGATGAGCACAAATATGTCGTTGCCTCCCTCCTTTCGTTCCGTGCCGGCCATTGGCGATGGTTTATACCTTCTTTGGTGTCTTGGCCTCTGTTTTAGGAGGTGATAATGGTGGGTGATAGATTGTGGCGACAGTGACTGATTTGTGTATTGTTTGAGTTGCGTTGCTTGCCTGTGGTGAGTTCTTTTTTTTTTTTTTTTTTTTTTGTGATGAGTTCAAAACATTTTACGACAATTGATGAGGATGGCGTGACAAGGATGGTGGATGGTAGGTTTGACCTGCAACCCGCCTTGCAGCCATGGTTTTTGAGAACTCTGAGCCATTGGTTCGCTTCGAAGCGGGGTTTTGCTGTTATTTTACTTAGATGGTTTCATGCTGGATTTCCTTGTGAACCGGTTGTGCTTTTTATATGGCCGTGATGAAAAAAATATGTGCCAACTTATGCTAACTTCACCTACGTGATGGATTCTCAGACAAAAAGGTGTGCTCCTATTCTCTCCGGGTTTGAAACCCGTTTTGAATGGTTGAAAATGGGTTTTGTTTTTAAAATTTAAAAGGGGATTTATTTCTAAAAACCGACCTTAAACACAACGACCCAGTCATATAGGCAAATTGTTGTATAATATATGGTCTAACACGTTTAAATATGGTCATGAAGAACGATCAGTAATGTGACGAGGAAAAGATGACAAACAAATGTATGTGATAAATGTGAAAAATTGATGTAGCAGAAAATGGTGTAGAAGAGGTTATCACCAAACAAATTTAAGAGAGTTACAGTAAAGTAAAGTAAAATGATGGTTGATTTGTTTCTTTTGAAAAAAAATTTGTCAGGATGCATATGGTTTATGAAACCATCTTGAAAAGAGGTGGTTTATGAAACCTTTTTGAAAAGAGGTGTATTACATTTTTTAAAACCCATTTCTTTAGGTATAAGCAGTTAATAACTTAGTGTAAAACAATTTTTATAATTAAGCTAATCCTAATCATCCATTACATGTATATGCAATATAATTTTTTTAAACTATTATTGTATGTTTAAATTTATTTTCACCTACACATGACATGTTCATATAAACGTTTTGCTTATATATTTTTATTGAGCTTTTTGTTGGATTCGACGGATCCATATGCGTTTTTGACTTATTTTCAATTCAAATTACATTATTCTATTAAATTATAAGAGATAACTCTTCATATTTCGAGTAAAGTGCAAAAGCTACATACCTGTAAATTATTATCGCTAATTTTAGAGAAAAAAAATATTTTTATTTAGGGTTCTCTTTTGTAATTTTTATTTCTTTTAAGGTTAAATATAAGACTTTCATTATTTTAGTTTTGTAATAAATTTAGTTTATATTCAGAAAGAAGGTTTATAATTTGATTTGTGACAAAATAATATCAACTGTTCTATTGTAATACTCTTACATCAAAACACTTTACATCAATTATCAATCGAGTGTATGAAGCTTTCAAGGGTGTTGGTGCTCTTGCGAAAGATCTTAAGTTTGAGTGAATGATTTTGTTTAAACTTTGATGGCTCGGTTGATCATATTTGATCTTGTATGTAAAAACCAATGTGAAGAAGACATATCGGACAAAAATGAAAACAAAATGTTATAAAGGTTAATAGTCACTTGGGAACACGACACATAAGTGACACTTCAAAGCAAGATATCAGACACTATTGGATGATATTTGAGGCGGCATATGCCTTCGTATTAAAGGCCAGTTAACCCGTCGCGAAGCGCGGAAAGAAAAAATCCCAGTTATATATATCGTTAACGAAGGTCACAGTAACTGTATTTTTATAATAATATATAGCTTTTTATTGTTATTATTTTTAATATTATAATAGTTTATTATTATATTTATTTTTAATAACATATTTTTTATTTTTTTTCCTTTCTTTAAATCATATGTTTCTTTTACCATTTTTTAATAATTTTTTTTCTTTTTTAGAGCATATATTAATTTATCAATTAATTTGATACTTCTTTAATAAATTACGTTTATAACTTTTTCTAAAACATAAGTACGTAGTTGTACTTGATTTTTTCCCTCGACATTCCATTATAAGTTTTGTTAAAAATGAAGTTGTACTCAAAATAAAATTTTTATTTTGTAACATAAAATGGTACGATGATAAAATAAACTGTAATATATGTATTGTTAACAAAGGACCATGAATTGTAACTTTACTTTTATAATAATATATAGCTTTTTATTATTATTATTTTTAATATTATAATATTATTATATTATTATATTTACTTTTAATAATATATTTTTAATTTTTTTTCTTTCTTTAAACCATATGTTTCCTTGACGAGTTTTTTTAATAATTCTTTTTTCTTTTTTTAGAATTTATATTAATTTATCAATTAATTTAATACTTTTTTAATAAATTACGTTTATAACTTTTTTCTAAAAACTTAAGTATGTAGTTGTACTTGATTTTCCCCTCAACATTCCGTTATAAGTTTTATTAAAAATGAAGTTGTACTCAAAATAAAGTATTTTGTGTCATAAAACGGTACGATGATAAACTAAAGCGTTCTAATGGTTTGGCTTTTTAAGCAACATGTTTATATTCAAATCACGTGCGTTTTATATTATCGTTTGGTTGGTTTCGCCGCAACCGCGACGTAAAAAACCTAGTATGTGATTATAATGCGTCTAGTAATCGTTGGTATATTCTGTATGTTCTAAAAAGTTTTGTATACAACAATCTGCACTAAATTAAGACCCCCATATAAAATTATAGAATCTTAAAGTTGTTAGTAACAAATCATTAAACTCCCAATTGAAACACAGACCCTTAAACTCTTGTTTAAAATCTAAACCCTTTATTTTGGTGCATGTCATGTTATCAAGGCTATTCGAGAGGGTTGTGGTAAGAGTTAGAAAACAAAATAAAACTTCACATTTAGCCCTTGGGTATACCCTAACATCTAGGGTGTTGAAGATGACATGACATGTTAACGGACGTTGCACATCAGTCCTCTTTACGTTAAGGGTCATTAAAGGGGTCACTTGTTAACATGTTAGACTGTGGCGTCGTTTTCGTATGAGTATAAACTTATTTTTAAGGATATCTAGAGATCTTGAGGAGAAGTATGTTTATTTCCAACAAAAACCGGATGTAACTGGGCAATTAGGATTTAGTACGTGGCAAAAGGTCACGGCCGCACTTAGGCAGTTAGCATACGGCAATAGTTCGGACATTATGGATGACTATTTAAAAATGTCTACACGTGTAGCTAGAGAGTCTTCACAACTTTTGTTCGTGTATTTTAGAACTTTATAGGAAAAATATTTGAGAAAGCCCTCGTTCAGTGACATGCAACAAATATTGGAACATCACGCAGATTATCATGGGCTACCCGGGATGCTAGGTAGTTTAGATTGTATGAAATGGCCTTGGGAACTTTGTCCTACCGCATGGCAAGGCACTCACACGAGTGGATTTCATGGGATGCCAGCCATCATGCTTGAAGCGGTTGCGTCCCAAGATCTTTGGATATGGCATGCGTTCTTCGGTATGCCAGGTTCACATAATGATATTACCATCATAAACCACTCGCCCCTTTTCAATGATCGGGTAAATGGTATAGGACCCAAAGGAACTTTCTTTGTAAACGGGGTTGAGTACGTGTATGGATACTACCTAGTTGATGGGATTTACCCAGAATGGGGGGTTTTCGTAAAATCGTTCACAAGACATGGTACCATAGATCCAAAGAGATTAAAGTTTAACAGGGTCCAAATGGCTGCACGTAAAGACGTCAAGCGAGCATTCGGTATTTTGAAGAAAAGGTGGCGAATATTGGCAATGCCTTTGTAAGGACCTGCAAAAATGTCCATAAACGACCCGTAAGTGAAAACCCGGACCCTTGAAACCCTAATATTCATGAAAAATCAAGAATTTAAAAAATTTGGTTTTCACGCGGGCCGCGTAAGCCATAAGGTAAGGCTACGCGGCCCGCGACAACTTAAAATTCTCCGGATAAGTGCTTAGGCCACGTGTCGTACACGTGGCGGACCTACCTGTGACACGCTAGCCCAACACGTAGACTAGGGGGGCCTCGCGGGCCGCGTAAGATCTTGTTAAAGTTTACGCGGGCGGCGTAAAACTTAAAATGTTGCTATAAATTGCCTGTGCATGGGACTTGCTTCTGTACTCGAAAATTTTAGTCAAAAACGAAGACTACTACTCAAATTCGACATTTTAAGTAGGGAAATGCTGCTACGATTACAGGGTATTAACTCGATCACCGTTACGATACAATGACCGATCGATTGAAACCGATCCGATGGATGTTTAGGTGCTGCCCGAATCCGGGCCATACTTTGTCATTCGTCGTGAGGGTTTTGATTTCGTGAGTTTATCGTAAATGTTGTATTAAGTTACTGACCTTGTTTCGTGTGCATTGTTATTTAACTAGGTTACCAGGCTAAAATCAGTAGGCAAAACTCTGCCCGTCTAAATTTGCAATGTGAGTCATTCTCTTTTATCAAAATATTTCCAAAACCCTATTTATTTTCAAAGTTATAATTACAGGGATTAAGTCTTTGTAATCTTCAATTACTGCCGGTATGTGGGGTTTTGTGTACATTACTTGATACCCGTCACCGTTGGACAACGGGTTAGCCAATGGGTGATCTGACCAAAGTCACAGATACGGTCGAGTGACAAATACCGATTTGGGGTAATTGGTTGATAGAAACAATATAATCACCCTTAATACTGTAAATTATAACAATGTGTCGTTTTGTGCAACTTGAATGACTCGCCAGTATTTCCCCACTGATAAAATCTTTTTAAAACATGTTATAGGTGACTTACTGTGAACCAAGGAAAAAGTGTCGTGTAGCACTAAAGCTTGAAGAGGTGGCTCAGTAAAATAAATAAACATGTTTTGTAAACCAGAGAATTTCCTCGTGAAATTCCTTTAATGTAAATTATGGGATTTATCCTAAATATGTGAAATAAAATAATTAAATATTTTCAGTTTAAAAGATCCTGTCAAATATTTCCGCTGCCAAATTAAATAACAATTACCACGGGTTTCTGTCCCGCGGCTTCTGGACCGGGTAACACCGGGCCGGGGGCCGTGACAGAAAAAGGTGGTATCAGAGCCACTGATTTAAGCCAATTAAGTATTTAGAAATACTTAATTTTCTGATTGCCATTTTGTGATTCTATGAAAATTTAATTTACAATAAATAAAATTTTAACTTAAATTTGTGTGTGTTTCTTCATGTGTGTTATCAGCATGAATGAACTGTCGGAGGCACTCCGAAATTTTACTATCCATAGTACCGATATGGATACCACAGGAAACTCATCTGGTTACCAGGCTAATACTGAAAAACCAATAGTATTCCAGGCCCAGCCGCAGGAGAAACCAAAGCCGAAAAAGAGGAGGAGGATCTTGGACTGGAAACGTGGGCGTAGGAATAAACCAGCGGCACAGAGGAGTAAAAAGACTGAGGATCCGAAGGATAAAGGCAAAGGAAAGGAGATCGGAGAAAGTTTAGGGTAAGCCTAGGAAATGCCACCATGGGAGTGTTACACCCTAAATCATATTTGACAAAAAGTCGCAGCGGAAACACTAACCGTAAAATTTCTTGCATTAAAATATCTCAACTTATTTAAACTTTTAACTTTAACTTAGTTCTTAATAAAAAATCTGTCATCCTCTTACTTGTTAACTAAAACATAGCTTACATTAACTACATTTTACATTCAACGTCCCCGTACAATCTCTCTAGTGACTCGGTCTTCGATCTCTAATCCTTGTGATAATCGCTCATCATCCGTACAACCTGCATTCACCACATACATTCATATCATTAGTACATATTTACGAAACAAAGTTCATTCGCGTACACTTCACACTTCGTCATCTTTTAAGCTTTAAGCATTTCATCTGCATATCCATTTCCTGGCGAGGCTTCAATAACGTACCTGCATTACTTTTCATTCTCGAGACATACCATTAATAACATTAACACTCAACGTGTCTATTCTGTACATACATACGTACTTACATACATACATACATACTCATCTATATACATACAAGTCTTTCCTACATCATTGCATACATACATACCCTCGTACATATCTTTACACATACATACATACATACACATCCACATACATACAAGTCTTTCCTACATCATTGCATACATACATACCCTCGTACATATCTTTACACATACATACATACACATCTACATACATACAAGTCTTTCCTACATCATTGCATACATACATACCCTCGTACATATCTTTACACATACATACATACACATCTACATGTATACAAACCTTTCCTACATCATTACATACGTACATACAATCGTACATATCTTTCCACATACATAGATACACATCTACATGTATACAAACCTTTCCTACATCATTACATACGTACATACAATCGTACATATCTTTCCACATACCTACATACACATCTACATACATACAAGTCTTTCCTACATCATTGCATACATACATATACTCATATATACCTTCATGCGCACTTACATACACAACTACATACGTACATACCATTCCTACATCCAAAACGGACGACGGATCAAGCAAAACGATCCAAAACGGCGAAAATCAGAAGCGTATGATGGGAGGGGCGTCGGAGACGCCACTTTAGGCGTCGACGACGCCTAACGGCGTCGGCTTGGCGTCATCCAGGGGAAACTGGCGTCGGAGAAAAATGAAGTTTCTGGGCGGCGTCGGCGACGCCACCTACCCGCGTCGGCGACGCCTAGCAGAAACAACAGTTTTCTGCTGTGTTGTTTTGTCGTTCGTTCGCACTAAAACGCGCGTAACTTTTGAACCGTTTACCCGTTTAACCTCCCGTTTCTTCCTACATGCTTGTAAATTCACCTTCTATCATATGACATTAAAATCCCACATCCGGATTAAGGAAATTCTTAACTTGCATACATTCGGCTTATTATTATATTCTAATTATTTGACCCGTTATGGGTATTTGCGCATTAATGGTCTATGACATACAAAACCATACCCTTCGCTTTCACACATGACCAAAACATTATTCTAATCGATTAATTCATTTCCAATAGGCATTTTAAGGTCGTTCGCCCGATATACCCATCAAGGGCGTTTTTGTCAACATTGCTCCATCCTTTTCAACCAAGGACTTCATTGCATAATTATCCCATCCTACCACTTAACTTCAATTCTAACGCATATATCTTACTCGGATCAAAGCTAAGATCCGTTCAATACTTCATCGTTTTCATTCAACTCATTCCTATTCGACCTCAATTAACACATTTAGTTAAAATACATATAACTTTACATAAACATCTAAGAAGTGATTACGGAATCACTTACCTCATGCATCCGTGTTCACATCCATTTCCACGCCTCTTCTTGACCCGTTAGCCTTTCGCGCTTGAGTCCATCTCCACATGATTCCTATGCTTTCATGTCATCGAAATCACGCTATCATTAGCATACTCATTTGTACATGATAACAATCGTATCAATCCCATATTTCACACTTAATTTTCATTAATCATTTCTAACAAACATAACTCATATAATCATGTCCGTATACGTATAACTCATGTAACTCATCATGTCATTACATTTAACACGGATTGCTAGTACATGTACCATACGACTTCTCATCAACTTACATTTATGACAACGAGTCAACTCATGTTGCTTATACTTAGTTGACTTTCAAAAGTCAACCATTAACCATACATGTCTATCGACTTATCAACATATTCCCGTAACATCATAATTGACCATACGGACGACATTATATACATTTTATCATTCACTTGATGTACGTACTACCTTTTAAGCATAACGTACAACTTATTCATACAAATCTTTTAAATTCATACATAGTTCATCAAATGCTTCTACAATCCAACATGGGGTATTTAAATTAAACATCAAACATGTTATCATTACATTTCATTCACTTCATCTACAACAATTCATCATTTCTTATCCCATTTCTTTAAACATTCACACACATGTATGATTTCAAACATTATTAACATAAGTGAATCATCAAATTACATTACATCATCGAAAACCCACTTCATAACTACTTGTTAATCACTTACAAGTGATCTAATCTTAAGTTCTTCATAACTCATCATACTTTTGATATATGTACTACCTTGTAAGCATAGTGTACAACTAGTTCATGCATATCATTCTAATCTCATACACAATTCATCAATTTCTTCCTCCTAATCAACATGATTCATACATGCATAACATCAAACATACTAGTATCACATTTCTTTCAATTCTTCTAACAAGAATACATCATACAACTCAAAATACATCAATATTAAGCAAGAACTTAGACATAGATGATTTACCCATGTCTTCATCTTCACCATAACAAACGGGTTTCACCCTTAAACATCAAATTAACCTAAACCATGCATAATCCATCTTTTATATGATGATTCTAACACATATAAATGATCAATTTCATACCAATTCGCGGATTGGAACATAACCCACTTCATAAAAGTTCATCAATCTAAGTTTCAAGACATACCTCATGATCCCCTTGTCTAGGTGATCACTAAATCATGTTCCTTAATAGATTTGAGCCTCGATTCGACCTTCAATTGGAGCTTCTTTAAGAACTAGGGTTTACACCCCTTTGTTCTTCTTCTCCAGAGCATTCCACGCACACACACATGAAGTGTGTGTGTGTGTGTGTGTGTGTTGATTTTGTTTATTAAAACATAACTTTCCCCCCTTATTCATATTTGGTCCCTCAAGTTTGTTCCCTTGTTTGCTTTGCTAAACTTTTGACTAGGTATAATAACCTAGTTGCTACATTCTATTTTATTAAACATGGGGTCCCACTAGCAAATTTAGTAATTCGGGTTTTGGGGTGTTACAGGGAGGAGCTGGATCGCAAACTTGCAAATAGCGACCTCATCGGACCTGCCGATGAAAACCTCTTCAATTACCTAGCTGAATCACAACTTCCAGTTAATTTGGAACCTGCTATCCCAGATCCTATTGTCAACCCCGACCCCTACAAGGAGAGCTGGAAGAATGGTGGACAACTGACTGGCAATTTCAGAATCTCTTGAATAACCCTAACACCTATTTCCCCCAGTTTGACCCTGAGCCTGCACCAAACCCACCTATGAGCACAGAAAACTTGGCTGAACTCCGTCACTATGGCGAGGAGCTGGTGGAGGCAGGAAATAGAATTAGGGAAGTGGGAGAGAGAATCACGTGGAAATACGACGAGAGGGAGCGTCGTTTCTGAGACGCCAGTTGGCTGTGGTTGCCTGGTGGTGTGGCTATGTGTTTAATAATAATAAATAATAAAAATATAATCATGTAAAATAACTTAAAATAAAACTTTTGTAATATATCTGGTATGTATGGATGCATACTAAAATATATATGAAATATGAAAGTCGCAAAGTCGACAATTTTTGCTATACGTGTTGACATGATTATGTATGATTATTTTATTGCGTTTGGTTGTTATTTATTTTGTGCCAATAACTTATATATATATATATATATATATATATATATAGGATAAGGATCATTACAGAACACTAATTAATGTGAGAACAAAAAGAACAACTCTAAATCACTAAATTTTGAGATTTAAGGTTCATATTTCTTAAATTTTAAGTTTCTTATATTCATACGTGTATTATATATACATAAAAAAATCATATATTATTCCCTACACATAGTTTACATACATGTAGGTAATTTAGCCTACACATAACCTATATGTGTGTAGGTTATTTAGAAACTGAATATTTTTCATATTTCGTTTTAAATTATAGTGTGAGAAACAATAAATCTTACATTTATAACATTTTCATTTACTTTTTAGGTTTTTAGGATTGAAAAAATGAGTGATTCACTTTGTTCTGCGTGTTCTCGCGATATTTAGTGTTCTGCATAGAACCTTCCCCAATATATATATATATATATATATATATATTGTTAATTATCAGATGGAACACCCTGTTAATGAACCAGTTAACGAAGTTAACCAATCCGAGCAAAACAATGAGGATCACTTTCTTAATAGGCAAGATATAGAAAATATCGTTGCCCAGGGAATAGCAAATGCTATCCCAGCAATCGTCGCTGCTGTTAAAAGCCCTGTTGAGCCTTCACAAGCCAACCCCAGTAAACGCACGCGCGACGATAATTCTAGTAACAGTGTTAACGGAGGCGGCAATAATAATGACAATGTGATTCAGGCCCCCATACTTAAGAAAATGAAAGTTGCAACACTTGGTTGCACCTATAAAGAATTTCTTGCCTGTAAACCCGTCGAATTTGCTGGCAATGAAGGGGCAACTGCTGCACTGCGTTGGTTGGAAAAGACCAAGGCAGTAATTAAAATAAGTAAATGTGCTGAGGAGGATAAAGTCATGTATGCTTCTCACCTTTTCAAGGAAGAGGCATTAGAGTGGTGGAATACAGTATTACATGCCAAAGGAAGTGACATGGCTTACGCCATGAATTGGGAAGAGTTTAAGCAATTGGTGGAAAGGAAATTCTGCCATGAATATGAAAAAGAACAAATGGCCAATAAGTTCCTGAGCCACCGAATGGTGGATGTTGACTGTCGAGGGTATACTTCGAAGTTCTTCGAGTATGCTCGAATTGTACCAACCCTAGCTTCGCCAGAACCGGTACTTATTTCTCGCTATATCTGGGGTTTAATTAGCGAGATTCGTGACATCGTCAAAGCTGCAAGACCCCGCACAATTGACGATCCGGTGGATCTAGCCAATACCTTGACCGACGGGCTGGTGCGTACGCGGGAAGAAAACAGGAAAAAGGAGTTAGCCCAAAAGATTACCCAAGGATTTCGTGTGGATAATAATAGTAATTTCAAAAGAAAGGGAACGGGGCAATCTTCCACCCCTCCATTATGCAGAAATTATAAAAAGAAGCATTTTGGAAGATGTAACGAAGTCTGCAATTTCTGCAAATGTCACGGCCCCGTCCTGGTTTTACCCGGTCCAGGAGCCACGGGACAGAAACCCGTGGTATTTATTAATTGAGTTAACAGCGGAAGATTTGAAACAGGATCTTTTAAAACTTGAAATGCCCGATTATTTTATTTCATAATTCGGGATAAACCCCGTATTTTACAATAGAGGAATTTCACAAGGAAATTCCCTGATTTACAAAACATGTTTATTTATTTAACTGAGCCACTACTTCAAGTTTGTTAGTGCTCCGTAGCACTTTTCCTTGGTTCACAGTAGTCACCTGAAACATGTTTTGAAAATATTTTATCAGCGGGGAAATACTGGCGAGTCACTCAAATTTGATAAATCGACACGTAGTTATAAATTACAGCATAAGAGTGATTACAATGGCTTCTATCTTATTTTATCTGGCGCCGTGTCACCTGGTGACGATGGTCATACCACTATTGGGTCTTTCCCCAAGTAGTGATGATTATCACTGTTAGGATTTATTAGCCTAACCGTGAGAAATTAGTACTGTGCACAATACCCCACTAGCCAGTGATTAAGATAACCATGACTTAATCCCTGTAATTATAACTTTTGAAATTCAAAAAGGGGGTGTTTAGCCGAGTAGGATTTGCAATTCAAAAGGGGGTGGCGGCGCAGCTTGTTGCCCGTCTACCAACCCATGATTTGTAATTTGCTACAAATGAAGCCGGAAGGATTTTCATGCTTGGAAAATTTTAACAACATCTAGAAGCCGTTAAGTTAATGACTTTTGAAAATAAATGGAGTGTTGTAAAATACTTTTGATAAAAGAGAATGACTGATGTATAAGAATTTATACATCCTTTAAACGTCAAATACGCCCCGTTTATGCGAAAACTCTTTGTATTTTCATTTATTTTGGTACTCATTTGAGTTGTTTGTGAAAATACAAGTCCGGGCTTCGGCCCGGTGATGAAACGAAGGCTTTTGGAGCAAAATGGAGCAAAAACGGAACATTCCAGCAAACTGCCAGATACGGCACGACCGTGCCAACCATGAGCACGACCGTGCCAGGCCTTTCGACACCGGCACTCTTGATCAGCACTTGCATCCGGCACCAGCACCATCAAAATCCAGAAATGGCACGACCGTGCCAACCACTGGAACCCTAAACCGTGCCAGGTCAATTTCAGCCCCTGATCAGCTTGTTTCCGAGATCGATTCAATCATTGCCGAGCACTATCGGCTGGCACGACCAGACCATCTCCGAGCACGGTCGTGCCACCTCGGGAACTTTTGAGTGTGATCTTTCCCAAAATGGAAGCATACTTGGTCAACATTCAAGAAAGTGGCTCTGACACTTGCCAAGCACGACCGTGCCAAAAGGTGGCATGGTAGTGCCAAACGCCCAGAGTTTAAATACGAGTTCCTAGCTCATTTGCAAGGGAGTTGGAGCATTTTGGTGACTTTTTCTCTCAAGAATCTGGTCTTGGAAGCTTGTTGGAGCCAAGAGGGAGCCTTGAAGAGGACTTAATCACTTGAAGATCTACTCAAACATCATTTTAATCTTGTCTTTAACTTGGTTAGCTTATTACATTATGAACAATTTATGTTTCTTTGCACTTGATTTGGTAGCCATGAGCCTTATGGGCTAAACATTTGAGTTGTCTAAACTTTGTTGAAGCTAATGAATATGTGATAACACGGAAATAGATGTGATGATTGTTCTTGTTAATCTTCATGTTGGTATTTAATCTTGTTCTTGGAGTTCATGTGTATGCTTAAAGTTCTTGTTCTTGAATGTTTGCTCATAAGTATTTACATGTTGTGTTGGAAAGCCCATGTAAAGATTATGATTATTGAATCTTGTTAACTCGTTAGTATGATTCATAGCATGAAACTAGGAATGGTGATTGCTAATGTGATTGAATGATGATTTGAGCATATGTGTGAATTCTTGCATCTAGATTTGGAAAGATCATGAGTATGTTTATATGGATTCTATAGTTTGTGTTCTTGTTAGTTTGATGATTTAGGCCAAAATTGTTAGCTAGCATGACCATGCTTGTGGTTCGTATCAAGAACATGATGATAGTGCCAACTACTTGAAACCAAGTTAGGGTGATTAGTGTGTTTTTCATATTAGTTTTCCCTAATTTGTAGATTTAGGAGTTTTGACAAACAAATAACTCATTATTAAAGATTAACATCAACTTAGCAAGTGAGCTTAAAAGAATAATTTTTAGGTGATTAGAATGTTAATTCATTTTTAGTTTTCCTAAGAATTATAAACTAGGAAGCCTTGATTGGGGACTTAGTCAATTTTAGAGCTTGCATCATCACAATTCCTTCCACCTTGTTGTCATATGTTTGTTAGTGGAGACTTAGTTTAGACAACCCTTTCTTAGATATTGTTCTCTGTTAGAATTTTTAGTAGTTTATTTAATTGCATGCTAAGTTAGAAAAATCAACCCAATCATTTGATAAGGCTTTAAAGTAGCAAAAGTTTAGTATCGAGACACTGCATCCACGGATTGATATCCGGTTCTTGCCGATTAGCTATATTACCACCCGACGGGTACACTTGCCCTTTGTGTGTGTAGTTAGTTCCTAGGTGAAAGACCATTTTAAAACTAAATTTGTGTGAAGAAAAACTTAATTAAAAATATATTTAATTCATGCACATCAAGTTTTTGGCGCCGTTGCCGGGGATGCGGTCTTCTTGAAAACGATTCGAGTTACTTATTTAGCCATTGTGAAAAGTGTACAAAGTTTTTGTCTACTTGTTTTATTTGCCTTTGCTTGATTAATTGAAAAAAAAAATATATGATTATTTGCTAGTTGTTTTTGTTTTTGTATATATTTTGTGCATTGTGCTCCTCCTTATTCCCTAAAGGTCGTGCATGTCCTCAACCCCCGCTGCTGATATCGTTGAGCCTTCAGCGGAGCCGAAGCGTGATCTTCACCGGAGGCTGCGGGAGCGGTTTCGCTTGGTAGCCGAGGCGATCGAGGTAGACGCAGGAGGAGACGACACATTCTACGAGGTTCAAGTAGACATGGCGGACGAAGAGGAGAATAGGATTTTGAACGAAATTGGAAAACCGTCACTTGATGGTTTACCTGCGAGCATCAATGCACCGACAATCGACAATAATAATTTCGAGATCAAGGCTGGCACCATATCGATGTTGCAGAATACGGTGCAGTTTTATGGCAAGGATCACGAGGATCCTAGTGTTCACATTGCGGGGTTTCTAGAGGTTTGTGCCACGTTCAAGATTCGTGATGCATCACCGGATGCTATCCGCCTTCGGCTCTTTCCGTTTTCTTTACGGGATGGAGCCAAGGAGTGGCTTCTTTCACTTCCAGCTGGATCTATTACTACATGGAATCAATTAGCTGAGAAATTCCTTCAGAAATATTTCCCTCCAGAGAAAACTGTTCGGTTGAGAACCAAGATTCTGAACTTTCGTCAGGATGAGGACGAGTCTCTTTACAAGGCATGGGAGCGTTTCAAAGAGCTTATGCGAAAGGTCCCATATCACGGGTTGCCCAGGTGGCAACAATGTGAGATCTTCTACCATGGTTTGGACAGTCAGGGACAGATGATGGTTAATACATACTCGGGTGGGGATATCGGCACGAAGAATGCCACCGAGGCATTTGAGATTCTAGAGAGATGTGCCGTGAAAAACCGGACGCAACAGCCACCAAGAGGTAAGAGTTCTCGGCAGGGAGTTCATCATGTGGACGACTACACGGCCATGACAGCACGTATGGATGCCATATCTTTGAAATTTGATCGAGTGATGGAAATGCACTCGAGAGGTTCTTTGAGTGGGGGAGCATATCAGGTAGGTGATTTTCAGACGGGAGAGATGTCACACGAGCATGTTGATTTTATGGGAAACCAATACCGTCCTCAGAATAATCCCTACAACAATACTTATAATCCGGGGTGGAAGAATCACCCAAATTTCAGTTGGAGGCCCGATGCCTCCAATCTGCATCCACCCGGATTTGCTCCACGTCCCCCAGCTCCAGCTCATGGAGCATATGGTCCATCTCGACCTCAGCAGGCGCCTCCCGCTAGCGAGCCTAGTGTGCATGATATGCTTAGTCAAATCTTAGCCGGTCAGAACACTCAAAAGGCCGAGAATGAGAAGCGTTTTAAGGAGTATGACGGTCATTTCACGAGGCACGAGAATGAGTTGAGAAGCCAAAAGGCTTCCATGCAGACCATTGAGAACCAAGTTGGCCAGATTGCCAAGATGTTGTCTGAGAGACAACAGGGGGGCCTTCCTAGCAACACAGAGCCTAATCCAAATGCTACTGCAAAGGCCATCACGTTGAGAAGCGGCAAGACCGCTCAGCCCATCCCTCCGGCTATTCCTATAAAGTCGGTCGATGATGATGAGGTTGACGAGGAGATTGAGTGTGAGTCTTCGGGTGAGGTGCAACAGAGGCGAGTCCTAGCAAGTACCGCACGACCCAAGGAGCCAGTGAGAGAGTATGTCCCTCCCATTCCATATCTGGGGAGGTTGAAGAAGCAGAAAATGGAAGAACACTATGGTAAATTCCTCGAGCTTTTTAAGCAACTTCATATAAATTTACCATTTGTTGAGGCACTTGCTCAAATGCCTAAGTATGCCAAGTTTTTGAAGGATATCCTATCCAATAAAAAGAAACTTGAGGAGCTTTCGCAGGTGACCTTGAATGAAGAGTGTTCAGCGGTTCTTCAGAACAAACTACCAAAGAAGATGAATGATCCTGGGAGTTTCACTATCCCGTGTTTGATTGCTAGTTTGTCGGTCTGCAATGCTTTAGCTGATCTTGGAGCTAGAATAAACCTCATGCCATATGCGGTTTTTGCTAAGCTAGACTTGGGGGAGCCCAAGCCGACTCGTATGAGCATTCAGCTAGCCGACCGTTCAGTGAAGTATCCTCGAGGCATAGTTGAGAATATGCTGGTGAAAATCGAGAAGTTTGTCTTTCCTGTCGATTTCGTGATTCTAGACATGGATGAGGACAAAAATGTTCCACTTATCTTAGGTCGCCCATTCTTAGCCACTGCGAGAGCCTTGATTGATGTCTGCACCGGTAGACTTACTCTTAGGGTTGATGATGAGGAGGTTACCTTTGACATTGGGAAATCCATGCAACACTCGCAAAGTCAGGATGATACACTCTACTTCATTGAGGCTATCGACACATATGTTAGTGATCATCTTCGTAATGCATTCGAGGAGGATGTTATGGACACACAGTTGCTAGGAGGGGAGGATTTTAGTTCACCTAGGGTGGACCGATTAGTCGAGGAGGTGACCTGTCTGATAGGTCACGCATCTCCCCCGTGTCCCGAGGTTTTTGAGGTTGTGGATCACGTTGCTGAGCCTAAAGCACGCCCTTCTATTGAGGATCCACCTTCGGTTGAGCTTAAGGAGCTTCCAGATCATTTGGAGTATGCTTTCTTGGAGGGTGAGACTCATCTACCCGTTATCATTTCTGCCGAATTATTGAAGGAAGAGAAGAATCGATTGCTTGAAGTCCTGAAGCAGCACAAGAAGGTGATTGCTTGGAAGATTATGGATATAAAAGGGATCAATCCATCCTTTTGTACCCATAAGATCTTGATGGAGGAGGACTTTAAACCTATAGTACAGCATCAGAGGCGTTTGAACCCCAACATGCAGGAGGTTGTGAAGAAAGAGGTCATCAAACTACTTGATGCAGGTTTGATATACCCGATCTCTGATTCACCATGGGTTAGCCCTGTACAGGTAGTCCCGAAAAAAGGAGGTATAACAGTGGTGACCAATGAGAAAAATAAGTTGATTCCTACTCGTACTGTCACCGGATGGAGAGTTTGCATTGACTACCGCAAACTCAATGATGCCACGAGGAAGGATCACTTCCCGCTTCCTTTCATAGATCAGATGTTGGAGAGGTTGTCGGGCAGGATGTACTACTGCTTCCTTGATGGTTTTTCGGGTTATTTTCAGATTCCCATCTCTCCTGAGGATCAGGAGAAGACGACATTCACATGTCCCTATGGCACATTCGCCTACCCGCGGATGCCCTTTGGACTGTGTAATGCCCCGGTCACATTTCAGAGGTGTATGGTGGCCATTTTTCACGACATGATCGAGGACTCCATGGAGGTTTTCATGGATGATTTTTCTGTGTTTGGGAGTTCTTTTGATCAGTGTCTCGGGAATCTGAAAAGGATGTTGGCTAGATGTGAAGAAGCCAACCTTGTGTTGAATTGGGAGAAATGCCACTTCATGGTGAAGGAGGGCATTGTGCTTGGGCACAAGATTTCACAGGCGGGGCTCGAGGTTGACCGAGCCAAAGTTGAGACTATTTCAAAGCTCCCGCCTCCCACATCTGTGAAATCTATTAGGAGTTTTCTAGGTCATGCAGGTTTTTACCGGCGATTAATAAAGGACTTTTCCAAAATCGCCCGTCCCATGACTCAGCTCCTCGAGAAGGATGCCCAGTTTGTTTTCTCTGATGAATGCCTTCAGGCATTCGAGTTGTTGAAGGAGAAGTTGGTGAATGCCCCGATCATGGTCGCTCCCGACTGGGAGCTGCCATTTGAGTTGATGTGTGATGCGAGTGACTTCGCAGTCGGGGCTGTCTTGGGTCAAAGGAAAGATAAACACTTTCACCCGATTTACTATGCGAGCAAGACCTTGAATGACGCTCAGGAGCACTACACCACGACAGAGAAAGAGCTCCTAGCTGTGGTCTTTGCCTTCGATAAGTTTCGGTCATATCTTGTCCTTTCCAAGACCATTGTGTACACGGATCATGCAGCACTTCGGTATCTTTTCAACAAGCAGGATGCTAAACCGAGATTGATACGTTGGATTTTGTTGTTGCAAGAGTTTGATTTTGAAATCCTTGATAAAAAGGGGGCTAAAAATTTGGCAGCCGATCATTTGTCTCGACTTGAGCATTCCGAGGAAAAAGAATCTCGTGGGCCCAACATCAATGACAATTTCCCCCACGAGTTCCTCATGAGGATCGAGACTAGTGATGATTCCCCATGGTTTGCTGACTTTGCAAACTACCTAGCCAGTGGCATCCTGATCAAGGGGATGACCCATCAGTAGAAGCGAAAGTTCTTTGCGGATGTCAAGCATTACTTCTGGGATGACCCTTACTTGTTTAGGGTAGGAGCAGATCGGATGATCCGGCGATGCGTGCATGGTTACGAGGCGATGGATATTTTACGCCACTGTCACGAAGGACCCACGGGAGGCCACCACGGAGCGAACAACACGGCGAGGAAGGTGTTTAATGCCGGATTCTTTTGGCCGACTATTTTCCGTGATGCCCAGGAGTGGGTGAGGTCCTGTGATGCTTGCCAGAGGGCAAGCAACATTTCTGCACGCCATGAGATGCCACAAAATGGCATCCAAGTTTGTGAGGTTTTTGACGTATGGGGGCTAGACTTCATGGGCCCTTTTCCGACCTCTTTTGGGAACCGCTACATCCTAGTCGCTGTTGATTACGTTTCAAAGTGGGCTGAAGCACAGGCTTTGCCCAATAACGATGCGAGGGTAGTGGTGAGGTTTTTGAAAAAGTTGTTTGCTCGCTTCGGTGCCCCGAAGGCGTTGATTAGTGACCGTGGGACGCATTTCTGTAATGCACAGCTTGAGAAAGCATTGTCCCGATATGGTGTACAACATCGATTCTCTACACCATATCATCCGCAGACGAGCGGACAGTTCGAGGTTACTAATCGGGGTATCAAGCGGATTCTGGAGAAGACGGTTAATTCTAGCCGTAAAGATTGGTCCGAGAAATTGGATGATGCACTGTGGGCTTTTCGGACAGCCTACAAGACTCCTATAGGTACCACACCGTTTAAATTGGTCTATGGGAAGTCTTGTCATTTTCCTGATGAACTCGAGCACAAAGCATACTGGGCTTTGAAGACAGTTAATCTTGACATGGCTGCTGCGGGTGAGAACAGGTTTGTGCAGATTCACGAGGTTGAGGAGCTTAGGCACGATGCGTATGAAAGCTCCAAGCTGTACAAGGAACGTACTAAGACGCTCCATGATGCCCGCTTGAAGGACAAGAAAGAATTCCGAGAGGGTGATCGTGTGTTGTTGTACAACTCACGTCTCAAGTTGTTTCCTGGTAAACTTAAATGTCGGTGGTCGGGTCCCTACACTGTACGGTCAGTGTTTCCTTACGGGACCGTGAAGATAGGCCATGAGGATGGCCGGTTGTTTAAAGTCAACGGGCATAGGTTAAAGTCTTATGTTGGAGGGCCCGTTGACCCGAGTGAGGAGGTTGTTACCCTCCACCCCAAGAACAAATGAATTCGGGGTGGTGAGTCTAGCTGAAGACTCGTAAATAAACTTAGCATGTTTATGTGTTTATTATTTTTGTTATTATTTTTGTGTGTGGTTGTCTATTTCTTTTCAGGTTGCGGTTCGTTCTGGTCGCGAGGGATGTTAGAGCTTGTTGTCGGCTCTCAGGTATGTTAGTTCGGTTCTCTTTCTTGGTAGGAGATGCTTCGTGAGTGCCCCGGGTTCAAGGAGTTTTTCTTTATATATTTCCATTTTCTACATCCTCTAAAAAAAAAAAAAATAATAATAATAATAAATCATTAAATTCGAAATTAAGGCACTACCAACAAAATCTGGCACCACCAGAAAGTGTCAGCCTCTTTTGCATCAATAATAGAACCTAATTTGAATAAAACCAACCACCATCATTTTTTCTTCATATCTTCATCTTCTCACTTGAACCCACTTCAAAGCACTCACGAATCCTCTGCATCTCCTAGCTTCCTCCAAGAATTCTTTCATCCCAACAATCATTCCAGGTACGGATCTCTCCATTTCTTGTTAGTTTGTAGAGTTTTTGTAGATATGTTCTTCATGTTCTTCTTGTTCTTCATAGTTAGGTTCCTTAGGTTTCTAGGGCTTGGTCTAAATCACCCGATTCAACCCCGTTTTTCGTGTTTTTTGTGTTGGTTTGAACCACAAGTGACCGATTTACAAAACCCCTTAGCAAAAACGTGAAAAAATCAGGGTTTTGGGACTGTTTTGAGCGATTTTCCGAATCTGGGTTCCGTGATGCACGGTCGTGCTTTCTGGGAGCACTCTCGTGATCTTTAAAAACTCATAAAAACTTCATAATTTTTTTCAGAAATTCAAGAAGGCACGAGGGTGCCATACACCGGCACGGTCGTGCTCTTCATAATTTTCATCGGATCTTCATAATTTTCCAGATCTTCATGTCAAATCGCTTATCTCAGTTCCCGGTTGTCGGTCCAGCACGAGGGTGCCTTATGGAAGCACGATCGTTGTCACACCCCAACCGATGGCGGAAACATCGGGATGAGACGAAGTGTGTAAAGATTGCTCGAGACTTCATAACACTATGTGACAATATTTAATTAAATTCAAATTTCATTGCAAGTGCTAAATTGTCATACAACATTTAAAATAGAAATAACAACATTGATCAAATTACAACATAACATTCAAAGGTAAATAGATTAAAGGTGTGTATCTAGTCCATCCTAACTTGATTCCTTCATAATCTTGACTATCAACCTGCAACATGTATTAAAATAAAATCAACAAAAAGTTGGCGAGTATACAAGTTTGATACATAGTATAACATAGAATAAAAGTACTCATATCCAACATAAACATTATAAAAAAATAGTTTCAGCCATGCTAGTTCACGCAGTCCAAGTGATAGCCCAAAGTTTCCCAATGCGTTTAAGTGTCTCTCCCCAAGTTTAACGGGAGTTTCAAATGATACCCTAACAATACCCCTCGAATACAAATGGGGGAGGTGCACGAATCCTATAGCATATGCATAGTACTACCAATTGTTAGAGCGGACTCTTCACAAGGATTAAACGTTCACATAGCACAAGATAAGTATCACAAGTTTCATGTTTCATGCTTAAATGGATAGAGTATGTTTCAAATAAGTTTCAAGTGTCAAGTGTTTTGATATAGAATACATGTTGCACCCAAAGTGTTTAAAAGTAAAAATGGGTTCGAGTATACTCACAATATTGCATATACTTTCCGATTATCCAATGTGAGGAAGTAGACGAGTTTAGACGGTTGAATGTGTAGGGGCTAAAGTTCAAGTATGTTTAGAGTCGAGATTCGGACTTAGATTCACAGAATGACAAAGTATGTATTAGGAAAATATTCACTATGGTATTAGCACTTGTCTTGTCACTATGGTAATCCTTAAGGATTATATGTGATTTCATAGGTTCAAAACCTATTAGAATCATGACAAGGAACTACACACTTAGTGAGAAACTTATTAACTTGGTAGTAGATTTATATAATCACTATCAAGGGTTCGGTTTATAATATATACATAATTATACTATATACATAATAATAATATATACATATTAATAATATAGTTAGCCACGTAGGAGGCGGGAGGTCAAACCTTCCACTTGTTTACCTCTTGGTGCCATATGAGTTATGTAGGAGGCGGGAGGTTAAACCTTCCACTTGGTTACCTCGATTATTATGTTAATATATATAGGTTATGTAAGAGGCGGGAGGTGAACCTTCCACTTAGGAACCCCATAAGTATGTTTAAGAAATAAGGTACAATTATACTAAACAAAACATCAAGTGATGTGTGGACTTGTATGTAAGTTAGCCTATGCTAACCAAGTAGTCACACCAACTTCAAGTTCAAGACTTGGCATCACTTGTGAGTTAAAAACTCTATTAAAACAGAAAGTTTAGAATGTTTAGACACTCTTATTAAGTGTAAAACAACCTTGGTTTGGCTTTACTAATCATACAATAGACTAGAAGCATAAGAACACAAGTTTGTTTGAAGTATGCAAGAGTTTAAGAAGGTTTAAAAACAAAACAGAAAGTTTATGGACAATTTCGGGGCAATTCCAGGTCTGATTTCTCCCAAGAGAAGTCAAGGAATCATACCCCATGATTATACAAGCAAGTAGGAAAAAGAATCAAGTGATTTGGTTGAGAAATGAGCAAGTTATGCTTACTTTTGTAAGCATAGGTGAATCTGCCCGAATCTAAGCTTCTTGAAGGATTTGAGAGTGATTTTGGTGAGGTTTGGGAGTTGAGCAAGGGTTAAATGGCTTATAGATGTTGTATATATATAGGGGAAAGGTTTGGGGTTGGTGAAAAGTTGACATACTGCTCAAATCTCGTCTTAGAAGCCGAAAACGAGTGATTTACGTTCAAATATAGTTGCTGATGTGAATAGTACCCTGCAGGGTACTATTCACGCTAACAATTTTTTTTTTAATACTATGGATTAAAACAAGCACTTTTTATAAAAGGAACCTATGTTAAAACAATTTCTAAAAATTAATAAAAATTCTTTTGTATAAAAATTTATTAGAAAAATAATTTTTCTAATAATTTTTCTTTGTATAGTTTTTCGGTTTCTTATAAAAATTTTGTGTTTACCCATTAACAATGTGATAAAAAAATGTATTACCAATATGATTAACGCCTCGAAAAGTTAAAATACAAATATGAAAATACGAGGCGTTACAGTCTCCCCTACTTTAGGAAATTTCGTCCCGAAATTTATTCAGAAGGAAGACTTGAAAGGATTTTAGCAAACCGAAGAGGATTGTTTAAAATGGAGGCATTGGAGTTTGAGACAACAGAGTATAATTGAGGCATAAGGGTAACCGATTTATCTAATAACGATCATGAGTATAAGAATAACATAAGTGTTGGATAGATGAACGCAGTGTATTTAGAATGAAGTCTCGTCGTGAATAATCGGATATAATGCGTTGTGAGTTGTCTAAAGTTGTATTAGGTGTCGTGTTACGTTCTGTGTTTTATCATACATAGTAGTACACTCTATGGTTCTCACGAGCCAATCACTATAATCCCGTGTGCACCCGTGGTTATATTGATCGTCGCATGATCTGCACAGCTTGTACTAGTTATGTATGAATTAGGGTATACATAATAAAAAATTTTAAGAATGTGTATGTGTATAAGAATAAATTATGTAAGAAAGTCCATGTTTAAGTATGTATGGGACCCACGTAAGCGAATCACTCGGATTACACTCGCGTATTGGTACAAATGTATGAATCACGAGTATGAATGAAGGTATGAGCATAAATATGATTATTCTCGTAAGTATGAGCATAGACATAAAACGTACGAATAGTATGAGTATATGTATAAGCATGAAACGTATAAGTACGAGTATAAATATCACATGTATTGTTATGAGTATGAGCATGAGTATGAGTACGACTACTAATGATTGCATGGATAGTATTAATTTAAATATGGCAATTTAAGCATGTAAAACAATCATGAAAAATTATGATGTGAACAAATTACATTTAAAACACGTCATGAAAAGGATCAATTTCAGGTTCAAAATTAGAAGGTAGTGGAGGTAGTGGATCCGGTTGCATACGAGCAGCTAGCAGGCTTTCTAACTGTTGAATTCTTTCCGTTAGTTCTTGTACTTGTCGGAGTAAATCTTGGTTCTGATTGTTTAACCTTGCCATTTCAACCACCATTTGATCTGGATGTAGATCCATTTGAGGCACCATACTTGGGCCTGCTACATCAGTTGGTGGTAGTTGCTCTACCTCATTCATTAGTGCTAGGAAAGACCGTGGCACAAGTGAATCCGGTTCTAACTGTTCTTGGAGCATCATGCTTTCATCAAACAATTCATCTTGCGTCATTGGAGCCTCCTCGAAGACTAAGGGTGAGAGGCCTTGTGAAACGTTTGATGCTAATGGTTGGAATATGTTAGTAGTAATGGGTTCTTGGGTGTATGACAGCTGTGATAGCATGTCATAACGGTAAAGAGATGGTGGAGGAAATTGCAACAATGATTGTTGTAGAGTTGGTGTGGAGGTACTGTTTAAGACAAATGGAGCTCCCTCCGACTGAGATAGTTGAGTCGGTGCATGGCCAAGAGTAGGGGTTAGCTTAATATTATTACAATTCACAATCCCAGGTGCCTTTGACGGAGATAAACCTTGGATAACCTGGTCACTTAAGGAACCTAAGGATTTTGCTATTCTTGTGACATAAGATCCTCCCATGAGACTTCTCAGGGAACCGGTTTGTTGACTAGAAAAATAAGCAGCAAGTTCGCGGGCAATATTGCAAGGAACTTGCTCAAAAATACTGTACAGATAGAAGACTTCAGTTGAACGAACCCTTTGTTGATAAATCTTGCGCCCCGTGATAGTGTTGGATAAAACGTGGTGCATATACCTATAACGAGGGTCTTCGAAGTTCATAGAATGATTGTAGCTGCACCATGTTTTTGATGTATGGTGTTGCCAATATTTTCTCATTCCCATATAGGAGAAGGAGGTTAATGCCCTCGTAAAAATGGGCTGATTAACTTCCTCATTGGTATAAATACCCAGACGAACTGCGAATTCTGATAATGACATGTTATGAGGTTGTCCACAAAGCCGAAAATGAATGGATACTTCGGTAAGGTTTTTATTAGGTTGGTAATAGAAAGTGGACAAGAATTCGTATACCAGTTCATCATATGATGGCTCTAAGATGTCGAAGAAACGGCGCCATGGTGTATTGTGTGGTAGTAGTCTTGCTAGTGAACCAGTGGGGTCAACCATTCCTATTTGATGCCAATCAATGCCGCTAATGGTAAAAACTTCAAGATTCTTGAGTTTCTGATACTTCTCACTAGTGGGTAGGTCAGCAAACCGGAGGAATGGGTGAGTTCCTGCTTCACTTGAGGATTCAGCATGTGCTATTGGGAAGTATGCCATTTGAATATTGGGTTTAAGTGGTGAGTTTCTCCGGTGAGTATGTGAGTGATATGTAGTTTAAGAAGGTGTTGTGGTGATGTGAGAAGGTAGAACGGTTTGGTTTTTATAGATCATGAAAATCTCGTAAAGTCCGGAATACTGTATGATGAGCCGCAAAGGCGTTACCGAAAGTCTAGGTTCACATTGATCGATAAGGTGGAATCACGTGTTCAAATCAATTACCGAGGAATCAGGAGCCGGAAAGAAAAACGGCGACGATAAGTTTGAAAAAGGACGCAGTGATTAAAAAAAATATATTTTAACAAATGATTTGTTGATGTTGAAAAGCGTCTTTGGTAAAATGATCGTATAATATCTATAAGATCTTATAAGTATATGAGAATGAAAGTCTTTAGTATGGGGATATAACGTGAGTGTGTGTTTTAGTGATTAAGTAGAATATGAAGTTTATGGGCAAGAGAATCATTTGACCGATTAAATTGATAGGTAGCATCTCGTAAGGTTTTGAAATTTGAGTATTAAAACGTTTTAAGACATGATTAAGAATTTCGTGTATATGAGTTGAGTGATCATAGGTTGCAGGATAGGAAGTATGCTTGGTGAAACAATGTACTTTGTATATGTACACGTATGTATTTTGAATAATGATAAATAATTTAGGTATAAAACATAATCGAGTTTGTATAATAAGATATTTGGAAGAACGTTTTGGTAACGATCACCTAGGTAAGGGGATCACCCCTAACTCGTTGGTGAGGTCGTTTTTAAGAAAGGGGAGTAGAGTTAATCGTCAAGGTAAGGAAGTCACTCCTATCTCGATGGTAGGTCCTCACTCGTCGTTACAAGGAATACGAATTTAAACTACATGAAATCATGTATATGTATAAATTTATGGAAAGGTTTAATATGATGTGTGTGTGTGAAGGAAAAAAAATATATCGAAAGTAGATTCGAATTTGAAAGATTGCGCCGTATAAAATAAGTAGTAGAGCACATGCTTGATTAAAATTTAGGATGGTTCCAAAACGGAACTTTGACTAACCAAAGTGGTCGAAAAGTCTTTCGAGTTTGAGGAACATGCTTTGGCCTAATAGGTGAAATACTCTTGCCGACAAGTCGGTTAACGGTATTTACCCTTCCAGTTACTACATGTCCCCAAATCAATTGAAATTTCGAGACTTGGCGGGATTAATGAAAATCAAGGAATGGAACTAGTCGACAAGTGCGGGTTTCACCCCTAAGTTAGCGATTTCGTATCCTGAGTGTGGTTGGTACTCGTCGGGTCAAATTTAATTTCGACACGTTGACGAGGGTCCACTAGAATTTGAAATGGAAATTACCATTAAGTTGTGGATTTCACTCCTAGCTTAATGGTGCAATTTCGTGTAAAAATAGTTTAAGGTAGAATGAGAGTCGTTTACCAAATTGTGGGTTTCACGCCTATTTTGGTAAACTCGTCTCGTTTGTATAATATGAGTGTTGTCGAATTTAGAATAATCGAGTAAAATGTATGAAGAAAAGCGTATGTTGAAGATTAAACAAACAAGTATAAACATGTCAAGAATAGCACATAATTAATGGAATAATAAAACAATTATTAACAACATAAGGATGATAAGTAGATGACTTATAGTAAGAAGTAATGAAGTTATTGTACATGTGCTTATATATAACCAAAACGGAAATTTCACAAACTAGGCACCTAGCTCGGTTGGCTAGGCGCGCGAAAGGGTGTGGCCTAGACCCGAGTTCAATTCCGGGGACGGCCGATTTCACCATTTTTTTTACCCTTGAGGTATGTATGGTATAACTTATATATTGTTTAATATTAATTAATTGTACGGATAATGAGTGAATGACATATGTTCAAAATAATAATAACAAGTATAAGAACATAAAGCATCTTGAGAAACTAACACGTAAAGACATTTCATGAATAGCGTATATGGTATAGAATACTAAAACAAGCATTTAACACATGATAAAACAAGTATTGATACATAAGAATAGCATGTCAAGTATTAACACATAAGAGACGTTTCAAAATTTGCACATAAGGATGTTCCATAAGAGTAGCATGTGAAGCAGTTTCAAGCAATACACAAGAATAAAACTCTAAAACTATAGACTAGGTTAAAGCATTCCTACTTTTCCTAATTCCCTATAGTTATGGCTCTGATACCAATCTGTCACACCCCAACCGATGGCGGAAACATCGGGATGAGACGAAGTGTGTAAAGATTGCTCGAGACTTCATAACACTATGTGACAATATTTAATTAAATTCAAATTTCATTGCAAGTGCTAAATTGTCATACAACATTTAAAATAGAAATAACAACATTGATCAAATTACAACATAACATTCAAAGGTAAATAGATTAAAGGTGTGTATCTAGTCCATCCTAACTTGATTCCTTCATAATCTTGACTATCAACCTGCAACATGTATTAAAATAAAATCAACAAAAAGTTGGCGAGTATACAAGTTTGATACATAGTATAACATAGAATAAAAGTACTCATATCCAACATAAACATTATAAAAAAATAGTTTTAGCCATGCTAGTTCACGCAGTCCAAGTGATAGCCCAAAGTTTCCCAATGCGTTTAAGTGTCTCTCCCCAAGTTTAACGGGAGTTTCAAATGATACCCTAACAATACCCCTCGAATACAAATGGGGGAGGTGCACGAATCCTATAGCATATGCATAGTACTACCAATTGTTAGAGCGGACCCTTCACAAGGATTAAACGTTCACATAGCACAAGATAAGTATCACAAGTTTCATGTTTCATACTTAAATGGATAGAGTATGTTTCAAATAAGTTTCAAGTGTCAAGTGTTTTGATATAGAATACATGTTGCACCCAAAGTGTTTAAAAGTAAAAATGGGTTCGAGTATACTCACAATATTGCATATACTTTCCGATTATCCAATGTGAGGAAGTAGACGAGTTTAGACGGTTGAATGTGTAGGGGCTAAAGTTCAAGTATGTTTAGAGTCGAGATTCGGACTTAGATTCACAGAATGACAAAGTATGTATTAGGAAAATATTCACTATGGTATTAGCACTTGTCTTGTCACTATGGTAATCCTTAAGGATTATATGTGATTTCATAGGTTCAAAACCTATTAGAATCATGACAAGGAACTACACACTTAGTGAGAAACTTATTAACTTGGTAGTAGATTTATATAATCACTATCAAGGGTTCGGTTTATAATATATACATAATTATACTATATACATAATAATAATATATACATATTAATAATATAGTTAGCCACGTAGGAGGCGGGAGGTCAAACCTTCCACTTGTTTACCTCTTGGTGTCATATGAGTTATGTAGGAGGCGGGAGGTTAAACCTTCCACTTGGTTACCTCGATTATTATGTTAATATATATAGGTTATGTAAGAGGCGGGAGGTGAACCTTCCACTTAGGAACCCCATAAGTATGTTTAAGAAATAAGGTACAGTTATACTAAACAAAACATCAAGTGATGTGTGGACTTGTATGTAAGTTAGCCTATGCTAACCAAGTAGTCACACCAACTTCAAGTTCAAGACTTGGCATCACTTGTGAGTTAAAAACTCTATTAAAACAGAAAGTTTAGAATGTTTAGACACTCTTATTAAGTGTAAAACAACCTTGGTTTGGCTTTACTAATCATACAATAGACTAGAAGCATAAGAACACAAGTTTGTTTGAAGTATGCAAGAGTTTAAGAAGGTTTAAAAACAAAACAGAAAGTTTATGGACAATTTCGGGGTAATTCCAGGTCTGATTTCTCCCAAGAGAAGTCAAGGAATCATACCCCATGATTATACAAGCAAGTAGGAAAAAGAATCAAGTGATTTGGTTGAGAAATGAGCAAGTTATGCTTACTTTTGTAAGCATAGGTGAATCTGCCCGAATCTAAGCTTCTTGAAGGATTTGAGAGTGATTTTGGTGAGGTTTGGGAGTTGAGCAAGGGTTAAATGGCTTATAGATGTTGTATATATATAGGGGAAAGGTTTGGGGTTGGTGAAAAGTTGACATACTGCTCAAATCTCGTCTTAGAAGCCGAAAACGAGTGATTTACGTTCAAATATAGTTGCTGATGTGAATAGTACCCTGCAGGGTATTATTCACGCTAACAGTTTTTTTTTTAATACTATGGATTAAAACAAGCACTTTTTATAAAAGGAACCTATGTTAAAACAATTTCTAAAAATTAATAAAAATTCTTTTGTATAAAAATTTATTAGAAAAATAATTTTTCTAATAATTTTTCTTTGTATAGTTTTTCGGTTTCTTATAAAAATTTTGTGTTTACCCATTAACAATGTGATAAAAAAATGTATTACCAATATGATTAACGCCTCGAAAAGTTAAAATACAAATAAGAAAATACGAGGCGTTACAATCGTGCTTCTCGAAGATCGGTCAGTTCAGTCGCCGGTCATTGGTGCGGCACGAGGGTGCCGCTGAGTCACATGGTCGTGCCTCCCAGAATGTTGGTTCAATTCACAGTCGTTTACGGCCGAGCACGATGGTGCCGTGGGATGGCACGGTCGTGCTCCTGGGGAATAAAAACCCAGACTTCATAATTTTCCCAGAAAATCTTCATAAACTCACTGATTTGCAGGTCTCGCACGGTAGTGCCATATGAGTTGATGAAGGAGAAGTTGGTGAATGCCCCGATCATGGTCGCTCCCGACTGGGAGCTGCCATTTGAGTTGATGTGTGATGCGAGTGACTTCGCAGTCGGGGCTGTCTTGGGTCAAAGGAAAGATAAACACTTTCACCCGATTTACTATGCGAGCAAGACCTTGAATGACGCTCAGGAGCACTACACCACGACAGAGAAAGAGCTCCTAGCTGTGGTCTTTGCCTTCGATAAGTTTCGGTCATATCTTGTCCTTTCCAAGACCATTGTGTACACGGATCATGCAGCACTTCGGTATCTTTTCAACAAGCAGGATGCTAAACCGAGATTGATACGTTGGATTTTGTTGCTGCAAGAGTTTGATTTTGAAATCCTTGATAAAAAGGGGGCTAAAAATTTGGCAGCCGATCATTTGTCTCGACTTGAGCATTCCGAGGAAAAAGAATCTCGTGGGCCCAACATCAATGACAATTTCCCCCACGAGTTCCTCATGAGGATCGAGACTAGTGATGATTCCCCATGGTTTGCTGACTTTGCAAACTACCTAGCCAGTGGCATCCTGATCAAGGGGATGACCCATCAGTAGAAGCGAAAGTTCTTTGCGGATGTCAAGCATTACTTCTGGGATGACCCTTACTTGTTTAGGGTAGGAGCAGATCGGATGATCCGGCGATGCGTGCATGGTTACGAGGCGAGGGATATTTTACGCCACTGTCACGAAGGACCCACGGGAGGCCACCACGGAGCGAACAACACGGCGAGGAAGGTGTTTGATGCCGGATTCTTTTGGCCGACTATTTTCCGTGATGCCCAGGAGTGGGTGAGGTCCTGTAATGCTTGCCAGAGGGCAAGCAACATTTCTGCACGCCATGAGATGCCACAAAATGGCATCCAAGTTTGTGAGGTGTTTGACGTATGGGGGCTAGACTTCATGGGCCCTTTTCCGACCTCTTTTGGGAACCGCTACATCCTAGTCGCTGTTGATTACGTTTCAAAGTGGGCTGAAGCACAGGCTTTGCCCAATAACGATGCGAGGGTAGTGGTGAGGTTTTTGAAAAAGTTGTTTGCTCGCTTCGGTGCCCCGAAGGCGTTGATTAGTGACCGTGGGACGCATTTCTGTAATGCACAGCTTGAGAAAGCATTGTCCCGATATGGTGTACAACATCGATTCTCTACACCATATCATCCGCAGACGAGCGGACAGTTCGAGGTTACTAATCGGGGTATCAAGCGGATTCTGGAGAAGACGGTTAATTCTAGCCGTAAAGATTGGTCCGAGAAATTGGATGATGCACTGTGGGCTTTTCGGACAGCCTACAAGACTCCTATAGGTACCACACCGTTTAAATTGGTCTATGGGAAGTCTTGTCATTTTCCTGATGAACTCGAGCACAAAGCATACTGGGCTTTGAAGACAGTTAATCTTGACATGGCTGCTGCGGGTGAGAACAGGTTTGTGCAGATTCACGAGGTTGAGGAGCTTAGGCACGATGCGTATGAAAGCTCCAAGCTGTACAAGGAACGTACTAAGACGCTCCATGATGCCCGCTTGAAGGACAAGAAAGAATTCCGAGTGGGTGATCGTGTGTTGTTGTACAACTCACGTCTCAAGTTGTTTCCTGGTAAGCTTAAATGTCGGTGGTCGGGTCCCTACACTGTACGGTCAGTGTTTCCTTACGGGACCGTGAAGATAGGCCATGAGGATGGCCGGTTGTTTAAAGTCAACGGGCATAGGTTAAAGTCTTATGTTGGAGGGCCCGTTGACCCGAGTGAGGAGGTTGTTACCCTCCACCCCAAGAACAAATGAATTCGGGGTGGTGAGTCTAGCTGAAGACTCGTAAATAAACTTAGCATGTTTATGTGTTTATTATTTTTGTTATTATTTTTGTGTGTGGTTGTCTATTTCTTTTCAGGTTGCGGTTCGTTCTGGTCGCGAGGGATGTTAGAGCTTGTTGTCGGCTCTTAGGTATGTTAGTTCGGTTCTCTTTCTTGGTAGGAGATGCTTCGTGAGTGCCCCGGGTTCAAGGAGTTTTTCTTTATATATTTCCATTTTCTACATCCTCTAAAAAAATAATAATAATAATAATAATAAATCATTAAATTCGAAATTAAGGCACTACCAACAAAATCTGGCACCACCAGAAAGTGTCAGCCTCTTTTGCATCAATAATAGAACCTAATTTGAATAAAACCAACCACCATCATTTTTTCTTCATATCTTCATCTTCTCACTTGAACCCACTTCAAAGCACTCACGAATCCTCTGCATCTCCTAGCTTCCTCCAAGAATTCTTTCATCCCAACAATCATTCCAGGTACGGATCTCTCCATTTCTTGTTAGTTTGTAGAGTTTTTGTAGATATGTTCTTCATGTTCTTCTTGTTCTTCATAGTTAGGTTCCTTAGGTTTCTAGGGCTTGGTCTAAATCACCCGATTCAAGCCCGTTTTTCGTGTTTTTTGTGTTGGTTTGAACCACAAGTGACCGATTTACAAAACCCCTCAGCAAAAACGTGAAAAAATCGGGGTTTTGGGACTGTTTTGAGCGATTTTCCGAATCCGGGTTCCGTGATGCACGGTCGTGCTTTCTGGGAGCACTCTCGTGATCTTCTAAAACTCATAAAAACTTCATAATTTTTTTCAGAAATTCGAGAAGGCACGAGGGTGCCATACACCGGCACGGTCGTGCTCTTCATAATTTTCATCGGATCTTCATAATTTTCCAGATCTTCATGTCAAATCGCTTATCTCAGTTCCCGGTTGTCAGTCCGGCACGAGGGTGCCTTATGGAAGCACGATCGTGCTTCTCGAAGATCGGTCAGTTCAGTCGCCGGTCATTGGTGCGGCACGAGGGTGCCGCTGAGTCACATGGTTGTGCCTCCCAGAATGTTGGTTCAATTCACAGTCATTTACGGCCGAGCACGATGGTGCCGTGGGATGGCACGGTCGTGCTCCTGGGGAATAAAAACCCAGACTTCATAATTTTCCCAGAAAATCTTCATAAACTCACTGATTTCCCAGAAAATCTTCATAAACTTCTAAAGAATCCTTATACATATAAGAATGACATGTGATTTTAACAAATCACTTCTGCCAGGAGTGTTAACATGTTTTAAGATGTTAACAGGGATTTGAATCTTTTAAACAGGTCTTACCATTTTGGCCCGGTCTTATATTTGACACGAGGCTAGGTTTCACACTTTAATATCCTTAAATAATTACATAGGCAGATTAATTTAACAGGAATGATTTTAATTTATTTATTTCATTTATAGGTATATATGCACAATTGGCAATCATGAAATTTATAAAAATAACCATTCCATTTATTCAAAGCATTACACATTTGCCCTAAACGGGTCTTTCAAACTACAAATTTACCCATGCAGGGGTTAAATAACACACATGCCCACGTAGGGGCTAAATATCACAGATGTCCACGCAGGGACTCATACTTACAATACACCCACTTAGGGGTTTAAACAAACAAACTGGCCCACGCAGGGACCTTACAACTACACATCATACCCTCATAGGGGTTAACGGAAAATGGAAAGACAGGCCCACGCAGGGGCTCATACAAACATACAACACACATACCCACATAGGGGCTTAACAATCAAATACACCTACGCGGGGGCTTACACAGAAGATGGGAGGATTCAACGATCCTTTTTGTTCTTCCCCTTGATTAAGCCTACTAATCCTTGGAAGAATGTCTGCCTCTCCCTGCGGTCCTCATGAACTACCCGTTCAACTTGATTCAACCTTTGCAAGAGTTCTTCATGTTCGGGTGGTGAGAATCTAGGTGGCTGCGATTGAGCCCGGATGATGGGTCTAGGAGGTATCGAGTATCCCTGAGTCGGGTAACTCACCCCCCATGGGTCCCCGTAGTCATGATGCGTTGGGGCTTCAAACGGGTTGTATCCCATGCCACTCGCATATGCCGGGATTGGGTTTTCAAATCCCATCGGCGGTGGCTGTAGTACAGCAGGGTTGGAGGGTCCACCCATTTGTGGGTCCTCCTGGTATGGCGGGTAGTGACTAGCGCTTGACTGCTGTGGGGAACTGAAATTGAAGCCCCCCGGTCGTACCGACATGCGTGCACCGGTTCTCCTACGCCTTGGCGGTTGAGGAGGTGCCGGTTGAACTGGTGGCGGTGGAGGTGGTGGCGTAACTGCCACAAATCGGTGATCCTCGGATGAATCTTGATGATGCGGCTGTGGCTGTGGCTCCTGTTGCTGCTGAGACTGCTGCTGCTGATGCTGCCCATGAGACGACGAGTGGTGTGATGGTGTATAATACCACTGGTGTTGATCGAACAAGGCTTGGTAACTGTCTGGACCACCATAGGGTGATCCGTGAAAGGACGATCCGTCGGAGATCTCGATCGGATGGTTTGGGGTACCACTTGCTGGCATGACGGGGTCCGTATCCTCGTCCATATCGTCTGCGTGATCTCCTGAAAAATGGTCCTCTGGACCCAGTGGGTTAAAACCCACGGGCTCTGGTATGAACCCAACCGGGTTAAATTGTCCCCGAAAAACTGGTGTAGGGTCTCCATATGAATGATGAGATAGGGATCTCTGAAGTGGTATATAGGATGGTTGAGGATTATTGGGTTCATAAGGATTTAGAGCAGGAGGTGTTGAAGTATGCGAAACCGACCGCCTGGCCGGCTCGTACTGGTTTCTTCGGTTTTCCCGAGGGTCGTCACTCTCGGTGTTGGATGGAGCTCGCCTTCGTGAAGGTCCAGCTTCATGATCGTTGGGGGCGGTAACTGGCCCCTTTCCACGTCCTCGTGTTCGGAAGAATCTAGGAGGCATTTTGATGTTCCTGTCAATAAGGCATAAGATAACAATAACAAAAATATAAAATTTAAAGGACAAAACAAAAACCGAATAAGGTGGAATTTGTCCTAGGTTATAAGTCTAGACTCGAAGGTTTAGATATGTGCAATTGTGTAACTGAGATTAAACACAAAAGGCTAGTGTTTAATTCACTCAGTGTTGGCTCTGATACCAACCTGTCACACCCCTATTTCCCCGTGTCACCGGTGGGCCCGGTGGGGGAGTATCGTGACGTGGTTGGCAATGTAATAGTCAAACAACACAATATAATAATGCACAGCGGAAGCAAATTACAATAAGATACAACCGAATTTATTTATTGTAATCAAAGTCACAATATCCGGTGTTTATCCACAGTAGGATCGAATTAAAAACATTTAATGGTTCAACAGACTTCTGGCATCCTAAGCTTGCGAGACTTTTTATTGATGCTTAGGAGACAATCCAGCCAATTTCGTTTAGTACCTGCATTCAGTCTTTTTGGGAAAATACGTCAGTTTACACTGGTAAATACATTCAACTGACTCATTTTGGAAAATGATTGAAAATTGGTTTGGATGCACGTGGCATAAATCATTTTATTTAACTTGGGAGAATTATTTAATATTATAATCTTGTGAACGAATTACATGTTACTTATGCGTTCAGTAGCCCGGAACGTATCCGGGTTAAAGATCAATGGACACACCACAATAATGAGTTATACACGGGTGTACGCCTACACCCCGTGCTCAAGTCGCGGCCATCTCGTAAGATGATGCCAAGGATATCCGGGACATGGTCATTAACCCCCCAAAGGCTGTAAAGTAAGCAAGACTGTTTAAACGAGCCGATCAAATTATTCAACTACCCACTAAGCGTGGAGATTTGATGCCCGATCAAGCGGTACGCTATGTACCGTAACCCAAGCCCGTATAGGGAAAATAAGTTAAAAGTATTTACCTGATGCAAGTATAAATCACAATAAGCAGAATGGCAAGTATCTTTTACTGGTTCTCCTAATTTGGAACGAAGGTTTATAATAACCTATTAGAATGCTAACGGGTCTTTTATTAAGCTTAAGCTTAGACCGGCTAGTTTCAAGATACGGTTCGTACGCACGATTAAGCGAAGACCGGATAGAATGTGATTCAGACCCGACAAGTTTGAAGACTTGTTTAATATGGGTTTATTATTCACATTCTGGATTTTGAGATAAAACCGATAAGGTTTGACCCGTTTCGGCTAATTTATGTAAACTTGTTACATAAACCGAGCCGAACGCGTAATATGCGTAACGGGTATCCGTAAGATCCATATACAGGTTTCCTAAGTTAATATGCTTCAAATATGTTGTAACATCAGTAGGATGTCTTTCGTTATGCCCCTAGCTAATTTAAACACAAACTATGCCCCGTAGGGGTAGTTTGGTCATATTAAGGTTTGTAAAAGAGTTTAAATGTTTAACTGAGTTACAGGTCTGATGTAAATAGCAAACATACTCAATTTGATGAGTTATAACAGTAGGCTAAAGTATAGATGTGAAATTTATCATCTTTAACCAAACTAGGCCCCGTAGGGGTATTTTGGTAATTTCACATAAGCCGAAAAGCTCAAAACTGAAGTCTGAGTTTATCAACCTTTGCTTACTGTTAAAATATGATAATTTGCTTCTTATATCAGTAGGTATCAACCCGGGTATGTCCAATATGATTTTAAAACATACTATGCGTTAAAAACGCTAATTTAGGCGATTAAAGGCCATTACCGGGTTCGATACATAAATCTGATGTTTTTACATTTCCAGAATGCTTAAAATAATTTATTTATCATAACTAATCAGTGGCAAAAGGTTTGGGGTCGTTTAGATATGTAAAACTCATTTTATGGCCCGTTAGGGCAAAACCGACAATTACCGAATTAAGCCTACGACTATGAGTTATGCTCAGCCTAAAATAAATTAAAAATCTTTAAAAATCCCAAAATAATATATTACATCAGTGGGTAAAAGATTTGATATCAAAAAGTATGTTTAACTAGGCTATACGCTAATTACGCCATTTTATTAACATAAAGCATTAGTTTAGCGATAATGAGCATAACTCTTAATCTACAAGTCAAACTGATGTCAAACTTTGCATGCAAGTCTATATATCAGTAACAAGGGTTTCTACACTTTTACATTTTCATAATTCATGTTTTAAGGTAATAAGGGCATAACGGTCAACGTATGAGCAATTAACGGAAATATGCATATTAATTGGATAACTAGTGAACCAAAGTGTATAATCACAGAGGGTTGTTCTAACATGTATCCTAGTCCAATTAAAGCTCTGAGGCATTTCTAAAATATGCCTAAACGGGTCAGAACTGAAAGTCAAAGTAAAAGTCAAACTATGTGACTTTCGGTTCCGAACCGGGTCTAAACAGGAAATAGTCGGGTTGAACAGGTTTGGACATGTTATTATGCTAATTACTAAGTTATAACAATGATCAAACAGGTTATATATGTTCTAGATAGCTAATTATGCATAAATGACATTTTAAGCATTATGTTGACTTTTTAAGTAAAGGTTTGACCCGACATTGGACCTGGTTAGGATGGTGATCAGGGGAAACCCTTTTGGGGTTTTATTACCCACATAAATACCATCCTATAACTACTTTTAATTCGAGATATGACTGAGCCATTATTGACTAATCTCGAAGTCAAATCGTAATTACGACGGTTTGACTTTTAGCTAATTAACTAAGCTAAAAGCAATTAGGGAAAGATTAGAATACTTACTGAGGTCATAAGCACGAGATATGATCACTAGGAAGCAAGCTTGAGCTCCAGAATCATCCACAAATGCAGGAGAAGGTGTGAAGAAAAGTTGTGAACTTGGATGGCTTTATATAGTGGTTTCACTCACCATAGGAGCTTGACAACAAGGTCTAGGACTGCCCACAATTGATTAACATGTGTCCTAGAGGCTTAGGGGGTGTTCTAGGGGCCAGAGGGATGTGAAAATTCGGTTAAAGTCGCGCACAAACGCATTGGCAGACAACAGTCCATGTTTCACGGTTCTGGGCATCCCTCGCGTGGCGCGAGGGACCCCTCGCGTGGCGCGACGGCTGGGTCAGATCAGCATTTGATTTCATTTGCGATTCAATCCTTGGCTCTTCAAAACTCGAATAGGCACTTGTTTTATGTATGGTAAACCCTTATAACTGATCTAGTAAGGCCTTAAAACATATACCCACTTTGCCAAGTCCCCGGGTAACTTTATTTTCACCCGAAAAGTCCTAACTTTCGACGTTTACGCTTTAACGCTTCGCACACGAATTTGATCATATCTTTCTCATACGTTATCGAAACTTTATGAAATTTTTATGGTGCATTCTCGTGAGCATAATTAATATTTACAAGGCTTCGGGTTTGTCAAAAGGTCACTCAGAGGTATAAATTAAACATGTTGACACATTTGGTCCCTGTAGTTTGAAATCACTCACATTTAGCTTCGTATGATCCATGATTTATTCGTTTGAAGGTATGAGCATCTTGTAGGGTTAAAATACAATATATTTATTCACAGTTGACACTTAGAATACGTATATTTACATACTTTCCACGTTTGCCAACTTTAGTCCTTCCATAATATTTCTTTCACACGTTTAAACTTTATGACACGTGTCAACCTATTATAGGACGTGAATTTCCGAGGTGTTACATCCTCACCCCCTTAAAATAAATCTCGACCCGAGATTTACTGAAATAAGTAAGGGTACTTTTCTTTCATCGTGGATTCAACCTCCCACGTGTATTCGGGGCCTCTACGGGCATCCCATTTGACCTTTACAAAAGGTATATGCTTCCTTCGAAGTTTCCTTACCTGTCGATCTTCAATCGAAAAAGGTTTTTCAAAAAATTTTAAGCTCGCGTCTATCTGCACATCTGTATGTGGCATGACATGTGATTCGTCACCGGAACATTTCTTTAGATTGCAGATGTGGAACACATTGTGAATTCCACTGAGCTCTTCTGGTAAGTTCAATTTATAGGCGACTGACCCGACACGTTCGATAACTTCGAAAGGTCCTATGTATCTCGGGCTTAGCTTGCCTTTCTTACCAAATCGCATCACCCCTTTCCATGGTGACACTTTAAGCAGGACTTTTTCACCCACTTCGAAATGAAAATCCTTACGATTTGGATCAGCGTAACTCTTCTGCCTATTCCGGGCAGCTTGGAGATTGTTACGAATCTGGACAATCTTGTCCGTTGTTTCGAACACAATCTCTGGTCCTGATAACTGGACTTCTCCAACCTCCGCCCAACAAACAGGCGATCTACACTTTCTACCGTATAATGCCTCAAAAGGAGCAGCCTTTATGCTGGTATGGTAGCTATTGTTGTAGGAGAATTCGATCAATGGTAGGTTCTTATCGCAGCTACCTCCCAAATCAATCGCACATGCGCGTAGCATGTCTTCCAACGTTTGAATAGTACGCTCACTCTGACCGTCAGTCTGAGGATGGTAAGCCGTACTAAAGTTCAAACGTGTGGCCAAAGATTGTTGGAAACTCTTCCAAAAGTATGACGTGTACCTAGTATCCCGGTCAGAGATAATAGCTACAGGTATGCCGTGTAGGGCTACAATCTTATCAACGTACAACTAGGCTAGCATATCGGAGCTATAAGTCTCCTTGATGGGTAAGAAATGAGCTGACTTAGTCAGTCGGTCAACTATAACCCATATCGTATCATTTCCTTTCCTCGTCTTGGGTAACTTGGTAATAAAATCCATAGTTACCATTTCCCACTTCCACGTAGGAAGTTCAGGTTGTTGTAGCAAACCTGATGGTTTCTGATGCTCAGCTTTGACTTGCGCACATGTTAAGCATTTTGCTACATGGGCGGCTACAGACTTTTTCAAGCCTATCCACCAATAATTTGCTTTTAAATCCCGGTACATCTTATCGGCTCCAGGATGAACGGAGTATTTGGAACTGTGGGCTTTTTGGAGGATTACATCACGAAGTCCTCCAAAAATTGGAACCCATATTCGTCCATTTAATCGCAGAATTCCGTCCTTGCTAAGAGTTAACTGCTCCTCAGTTACTCCTAACTTTTCATTAGGATAGTTAGCTTCCAACACAGCTTCCTTCTGTGCAGCTAACACCCTTTCTATCAAACTATTCTTTATTTCCATGCGCTTGGCATTGATTCGAATGGGTTTAACCCTTTCCTTTCTGCCCAAGGCGTCAGCGACTACATTCGCTTTGCCGGGATGGTATTTGATTTCACAATCATAATCATTTAAAGTTTCCATCCAACGGCGTTGCCTCATATTTAATTCTTTCTGATTAAACAGATGCTGGAGGCTCTTGTGATCAGAATAGATCACAAACTTGATTCCATAAAGATAATGCCTCCAAAGCTTCAGTGCGAATACAACGGCACCCAATTCCAAGTCATGGGTGGTGTAATTCTTTTCGTGCACATTTAACTGTCGTGATGCATAGGCAATCACCTTTCCTTTCAGCATAAGCACACACCCCATGCCAGTGTGTGATGCATCACAATAAACTACAAATTCTTCAGCTCCATCTGGCAGTGTCAGTACCGGGGCGTTGCTCAACTTCTGCTTCAGAATATCAAAGGATTCTTGCTGTTTAGGTCCCCAAACAAACTTTACTTTCTTCTTGGTCAAGGAAGTTAGGGGTGCAGCAATCCTTGAAAAATTTTCAATGAAACGCCTGTAGTATCCTGCCAATCCCAGGAAGCTACGAATCTTCGTAGGCGTCTTTGGCTCTTGCCAATTCATAACAGCTTCAACTTTAGCGGGATCCACTTGGATACCACGCTCACTAACCACGTGTCCAAGGAATTGGACTTCTCGTAGCCAAAATTCACACTTAGAGAATTTGGCGTAGAGCTTCTCCTGACGTAGAAGTTTGAGAATACAACGAAGGTGTTTCTCGTGGTCAGCTTGATTCTTAGAATAAATAAGGATGTCATCGATGAAGACGATAACAAATTTATCTAAGTAAGGCTTGCAGACGCGATTCATGAGATCCATGAACGCGGTTGGTGCATTGGTGAGCCCAAAAGGCATCACTAGGAACTCGTAGTGACCGTAACGAGTCCTGAATGCAGTCTTGTGAACGTCTTCATCCATAACCTTCAACTGATGGTAGCCTAACCTCAAATCAATCTTCGAGAAGTAACTTGCCCCTTGAAGCTGATTGAACAAATCGTCGATCCTGGGCAATGGATATCTATTCTTGATCGTGACTTTATTGAGCTCACGATAGTCGATGCAAAGACGCATCGACCCATCCTTCTTCTTGACAAACAGGATTGGCGCTCCCCAAGGAGATGAACTAGGTCTAATGAAACCCTTGGCCAGCAATTCATCTAGCTGCGTCCGCAACTCCTTCATTTCTGTGGGTGCCAATCTGTATGGTGCTCGAGCAACTGGTGCCGCTCCTGGGATGATATCGATCCTAAATTCAACTTGTCTATCTGGTGGTAAACCAGGTAGATCTTCAGGGAACACTTCTGGGTATTCAGAGATGACAGGGATGTCTTCTAACTTCGGTTTGGGCTCATCAATAATCACATGTGCCATGTAGATGACACACCCCTTCTTCAAACACTTTGAAGCCTTAAGCATGGTCACGTGCTCAGGTAGTCCATACTGGGTATCTCCCCGAATGGTAAGTGACTCACCAGACGGAGTCTTTATCACTACTTGCTTCATGTTACAGACGATTTGGGCCTGGTTATGAGATAACCAGTCCATACCCAGAACTATGTCAAAACCGGCTAACTTAAACGGAAGTAGAGACAGAGGAAAAGAATGGTTCTTAATGGATATAACACATCCATCTAACACAGTAGAGACGGTTTCTAAGGTACCATCCGCTAACTCTACCTCATAGTTTGCGTTTAAGGTTTTGACAGGTAAATTCAACAATTTACAAAACTTATGATCTACGAAAGACTTATCGGCGCCTGAATCAAAAAGTACTCTTGCAAAGACATCGTTTACAAGGAAGGTACCTGTTATGACATTATCGTCTTTCACAGCTTCTTTCGCATCCATTCTGAAGACTCTGGCATTAGTCTTCTTAGCCTCTTCAGGCTTCTTATTGTATTTTGGGCAGTTAGTCTTGATGTGCCCCTTTTCGTTGCAACGGTAGCACGTTGCATCCTTTATCTTCTTGCAATCCACGGTTTTGTGATCCGTGGACTTGCAAATACCACAGGCAAAAGGTTTTGACTGAGTCTGCGAGTTCGACTCCAGTCTGCACTTTCCAAAGTGCTGTTTCTTGCAAGTTTTGCATGTGGGCTTCTCACCTGAACGATGCCCGTCTTTCCTCGACTCAGATCCTTTCTTTTGATCACCCTTCCCACGGTGCTTCTTGTTCGATCCTCGCGAACCATTATCTTCCCGCTTCCTCTTCTCAGCCTCCTTATTCCTCTGCGATCTCTGTCGGACCGCATCCAGAGTGAGGGATAAGGAAAGGTCAGTTACAGACCTGAAGGTAACTGGCCGAGAAGCTTTTACACTGGACTTGATCTCGGGTTCTAAACCACCAATAAAGCGAGCGATTCTCTTTGGCTCCGGGGTTACCAGGTAGGGAACCAACCGGGACAGCGTATTGAAACTTGTCAGGTAAGCTTGGCAGTCGAGGTTCTTCATCACCAACGATAGGAAGTCAGATTCTATCTTTTCCACCTCATGTTGAGGACAGAAATTTTCCTTGATCAGGGCAATAAATTGATCCCACGACATGCTATACAACGGGATCTTTCCGGAGGCCTCCATCAGAGATCTCCACCATGCCAGTGCTTCACCCTTGAAGGACTGTGATACAAACTTAACTATATCCCTTTCAGCGCACCCGCTGATATCCACCACCGTGTCCATCTCGTCGAGCCATGTCATGCAATCGACGGCTCCTTTCTCCCCATTAAAATCCCGGGGCTTGCAAGATACGAAGTACTTGTAGGAGCAACCCTTGGTACGGGTTTCTTGATGCAGTACTATATGCTGAGATGGGTCACTTTGACGGTTGGTGGATTGACGGTCATCACCATCTTTCTTTGGTCCATTCTTTTTGGGAGGAGGCTTGTTATGAGCCTCAGAATGTGTCCTGGGCTTTGAATGTGATGCAGAGTGGGTCCTACTCCGAGTACCACTGTATTTCTCATACTGTCTATCCAAAGCTTGTGTGATAGCGCCGTCTATGATTGCTTTTAGTTCAGCACCCGTTAACGTAATCTGGGCGTTCTCATTCGGCTCCACAGGATGGCTATTGCCTTCATTGGAGTCAGCCATTTGTATTGAACTGTTGCAGAAAACAAGGTCAATATTTTATTTGGGATTTTATTATGGAATTACCCCTTAGGGTAATTCGTTAACCATCGTAAACAGAGACCATATTTGGTTAACTTATTAATCGCATTAATTTAGGATTTTAATTAAAATTTATCCTAAACATAAACAATAACAATATATATTAGCATGTAAGGCTTGGTCACATGGACAATTTAAATTATAAGCTATGATTTCAGAGAATCAAGACTTTTAAGGTTTGAACCTAGTTCATTACCCTCATCAGACAGGGAGTCATAGCTACCTCTGTCTTTTGGCTCATATAAAAGTGAGCAAGGCCCGTAGGCATTATATTACCCACGTATGGTATTATAGGATCATCTTAATTGATGATCTTAACCCATGATTCAGAGATCATATAATTGGGTTCGGAATCTTCTAAAGAATCCTTATACATATAAGAATGACATGTGATTTTAACAAATCACTTCTGCCAGGAGTGTTAACATGTTTTAAGATGTTAACAGGGATTTGAATCTTTTAAACAGGTCTTACCATTTTGGCCCGGTCTTATATTTGACACGAGGCTAGGTTTCACACTTTAAGATCCTTAAATAATTACATAGGCAGATTAATTTAACAGGATCAATCAATCAATCAATCATACCCAGTAAAATCCCACAAATAGCAAAGCTACTTATAGGGTCTGGGGAGGGTGGGATGTAGACAGACCTTGCCTCTATCCATAGGGATAGAGAGGCTGCTTCCAGAGAGACCCTCGGCTCGAAAACGAACAGCATGCCAACACACCAGTCAAAAAATATAGAAATAAGAAGTCATCCTTACCAGCACAATACAATGTAAATCATGAATAATAGCATACAACATCATTTGGGCATAAACACAAGAAGGCAATCACTGGAAAAGTCCCTTAAAGAATAAGAAAAAAACACATACGTCCCTGAAATACACACCTAAAACCTTAATGCAATATCCTCTAGAAGTCGTTAACCCTAATCCTACGCCTCCACGAAGTCCTATCTTGGACCATGTCCTCAGAAAGATGCAACTCTAGTAAATCATGCCTAATCTGCTCATCCCATGTCAGTTTGGGTCTGCCTCTTCCTCTCCTCCCCTCCACAGTAATAGTTTCCACTACTCTAACTGGTGCCGTTGTTTCTCTCCGCTTCACATGCCCAAACCATCTCAATCTCCCCTCCTTGATCTTCTCCGATATACTAGCCACTCCTAATCTTTCCCTAAAAACCTCGTTTCTTATCCGATCTAGCCTCGTGTGTCCACACATCCACCTCAGCATCCTCATCTCTGCTACCTCCATCTTACGCGCTTGTGCCTTCTTGATAGCCCAACAGTCTGTTCCATATAGCATAGCTGGCCTAACTGCTACTCTGTAAAATTTCCCCTTTAGTTTAGTTGGGAACCTCCTATCGCACAATACCCCACTGGCTGCCCTCCATCTACACCAGCCAGCCTGTATGCGATGGGTTACATCACTATCTATGTCACCATCTCTCTGTACAAACGACCCCAGATACTTAAATCTAGTTACCTGCGGGACCAATTGATCCTCAATGGTGATTTGGGTGTCATCGTCAACGGCCACACCACTGAAATCACAGTGTAGATACTCCGTCTTAGATCGACTAATCCTTAGGCCGTTGCCCTCTAAAGCTTCTCGCCACTCCTCTACCCTCGCGTTCAGGCACTGTTTAGTCTCTGCAATCAACACAATATCGTCTGCAAAAAGCATGCACCACGGAACTGTCTCCTGAATCAACTTGGACAACTCATCCAAGACAACCGCAAAAAGAAAAGGGCTCAACGCAGACCCCTGATGGAGCCCTACCTCCACAGGAAAGAAGTTTGTATCTCCTAAGGGCGTGCGGACACTAGTTTCCGTTCTATCGTAAGTGTCCTTAATTATGTCTATATACTTCACCGGTAGCCTTCGACCCTCCAAACTATCCCAAATCAGTTGCCGTGGGACAGTGTCATATGCCTTTTCCAGGTCGATAAACACCATATGTAAATCTTTCTTCTTCGCTCTATATTTTTCCATCAGCCTCCTTAGAATATGTATCGCTTCTGTAGTTGACCTCCCTTTCATGAATCCAAATTGGTTTACTGAAACCTGAGTTTCTCTTCTAATTCTAGTTTCAATTACCCTCTCCCAGAGTTTCATAGTGTGACTTAGCAGTTTGATTCCTCTGTAATTCCCACAACATTGAGCGTCACCTTTATTCTTGTATAAAGGCACCACGACGCTACTCCTCCACTGATCTGGCATTTTTCCAGTCTTGAAAATACAATTGAACAAAAGTGTTAACCATCGGACTCCTTCTTCCCCTAAACACTTCCACACCTCAATCGGTATGTTGTCCAAACCCACTGCCTTGCCTCTTCCCATCTTTCTAAGTGCCATCCTCACCTCGCCATGTGTGATCATCCTGCTGTAGCAATTATTCTGTTGTCGCCTTTGAATCCTGGGATTGCTGCTATCATGTTGGTATGCCCTGCCGTGGTTGAAAAGATTGTGGAAGTAGGTTTGCCATCTCAACTTAATGTCTTGTGCCTTGACTAAAACATGTCCATCCTCTCCTTTGATAAACTTTACTACTCCTAGGTCTTGTCTTCTTCGCTCCCTAGCTTTGGAAATCCTGAACATATCATGCTCCCCCTCTCTCCTTTCCAAACGTTCGTACATTTGTTTATAGGCTGTGTTTTTCGCCTCGGTCACCGCCTTTTTCGCTTCCCTTTTTGCCTTCTTGTATATCTCCCTTACCCTTAGCCGCTCCTCCTCATCTGTGCACCTCAAAAGATCTCTAAAACTCTGTTGCTTATCCTTTATTTTGGTATGCACGTCCTCATTCCACCACCAGGACTCCTTATGCCCACTGGTCTTTCCTGTTGTGACCCCTAGCGTCTCATTCGCCACTGTAGTGATCGTAGTCGCCATAGCCTCCCACATTTGGTTTGTGTCGTCACCTAGTTGCATCGATGTCACCGAGTTAACTTTATCTCTAAATATCATAATTTTTTCTCCCTTCAAGTTTCCCCAACGGATCCTAGGTCGGGTTTTCCTCTCCTCCTCAGGTAGCCTTAATTTTAGGGCTATATCTGCTACTAGCAAATGGTGTTGAGCCGCTGCAGTCTCCCTTGGTATAACCTTGCAGTCCATCCACATTCGTCGATCGTCCTGCCTCATCAAAAGATAGTCAATTTGCGTGTTACGTCCTCCGCTGCTAAAAGTGATCAAATGAGATTCTCTCTTCTTAAAGAACGAGTTTATAATACCTAGGCCGTTGGCTGCCGCAAAGTCTAGAAGGTCTCTACCAGGGTCATTCCTATCGCCAAAACCAAAACCCCCATGTACCATCTCAAACCCATCACTATCCTTACCAATGTGCCCATTAAAATCTCCTCCTATAACAATTTTCTCCTCCCTAGGTATGGCCCTTACTACTACATCTAGACAATCCCAGAACTCTCTTTTCTCTTGGTCTCCTAGTCCCACTTGCGGTGCATATGCGCATACCACTGTCACTACTTGTATACCTACTACTAACCTTAACACCATAATTCTATCGTTGTGTCGTATCACCTCAATTACATTCTTATGCAATTCTATAGACACCAAAAATCCTACACCGTTTTTGGCCCCATCCGACCCGGAATACAACAACTTGTACCCATTGCGCTCTTCTGCTCTATGTCCTTTCCACCTAGTCTCCTGAAGGCACGCTATCTGTACCCTACGTCTTTTAAGTGCGTCTATCACTTCTAACAACTTACTACTAAGAGTTCCTACGTTCCAAGACGCCACACGTAGACTACAGCCTCTAATCTTACCCTTACCTGCACCTCTCGTCCTTGGACATGATCTCAAGTAAAAGTCATGGTTTCTATTGTCTATGCTTACAACTAACAACAAGTGACAAACAACGGGCAACACAAAGTACACACAAGACAAAACTACCTACTCTTTTCTTCTTCTTTTTTTGACTTTTTCTTATTTTTTTCTGATGTTTACAAGAACCCTAAAGTTAGCAAGACATCACACTCAACAAAATTCAACAAGATATCACAGAGCTTCTTGTATATACACAAATTATAGCCTACAACTGAACAGATAAAGAATCAACAATAATACAACGTTCAACCTACTGCCTAAATTCACAAAAAATCAGCACACAAAATTAATCAGAAGCGATTTGAACAGCGAAAAAAAAATGAAAGAATGAGACCTGGTTGAACAGCACGGCACACATATAAATAAAATAAACACTTGATAACAGAAAGCCCAATAAATTAAAGGACACCCAATGTTTTGACAATTTCCACAAAGTAAGGCAGTGAATTGACGAGCACACCAAACGAATATAAAAATATGTATAATTATACTTATATATAGGATTGAGTGCACCTGTGCGTCCGAAATCTGAAGCCGAGAATTTAGATCTGATCCTGCACGGAAGACTAAATCTCGCAACTGAAGTTTAAACTCTCACTGTTCGCCAGGTCCTTCGTCGAAGGAGCCGTATACCAGTCGTCGATCTTGTACCGGAGTAGTGGAGAAGTTCTTTTACCGTGCTTGTACCTGCAGAAGAGATGAAACTTCCCGGTGAATTTGGCCGGTGGAAGAAAAGCTAGTTGCCTTGGTTGTACGGAACCGGTGAATTTGGCCGGTGGAAAAAAGTTCCGTTGCTTGTACGGAGAGAAAAAATCGAATAATTTAACAGGAATGATTTTAATTTATTTATTTCATTTATAGGTATATATGCACAATTGGCAATCATGAAATTTATAAAAATAACCATTCCATTTATTCAAAGCATTACACACTTGCCCTAAACGGGTCTTTCAAACTACAAATTTACCCATGCAGGGGTTAAATAACACACATGCCCACGTAGGGGCTAAATATCACAGATGTCCACGCAGGGACTCATACTTACAATACACCCACTTAGGGGTTTAAACAAACAAACTGGCCCACGCAGGGACCTTACAACTACACATCATACCCTCATAGGGGTTAACGGAAAATGGAAAGATAGGCCCACGCAGGGGCTCATACAAACATACAACACACATACCCACATAGGGGCTTAACAATCAAATACACCTACGCGGGGGCTTACACAGAAGATGGGAGGATTCAACGATCCTTTTTGTTCTTCCCCTTGATTAAGCCTACTAATCCTTGGAAGAATGTCTGCCTCTCCCTGCGGTCCTCATGAACTACCCGTTCAACTTGATTCAACCTTTGCAAGAGTTCTTCATGTTCGGGTGGTGAGAATCTAGGTGGCTGCGATTGAGCCCGGATGATGGGTCTAGGAGGTATCGAGTATCCCTGAGTCGGGTAACTCACCCCCCATGGGTCCCCATAGGGTCCTTGGGTGCTGTAGTTTGCTGCTACCATGTACGGATCAGCCTCCGCGTACCCATAGTCATGATGCGTTGGGGGTTCAAACGGGTTGTATCCCATGCCACTCGCATATGCCGGGATTGGGTTGTCAAATCCCATCGGCGGTGGCTGTAGTACAGCAGGGTTGGAGGGTCCACCCATTTGTGGGTCATCCTGGTATGGCGGGTAGTGACTAGCGCTTGACTGCTGTGGGGAACTGAAATTGAAGCCCCCCGGTCGTACCGACATGCGTGCACCGGTTCTCCTACGCCTTGGCAGTTGAGGAGGTGTCGGTTGAACTGGTGGCGGTGGAGGTGGTGGCGTAACTGCCACAAATCGGTGATCCTCGGATGAATCTTGATGATGCGGCTGTGGCTGTGGCTCCTGCTGCTGCTGAGACTGCTGCTGCTGATGCTGCCCATGAGACGACGAGTTGTGTGATGGTGTATAATACCACTGGTGTTGATCGAACAGGGCTTGGTAACTGTCTGGACCACCATAGGGTGATCCGTGAAAGGACGATCCGTCGGAGATCTCGATCGGATGGTTTGGGGTACCACTTGCTGGCATGACGGGGTCCGTATCCTCATCCATATCGTCTGCGTGATCTCCTGAAAAGTGGTCCTCTGGACCCAGTGGGTTAAAACCCACGGGCTCTGGTATGAACCCAACCGGGTTAAATTGTCCCCGAAAAACTGGTGTAGGGTCTCCATATGAATGATGAGATAGGGATCTCTGAAGTGGTATGTAGGATGGTTGAGGATTATTGGGTTCATAAGGATTTAGAGCAGGAGGTGTTGAAGTATGCGAAACCGACCGCCTGGCCGGCTCGTACTGGTTTCTTCGGTTTTCCCGAGGGTCGTCACTCTCGGTGTTGGATGGAGCTCGCCTTCGTGAAGGTCCAGCTTCATGATCGTTGGGGGCGGTAACTGGCCCCTTTCCACGTCCTCGTGTTCGGAAGAATCTAGGAGGCATTTTGATGTTCCTGTCAATAAGGCATAAGATAACAATAACAAAAATATAAAATTTAAAGGACAAAACAAAAACCGAATAAGGTGGAATTTGTCCTAGGTTATAAGTCTAGACTCGAAGGTTTAGATATGTGCAATTGTGTAACTGAGATTAAACACAAAAGGCTAGTGTTTAATTCACTCAGTGTTGGCTCTGATACCAACCTGTCATACCCCTATTTCCCCGTGTCACCGGTGGGCCCAGTGGGGGAGTATCGTGACGTGGTTGGCAATGTAATAGTCAAACAACACAATATAATAATGCACAGAGGAAGCAAATTACAATAAGATACAACCGAATTTATTTATTGTAATCAAAGTCACAATATCCGGTGTTTATCCACAGTAGGATCGAATTAAAAACATTTAATGGTTCAACAGACTTCTGGCATCCTAAGCTTGCGAGACTTTTTATTGATGCTTAGGAGACAATCCAGCCAATTTCGTTTAGTACCTGCATTCAGTCTTTTTGGGAAAATACGTCAGTTTACACTGGTAAATACATTCAACTGACTCATTTTGGAAAATGATTGAAAATTGGTTTGGATGCACGTGGCATAAATCATTTTATTTAACTTGGGAGAATTATTTAATATTATAATCTTGTGAACGAATTACATGTTACTTATGCGTTCAGTAGCCCGGAACGTATCCGGGTTAAAGATCAATGGACACACCACAATAATGAGTTATACACGGGTGTACGCCTACACCCCGTGCTCAAGTCGCGGCCATCTCGTAAGATGATGCCAAGGATATCCGGGACATGGTCATTAACCCCCCAAAGGCTGTAAAGTAAGCAAGACTGTTTAAACGAGCCGATCAAATTATTCAACTACCCACTAAGCGTGGAGATTTGATGCCCGATCAAGCGGTACGCTATGTACCGTAACCCAAGCCCGTATAGGGAAAATAAGTTAAAAGTATTTACCTGATGCAAGTATAAATCACAATAAGCAGAATGGCAAGTATCTTTTACTGGTTCTCCTAATTTGGAACGAAGGTTTATAATAACCTATTAGAATGCTAACGGGTCTTTTATTAAGCTTAAGCTTAGACCGGCTAGTTTCAAGATACGGTTCGTACGCACGATTAAGCGAAGACCGGATAGAATGTGATTCAGACCCGACAAGTTTGAAGACTTGTTTAATATGGGTTTATTATTCACATTCTGGATTTTGAGATAAAACCGATAAGGTTTGACCCGTTTCGGCTAATTTATGTAAACTTGTTACATAAACCGAGCCGAACGCGTAATATGCGTAATGGGTATCCGTAAGATCCATATACAGGTTTCCTAAGTTAATATGCTTCAAATATGTTGTAACATCAGTAGGATGTCTTTCGTTATGCCCCTAGCTAATTTAAACACAAACTATGCCCCGTAGGGGTAGTTTGGTCATATTAAGGTTTGTAAAAGAGTTTAAATGTTTAACTGAGTTACAGGTCTGATGTAAATAGCAAACATACTCAATTTGATGAGTTATAACAGTAGGCTAAAGTATAGATGTGAAATTTATCATCTTTAACCAAACTAGGCCCCGTAGGGGTATTTTGGTAATTTCACATAAGCCGAAAAGCTCAAAACTGAAGTCTGAGTTTATCAACCTTTGCTTACTGTTAAAATATGATAATTTTCTTCTTATATCAGTAGGTATCAACCCGGGTATGTCCAATATGATTTTAAAACATACTATGCGTTAAAAACGCTAATTTAGGCGATTAAAGGCCATTACCGGGTTTGATACATAAATCTGATGTTTTTACATTTCCAGAATGCTTAAAATAATTTATTTATCATAACTAATCAGTGGCAAAAGGTTTGGGGTCGTTTAGATATGTAAAACTCATTTTATGGCCCGTAAGGGCAAAACCGACAATTACCGAATTAAGCCTACGACTATGAGTTATGCTCAGCCTAAAATAAATTAAAAATCTTTAAAAATCCCAAAATAATATATTACATCAGTGGGTAAAAGATTTGATATCAAAAAGTATGTTTAACTAGGCTATACGCTAATTACGCCATTTTATTAACATAAAGCATTAGTTTAGCGATAATGAGCATAACTCTTAATCTACAAGTCAAACTGATGTCAAACTTTGCATGCAAGTCTATATATCAGTAACAAGGGTTTCTACACTTTTACATTTTCATAATTCATGTTTTAAGGTAATAAGGGCATAACGGTCAACGTATGAGCAATTAACGGAAATTTGCATATTAATTGGATAACTAGTGAACCAAAGTGTATAATCACAGAGGGTTGTTCTAACATGTATCCTAGTCCAATTAAAGCTCTGAGGAATTTCTAAAATATGCCTAAACGGGTCAGAACTAAAAGTCAAAGTAAAAGTCAAACTATGTGACTTTCGGTTCCGAACCGGGTCTAAACAGGAAATAGTCGGGTTGAACAGGTTTGGACATGTTATTATGCTAATTACTAAGTTATAACAATGATCAAACAGGTTATATATGTTCTAGATAGCTAATTATGCATAAATGACATTTTAAGCATTATGTTGACTTTTTAAGTAAAGGTTTGACCCGACATTTGACCTGGTTAGGATGGTGATCAGGGGAAACCCTTTTGGGGTTTTATTACCCACATAAATACCATCCTATAACTACTTTTAATTCGAGATATGACTGAGCCATTATTGACTAATCTCGAAGTCAAATCGTAATTACGACGGTTTGACGTTTAGCTAATTAACTAAGCTAAAAGCAATTAGGGAAATATTAGAATACTTACTGAGGTCCTAAGCACGAGATATGATCACTAGGAAGCAAGCTTGAGCTCCAGAATCATCCACAAATGCAGGAGAAGGTGTGAGGAACAGTTGTGAACTTGGATGGCTTTATATAGTGGTTTCACTCACCATAGGAGCTTGACAACAAGGTCTAGGACTGCCCACAATCGATTAACATGTGTCCTAGAGGCTTAGGGGGTGTTCTAGGGGCCAGAGGGATGTGAAAATTCGGTTAAAGTCGCGCACAAACGCATTGGCAGACAACAGTCCATGTTTCATGGTTCTGGGCATCCCTCGCGTGGCGCGAGGGACCCCTCGCGTGGCGCGACGGCTGGGTCAGATCAGCATTTGATTTCATTTGCGATTCAGTCCTTGGCTCTTCAAAACTCGAATAGGCACTTGTTTTATGTATGGTAAACCCTTATAACTGATCTAGTAAGGCCTTAAAACATATACCCACTTTGCCAAGTCCCCGGGTAACTTTATTTTCACCCGAAAAGTCCTAACTTTCGACGTTTACGCTTTAACGCTTCGCACACGAATTTGATCATATCTTTCTCATACGTTATCGAAACTTTATGAAATTTTTATGGTGCATTCTCGTGAGCATAATTAATATTTACAAGGCTTCGGGTTTGTCAAAAGGTCACTCAGAGGTATAAATTAAACATGTTGACACATTTGGTCCCTGTAGTTTGAAATCACTCACATTTAGCTTCGTATGTTCCATGATTTATTCGTTTGAAGGTATGAGCATCTTGTAGGGTTAAAATACAATATATTTATTCACAGTTGACACTTAGAATACGTATATTTACATACTTTCCACGTTTTCCAACTTTAGTCCTTCCATAATATTTCTTTCACACGTTTAAACTTTATGACACGTGTCAACCTATTATAGGACGTGAATTTCCGAGGTGTTACAACTGTATCCCGAAGGTGGAGCGGTTATGGGCTCGACGGCACCTAATTGAGCCCATGAGGAGATTACAAAGGGTTGATTTAGACTTGCTTGGACAGACCGAGCGGTTTGATGATCTTATAACACCTCCTTGGTCCCGCCTTTTTGAGATAGCAGAGCCGCAGTATATTGAGTTGGTGATCGAATTCTTCGCATCATTCCGTTGCACTTTTCCATGCCCAGATGTTTATGACAAAAATGTTGGTGTCAAGTTTCGATTGGGAAGGAAATGGCATCACCAATCGATCAGCCGATTCGCTGTTTTGTTGGGGTTGTATACAGAAGATGAGATAAATTCAGAGTTATTTCATGGGAGTTTACAAGATTGGAAGCCAGACTCAGACAAGGCCGCCTTTTGGAATCAAATTACTGTACCGGGTCGGGATTGGGAACCACGGAAAGCCAAAGCTACATGGATCCTCGACCCACTTCATCGGGTTATTGAGCGCGCCATTTTCCACGTCATTGGAGGTCGGGGTGACAGCACGGGAAATATCACCACCCGCGACCTTTTCCACCTTTACTGCATCGTCTCCGGCTCGCATTGCAACTTAGCCGTCAGCGTTGCAGAGTCGATTTTTCGGGGTGTTGGTTCGACACCCACATCGCGCATCTGCGGAGGGGCCTTTGCTTCAAAACTTTCCAAATACTATTGGGTTTCTTTAAACAATTTGACCGAAGCCTGTGACTATGGCCTTCTCGATCTGCAGCAGCTAAACTCAATGCACCTGACTCGTAAAGTAAACGGGGTCCTAAAGCTTATGGACAAATTGGGAAGGATTTTGGACCCGCTACCTATTGATGATGAGGCGGATGATGACGATGAGGGTGGTGATGGTGGAGATCATGACGTGCACATGCACGACATTCCAGTTCAGGGACAGGAGGGGGCCGCTGGAGGAGCGGGCCCCCAATTGCAGATTAGACAGGGGTTTGATAGTCCGAACTGGGAAAATGCGTATGGTGGATTTGGTGGTGGAGGTTATGAGTATGGCGCTTATGGCGCCCACGGTCCTTACGAGTCGTCAGGGATAGATCTGTGGAGGCGAGATGTCGATCTGATACGCGCGGAGCAACACAGGCAGGGTAACTTCTTGGAAGAGATGTACGAGCAGACCCGACGCAGCATGGATTGGTTGTTTGGTTCGCAGCAGCACATCGCGAATTCAATCAACCATCCATACACACAGCCGCCGCCGCCGCAATTTAGGCGTACTATCACACCCCGAATTTCCACGTGTTACCGGTGGGCCCGGTAGGGGAGTATCGTGACGTGGTTGGCAACATGATAGTCAAACAACACAATATTTAAATGCACAACGGAAGCAAAGTATAGATTCATTTCAACCAAACGATATTGTAATAATAAGTATCACAAATAGTTGAATATAAATCCACAGGTAGATCAAAATAAAAGGAAACAGTGTTCAACAGTCTATGACATCCAAGCTTGCGAGACTTATTGAGGATGTTAGGAGAAAAGCCAGCCTATTACGCGTAGTACCTGCACTTAACCTTTTTAAGAAAAATACGTCAGTTTACACTGGTAAATACAATCAACCGACTCATTTTGAAAAGAGTTTAAGAAAAAAAGCATTTAAGGCACAAGGCACAAATAATATTTTATAACTTGGGATGCTTATTTAAATATATAAACTTGTAAAGGATTTACATGTTTCTTATGCGTTCAGTAGCCGGATCGAGCCGGGTTAAAGATCAATAGACACACCACATTATGTAAATGAGACACTGACAGGTGTACGCCTACACCTGTGTGCTAAGGTCGTGGCCATTTCGTAAAATGATGCCAGGGATATCCGGGACACGGTCATTAACCACCCAAAGGCTTTAAGCAAACAAAACAATTTAAACGGTCATCTCGATAATACTTAACCCCCAAAATGATTAAGGTCGAAATGCCCGACCAAGCGGTATTTTATATACCGTACCCCAAGCCCGTATAGGGAAAATAAGTTAAGAGTATTTACCTGAGCAAGTATAAATCAAAATCAGCGAGTGCAAGTATCTTTTACTGGTTCTCCTAATCTGGAACGAAGGTTTATAATAACCTATTAGAATCCTAATGGGTCTTTAGGTAAGCTTAAGCTTAGACCGGTTAGTTTTAAAGATACGGTTCGTACGCACGATTAAGCGAAGACCGGATAGAATGTGATTTAGACCCGACAAGTTTGAAGACTTGCTTAATATGGGTATATTATACACATTCTGGATTTTGAGATAAAACTGATAAGGTTTGACCCGTTTCGGCTAATTTATGTAAACTAGTTACATAAACCGAACCGAACGCGTATGAAGCGTAACGGGTAACCATAAGAGTCCTAAACAGGTTTCCTAAGTTAACATGCCTTAAATATGTTGTGATATCAGTAGGATACCTTCTGTTATGCCCAAAACGAGTTTAATCTCATATTAAGCCCCGTAGGGGTATTTTGGTCATTTTAAAGATTATAAAAGGAATTAATTTATCTTCTGTGATCCGGGTCTGATTAAATCAGTAAAATGGTTTATTTTAACAGGTTATAACATTTGGTTATAAGTCTTATATGCCAAAATAGTTTTAAACCCTAACTATGCGTATAATACGCGTATAAAGCTGTTTTAAGCGACGTACGGGTTAAAATAGGATTCTGAGTTTCCTGATCAGTTAAATAGGTTCAAAACACTCCATTTAATATTTAAAATCAGTAGCAATTGGATTGGCATCAAAAGGATTTGTAAAACTCATTTTATGGCCGAAAAGGGTATATTCGGTATTTACCGAATCAAGGCACTAATCCTAGCTTATGATCAGTTTAAAAATAATTAAAAATATTCAAAAATCCCAAAATATTATATTACATCAGTGGGTAAAAGTTTTGGTGTCAAAAATTGGGTTTAGATAGGCTTTATGCTAATGACGCCATTTAATCATTAAGGATCGTTCTAATTACGTCATTGAGCATAACTCCTAATCTATATGTCCAACTGATGTAAAAATTTACAGACATGTTTTATAATCAGTAACTAAGATTATTTTACTTTCATATTTCCAAAATTCTTGTTTTATGGTCATAAGGGCATTACGGTCAATATTTAGGCGATTAACGGAAACGTCGGACAATTAAGGATTTATGTGGTATAAACGCAGAGGGTTATACACACATGTAACTAGGTCCTAATGGAACTTTAAGGCATGTCTAAACCTAACAAAAACCGGGTCAGAACTGAAGTCAAAGCAAAAGTCAAACTTTTACGTCTTTCGATTCCGAATCGGTTCAAAACAGAAAGTTGTCGAATCAAACAAGCGTAGACAAGTTTTTATACTTATTATCAGGTTATAAGAATGATAAAATAGGTGATACGCCTTTTACATCGTTAATCATGCGTTAAATCGAAAATAACACTTCTGTTGACTTTTTCTAATTACCATTGACTCGACAATCGACCTAGTTAGGATTGGAATCAGTGGGTGCCCTTTTAAGGGTTTAAAGCCCACATGATTACCAACTTATAACAACTTTCGTTTCGACAAAACCCTGGACCGTTTGTGTTTTATCGCTAAGTCAAACCGTAATTACGACGGTTTGACTATTAAGCTAAATACTAAACAAAACTAAATTTAGAAGGGTCGAGGGTACTTACACAAGTCTAATGGATGATTAGGAAGCTTGAGAATGGTCCTTATGCTCCAGAAGTTGATCAGATGATGAATGGAAGAATGTTGCAACATTATGAAGCTTATATATTGACTTTGATCATGCTAGATTGATGCCAAATGGACCTACCATTGATCAAGGATTGATACATGTGTCTTCTATAGGCTATATACCAGTATAGGAAGCCCATAGAATCGAAAACTTGCAATTAAAGTCGGTTAGAAGGCTGGAACAGCCACCTGTGAGTTTTTTCTGCATCTGGCAGTCGCAGGCGGCCCGCATTAGAGTTGGATATATCGTAGGCGGGCCGCATGGCCCTTCTGATCAGGTAAACATGTTTTTCTTTATTGCATTTTGGTCCTTGGTCCCCCGAAAGGTCGTTTTCACTACAATTCTTGCATTATGAGGCTTCAATATTGACATATGGGGGCTTTAGGGCTTATACCATCTTTGTCAAGTCCTCGGGTAACTTTGTGATCACCCGAAAAGCCCTAAATTTCAATGTTAACGATTCTAACCCTCACACACGAATTTTATCATAACTTTCTCATACGGTAACGAAACTTGGTGAAATTTTTATGGTGCATTCTAGTGAGCATAATTAATCGTTACAAGGCTTTGGGTTTGCTAAAAGGTCACTCAGAGGTATATCTTAACATGTTGACACATTTAACCCCTGTAGTTTGTAATCTCTCACTTTCTTTCACAATTCGCTTTGTATGATCCATGATCCATTCGTTTAAGGTTATTAACATCATGTAGGGTTGATGTAAAGTATATTTATTCATTGTTGACACTTTGAACCCTTATATTTACACAGTTTCATTGTTTGTCAACTTTAGTCCTTCAAGAACATTTTTTCACACGTTCAAACCTATGACACGTGTCAACACATCATAGGACGTAAATTTTTCAAGGTGTTACATCCTCACCCCCTTAAAAGAAATCTCGACCTCGAGATTTACTGAAATAGATAAGGGTACTTTTCTTTCATCGTGGACTCAACCTCCCACGTATACTCGGGACCTCTACGGGCATCCCATTTGACCTTTACAATCGGTACTTGCTTCCTTCGAAGCTTCTTAACCTGTCGATCTTCAATCGACAAAGGTTTTTCCACAAATTTCAAGCTCTCATCTATATGCACATCTGTATGCGGTATAACCAGTGATTCAACAGCGAAACACTTCTTCAGATTGCAGATGTGGAACACATTGTGAATTCCACTGAGCTCTTCCGGTAAGTTCAACTTATAGGCAACTAACCCGACACGTTTGATAACCTCGAAAGGTCCTATGTATCTCGGGCTTAGCTTACCTTTCTTACCAAATCGCATCACCCCCTTCCAGGGTGACACTTTAAGTAGGACTTTGTCACCTACTTCGAAGTGAAAATCCTTACGATTTGGATCAGCGTAACTCTTCTGCCTATCCCGGGCAGTTTTGAGATGGTCACGAATCTGGACAATCTTGTCCGTCGTTTCGAACACGATCTCTGGTCCTGATAACTGGACTTCTCCAACTTCCGCCCAACACACAGGCGATCTACACTTTCTACCATATAATGCCTCGAAAGGCGCAACTTTTATGCTGGTGTGGTAGCTATTGTTGTAGGAGAATTCGATTAATGGTAAGTTCTTATCCCAACTACCACCTAAATCGATCGCACATGCACGTAGCATGTCTTCCAACGTTTGAATAGTACGCTCACTCTGACCGTCAGTCTGAGGATGATAAGCCGTACTAAAATTCAAACGTGTGCCCAAAGATTGTTGGAAACTCTTCCAAAAATGTGACGTGTATCTAGTATCTCGGTCAGAGATAATAGACACAGGTATGCCATGTAAGGCTACAATCTTATCCACGTATAACTGGGCTAATATGTCGGAGCTATAAGTCTCCTTGATGGGTAAGAAATGTGCTGACTTAGTCAGTCTATCCACTATGACCCATATTGTATCATTGCCTTTCCTTGTCTTAGGTAACTTGGTAATAAAATCCATAGTCACCATTTCCCACTTCCACGTAGGAAGTTCAGGCTTTTGTAGCAAACCTGACGGCTCTTGATGTTCTGCCTTGACTTGCGCACACGTCAAGCATTTAGCTACATAGGTAGCTACAGACTTCTTCAAGCCTATCCACCAATAGTTTGCCCTTAGATCCTGGTACATTTTATCAGCTCCAGGATGAACGGAGTATTTAAAGCTATGGGCTTCCTGGAGGATAACATCTCGGAGTCCTCCATAAATTGGAACCCATATTCGTCCATTCAATCTTAGTATTCCGTCCTTGCTAAGTGTTAACTGCTCCTCAGTTACCCCTAGCTTTTCGTTAGGATAGTTAGTTAGTTTCAAACACAGCTTCCTTCTGTGCAGCTAACAACCTTTCAATCAAATTGTTCTTTATTTCCATGCGCTTGGCATTGATTCGGATGGGTTTCACCTTCTCCTTCCGACTCAAGGCATCGGCGACTACATTCGCCTTGCCAGGATGGTATCTTATTTCACAATCGTAATCATTCAGAGTTTCCATCCAACGGTGTTGCCTCATGTTCAAGTCCTTCTGATTGAACAGATGTTGAAGGCTCTTGTGATCAGAATAGATCACACATTTGATTCCATATAAGTAGTGCCTCCACAGTTTTAGTGCGAATACAACGGCACCCAATTCCAAGTCATGGGTGGTGTAGTTCTTTTCGTGCACCTTTAACTGGCGTGAAGCATAGGCAATGACTTTGCCTTTCTGCATAAGCACACATCCCATCCCGGTGTGTGACGCATCACAATAAACTACAAACTCCTCTATTCCATCAGGCAATGTCAGTACTGGAGCATTGCTCAACTTTTGTTTCAGAATATCGAAGGATTCTTGCTGCTTCGGACCCCAATCAAACTTAATCTTCTTACGTGTCAGCGAAGTCAGGGGTGCAGCAATCCTTGAGAAGTTTTCAATGAATCGCCTATAATATCCTGCCAAACCTAGGAAGCTACGAATTTCTGTAGGCGTCTTTGGCTCGTGCCAATTCATGACAGCTTCAACTTTAGCGGGATCCACTTGGATGCCATGCTTACTAACAACATGTCCAAGAAATTGGACTGCTCGAAGCCAGAATTCACACTTCGAGAACTTGGCATAGAGCTTTTCTTTATGAAGTAGTTCCAAAATGCAGTGAAGATGCTTCTCATGGTCAGCTTGGTTCTTTGAGTAGATGAGAATGTCGTCGATGAAGACGAGGACGAATTTATCTAAGTGCGGCTTGCAAATGCGATTCATGAGATCCATGAACGCGGCTGGTGCATTAGTGAGCCCAAAAGGCATCACTAGGAACTCGTAATGACCATAACGAGTCCTAAATGCTGTTTTGTGCACGTCTTCATCTCTAACCTTCAATTGATGGTAGCCTGACCTCAAGTCAATCTTCGAGAAGAAACTTGCCCCTTATAGTTGATCGAACAGATCGTCGATTCTGGGCAAAGGATACATATTCTTGATAGTGACCTTATTAAGCTCGCGGTAGTCGATGCATAGACGCATCGATCCATCCTTCTTCTTGACAAATAAAACTGGTGCTCCCCAAGGAGACGAACTAGGTTTGATGAAACCTTTGGCTAGCAAATCATCTAGCTGCGTTCTTAATTCCTTCATCTCTGTTGGTGCCAACCTATAAGGCGCCCTTGCAACTGGTGCTGATCCAGGAATAATGTCAATTCTGAATTCTACTTGCCTATCTGGTGGCAAACCAGGTAGTTCTTCAGGAAATACTTCGGGGTATTCAGAAATGACGGGGATATCCCCAATCTTGGGCTTCGGCTCATCAATTATCACTTGTGCCATGTAGATGACACAACCCTTCTTCAAACACTTAGAGTCTTTGAGCATAGACATTTTCTCGGGCAGCCCATACTGGGTATCTCCCTGGATAGTAAGTGATTCACTAGACGGAGTCTTGATCATCACTTGCTTCTTATTGCAAATAATCTGGGTCTGGTTATGCGATAACCAGTCCATACCCAAAACTATGTCGAAACCGGCTAGTTTCAAAGGAAGTAGGGACAAAGGAAAAGAGTGGTTCTTAATGGATATGAAACATCCATCTAATAAGGTTGAAGCGGTTTCTAAAGTGCCATATGCTAGTTCCACCTCATACTTCACACTTAAAGTCTTAACAGGTAATTTCAACAATTCACAAAACTTATTATCTACGAACGACTTATCAGCGCCTGAATCAAATAACACTCTCGCATAAACATCATTTACGAGAAAGGTACATGTTATCACATTGTCGTCCTTGACGGCTTCCTTAGCATCCATCCTGAAGACCCTAGCATTGGTCTTCTTAGTCTCTTCGGGCTTCTTGGCGTATTTTGGGCAATTGGTCTTGATGTGCCCCTTTTCATTGCAACCGTAGCAGGTCGCATCCTTCATCTTTTTGCAATCCAAGGTTTTGTGTTCCTTGGACTTGGACAACCCACATGCAAAAGATTTCGATTGTGAATTCGAGTTTGATTCATACCTGCATTTTCCGAAGTGCTGTCTCTTGCAGATTTTGCATCTGGGTTTTTCACCCGACTGCTGACCATCCTTCCTAAATCCTGACCCCTTTCGGTGGTCATTGTTTCCCTTCTGCTTCTTGTCTGAACGTCGTGAGTTGTCATCCTCACGCTTCCTCTTTTCGGTATCGGTGTTCCTCTACGATTTCAGCCTGACCGCATCCAAGGTAAGAGACAATGATATGTCCGCTACTGACCGAAAAGTAGTTGGTCTGGAGGCCTTCACACTTGCTTTGATCTCCGGGGCCAAACCCCCAAATGAATCGAGCTATACGTTTAGGCTCCGGAGTTACCAAATATGGAACCAACCTTGACAAGGTGTTGAAACTGGTAAGGTAGGCCTGATAGTCTAGGTTTCTCATGACCAGCGACAAGAAGCCAGATTCAATTTTCTCAACCTCGTGTTGAGGGCAGAAATTTTACTTAATCAGCGTCATGAACTGTTCCCAGATCATATTGTATAACGGGACTTTCCCTGTAGCTTGGATCAAAGATCTCCACCAAGCTAATGCTTCTCCCTTGAAAGACTATGACACAAATTTCACAATATCCCTATCATTGCAACCACTGATATCCACAACCGTATCCATCTCGTCCATCCAAGTCATGCAATCTACTGCTCCTTTTTCCCCAGTAAAATCCCTGGGTTTGCACGATACGAAGTACTTATAGGAGCAACCCTTATTATGGGGTTCTTGATTCCGTACGGCTCTTTGAGATGGAGCACTCCTCTGGTTTGATGAGTGGTGAGAATTACTGTTGTGGGCAGTGTAGGTCCTGGAGGGTGTTCTAGAGTGTGGTGCAGATTGGGTCCTTGCATGGGTACCACCGGATTCATGGAGCTGTCTATCCATAGCTCTATTAACGGCATTATCTATCATTGCCTGTAATTCTGCACCCGCTACATTTACTCGGGCATTATCATGCTCTCTCCCTGGGTGACTGTTGACCTCATTTGAGTCTGCCATGTAGCTTGAACTGTTACATATTGACATCAATTTATTGGTGAGTTTATTATAGAATTGTCTTTTATGGCAATTTATTAACCGTGGTAAACATAGACCATATATGGTTAATTTATTACTCACATTTATTTAGGATTTTTAATATAATTTATCCTAATTATAAAACAATAAGAGTTTTATTAGCACATAAGGCCTAGTCACAGGGACAATTTAGATCATAAGCTATGATTTCAGAGAATCAAAGCATGAAGGTTTGAACAAAGTTCATTACCTTTATCAGACAGGGTCACAGACTATTACTGTCTTTTGTCTCATATGAAAATGAGAAGGGCCCGTAGGCATTCTATTACCAATGGATGGTAAACAGAACTGATCATATATATCAATGATTTAGCCCATGATTCAAAGATCATTTAGTTGGGTTTGGAATCTTTGGAAAGATCCATATATAATAATAACACGTGTGTTTTTAATGAATCATGTCTGCCAGGAGTGTTAACATGTTTTCAGATGTTAACAGGGATTTGAATCTTTTTTTTTAACGGGTTTTACCATCTTGGCCAGGTCTTAATATGACATGCAGGCTAGGTTATACCTTTAAGATCCTAAATTAAAAATAACATAGGCAGATAGATTTTTAAAAGGAACGATTCCGATTTATTTATTTCATATATAATTTAATTATGCATAACATAGCAAAGATGAAATTTATAAACTTACATTCCATTAAAATTTAAAAGTAGTACATTTTGCCTAAACGGGACTTTTCACATAAACACATGCCCACGCAGGAGCTATACATATAATACATGTCCTCACAGGGACGGTTTACAAAAGTAAATGTCCACGCAGGGGCTAATAGAGACAAGTCCTCGTAGGGACTAAGTACAAAGATAGATGTCCACGCAGGGACTACATACACACATACTTAAATAAATGTCCACGTAGGGACTTGATTTAAACAAGGAAATACAATAATACATATTGGGATTTAATGTAACACCTGTGTCACTCCAACCATCAAACAAATGCCAAACCAATGAAATATAGTATTTCATACTTGGGATTTGTAAAAATATGTGTATCGTTTACACATATCAATTCTTGTTCGATTTCAAGATTTAAATCGCTTTCTGGAGGGTTATACGCGCTCTGATGAGTAGATATAACCAGTTTAATCCAACGAACACTCCGGAATAGTGAAATAGGCTTAACATACCTTAAATAACCTTTACATAACTTAGATATAAGTTTTGAAAGGTTTGGTGTGGTGAAATCAAAGTTTAATCGCTTACAGGGACTAAAGTTGACAAACTGCGAAAGTATGCCAATTCGAACTGTAATAGATATTCCGGAACATGACCATAAGTTAAACATACCATGAATATCCTTTACATAGCTTAGAAATAGGCGCTGAGGTGTTCGGTGTGCTAAAATAAACTTTTGTGTCATTCAGGGACTAAAAGTGTCAAAAAGTGCACAAGTTTGCATTTTCGCGCATAACTTACGTTCTGAATACATCCGGACATCCAAAAATTTATGTAAGCACTAAAATATTTTATTTTAGTGTTCGCCATAAGAAAAATCCATTCGTCGCGTCATTTGGTTCGTTTTTCGCGCTTATGCGCATTCCGTCGTAATTAAGCGAACTTCGCGTTCGTACGGCTAAACGAACCGACATCCGAGATATTTTTAAACACATTTTAAGTTCCCTATGCTTTAACTTCATTTTAGAGCTTTAAAATGGGGTTAACGGGCCTTAAACGTGTCGAAAATGGGCTGAACGCAGGACAGGGACCAAAAGTGTAAATCTGCCAAACTATGGCCTAGCGGTGCGCTACACTTTTAGTGTAGCGGTGCGCTAGCCTGTTGCAGATCAGATCAGATTAAACAGTCAGCAGATTACCAGCTGTTTAATCCTCAACCACAAATCCACACTTGACCTTTCAGCACATTAAGGATCATTTTCAGTAACCATAACATTTTGACAAATGTACGCACAAGATTTAGGCACGATATTCGACAAACGATCTTAACGGTTCTCCGAATACTATAAATACCCAACCCATTCTATAGCCAAAACCACTAGAATCTGATTAAAAAGACTCTAAGTTGAAACCATTGTTTCATACCTGAGTTATTTTGATCTAGATTAGCATTCGGGGACCCTTCGTAAGTATTCTTTCGTTCTTTTATCGCTTTCGAGTCCGAAAGTCAAACTTTGTTTGACTTTCTGCATTGACCAGTTTATGGTCGATGCGAAGTTCGTTTGAACTTCATAACGTGAGCGTGATCACGATGGTTATAGTCCCTAGTGACTATACCTACTGATTACCACGTTATCTAGGCTCAGTGACGAGCCGTAGTTTCGGTCAGAATACGTATTCTTGCGTATTTTGTAACCAAACTACTCTTAGGTATCACAACCGTTTGTTGTGATACCAAACCCGTTTTTCTAAACTTAGTTAAGCATGTTTTAACATGCTTAGCTCGTCACTTTTAGTTTAGTGCTTATATAGGGTCGTAAGGTAAGCGATCTAAACAATCGCTTACACTTTCGAACCCGACCCGGTTGGTCGATCATTAGGATCCGACCAAGCACTTTAGGTGACCATAGTATAGGGAATAACCTTCCGAGGTTATACCCTATGGTCACATCGTTTGAGTAGTTGTATGATAGGTAGTTTATATGCCTTAGGTAAATTACCAGAATACCCTTTTCATGTATAATTGGTAATTAAGCATATGTAACCTAAACTTTTGTCACATAACTGATTATGTAACATGTTTAGGCATATAACACTTGTCATAGGACTAGTTAGACGGTCCGAACGCGTTTCACGCGCACGACGCGTTAAAGTAGCATAAGCTACCTTAATGGGTCGTGATGGGTCGAAAGCACTTAGGTTAGGTTTCATTTAGTATGTAGGCTTTGTTAAACCATATGACACGAGTCTCTACACTCATTTGGTTTACAAACCCTCATGCTACCCAGTCTTCCGATTTAGGTCCGGTTTATTAATGTAGTTACCTATATTAGGTGCCGTTTGATATTCCGCGATCTCTAGCATTGCTTGGTGGTTATCCTAGGACTTCTGAGCAATCTCAAGTGAGTACATAGACCCCTCTTTTACTGTTTTCCAAACTGTTTTGGGGTGGAACACATGTGCCTACTTGTTACTTTCATGCTTTCCTGTTTTCGCATCATATACTGCTATGTTCGTTAGTACATTATAGTACATGATTTCATTACATTTCATGCTATGTATTGCCATTGTGTGCATTACTTAGTACATCGTTTTACATGACATTTTGACATAGACATTTTGACATAGACATTTCGACATAGACATTTTAACATGATTGACATTTGATCATGCATTTACACAAAACATAGCTTTGATTTAAACCAAGTTTTACTTCAATACTTTGTTTTTGTGCATATGGTTTAGTTGAGACATTTCACTTGCCATACATGACATTTGACATGGATATTTGACATAGACATTTGACATGGATATTTGACATAGACATTTGACATGGATATTTGACATAGACATTTGACATGGATATTTGACATAGACATTTTGACATGATTTACATCTTGACATGAACATTTTACATTGTTTGGTTTGGTTTGATTAAGTGATTAAGTAACGATGCGTGTGTAATATGATACAAGCATGGTGGATACGCCGCTGGTACTTCCTATATATAAGTGTTTGTATGGTATTACATATCGTAGCGTTATTTGAATCATTTCAGTTTGAGACATAGAACATTTTATACAAATAACATACTTTTCACAAGACATTGATTTATAAACATCTTATCTTATGCAAACATATTTTACTTGGTTATTCATTTAACCTTACATTTATTTATACTTATCATCTGATCTTATTGATTTTCAAATGATTTACAAAACAAAGCAAATAACAAGGTTCATGACTAAACATTTTCTCAAACATAAGTCATGAATCCTATTTTCACAAAACCTATGTATCTCACAGGCATTTTTATGCTGACGTACCTATTTTCACATGTGTTTTTCAGGAGCTGTTACATAAGATGATCAAGATACACATAGGCAGACTTGGGCTTTAGTGACAATAAAAGATACAAGACTAGTTAAATATGGTGTATTTCTTGTTTGTTAAGACATTGTAACACTTTTAATCAATAAAACGAAACTTCAATTACCATGGATTTGAAACAATTAATTCTGTTACAACACTCCCCGACATTTCTGCCACGTTTTGTATGTTCTACGTGGTCGGGGTGTGACAGAAAAGATCGTATCAGAGCCAATGGTTATAGGGAATTAGGTTATTAGTAATGCTTTGACCTAGTCTATAACCTTTCTAGGACCCTAACGCGAGTTTACTTGCGTTTAGTCATAAAACAATACCGTCACCTATCCTTAGGCGACGACCACAACAAGAACATAAATTTCAAAACCGCTTTGAAAACTAATCATCTGTTCTAGGATGATTGATTACTAGGTTTTGAACTCTCTGTTATACGGTTTTGAACCCCTTTGAGTTTTCAAAACTCTCGTCAAGATTTTGGGTTTTTAATAATGTGAACACGTGCAAACTGGAAGGGTGAATGCCTGTATTCTGGGTTTTCTGTCTAGGCAAGCACTTCGTATACATCTCATCAGACGCGAGACCAGTTGTGCTTACCTGGGAATTCTTGGGATGAGTGTTCACTTATAGGCGAGCATGTCTTCGCGATACATTATTTTTGACCTATTTACTTTGATTAATCACCAGGGTCGTTTGTTGCTTTGTAGTAACAAACAAATGACCAATATCCTTGCTTTCATCAGATTTGTTTCATCTCATTCATTTCGTCTAATTCTCTCACTCGTTTCCTTTCATGTTCTCCTCTTTTAGAATGCCTCCACGACGCGAAAATCCGGTATCTGTTGACGAGCTGGCAGCTGTCATTACACAGCAAATGACTGCTGCAATCCCGATCATCGTTGCCCAATGTCACCAAGCTATCAACAACAATAATGCCCCATGCAACTTCAAGACGTTCAACTCGGCTAAGCCATCAAAGTTTTCTGGGTCTCAAGGAGCGACTGCACTTCTGCAATGGTTCGAGAGTCTAGAGAGCACCTTCAGGCATGTTCAATGTCCAAACGAGCGAAAGGTAGATTTTGCATCTAGTGTCTTCGGGAAACGAGCTTTGACATGGTGGAACGGTGTGGTGAGAGATAGGGGTGCCGAAGTGGCACTGGCCCAAACATGGGAAGAACTTCGAGCACTGATGATGAAGGAATTCTGTCCTCGTCACGAGATCAGGGCATTGGAAAGGGAATTCGACGACCTTAAGCAAGACAGCGGCGAACATCGAGCATACACTGATCGATATGAGGAGCTGAGCCTGTTGTGTCCTACCATGGTCACGCCTTTGGATAAGGCAATCGAAAAGTACATTGATGGTCTCCCTGACTCAGTTCAAGACATTGTTACTGGTAGTAACCCCACTACGGTTAGGCAGGCCATTGAGCTATCTGCAACTCTGACTGAATCTCAGATCAGGAAACGTAAGCTTTTCCGGAAGGGTGACAAGAAACCAGTCGAGGAATCGAAACCAATCGAGGAATCAAAGACCATGGATGAGCAGACTGGATCCCTTGAGCGGTCAAAGAAGCAAAAGGCTTCTCAGAACTTCGCCATGGTCGCTCACAATGGTCAAGCCGTCCCCAACCAACCAGCTCAACCCCGTACTAGGAAGCCATACAATGGAACTTCACCCTTGTGCAACCGATGTGGCCTACATCATCATGCTAATGTGAAGTGCCGCGAATGCCAAATTTGTGGACGTAAAGGTCATACAGCAAAAGTTTGCGTAGCAGCAGTTGCACCAAATCAAGCTAACATTAAAACTGCTCGAGCTCGCTTTCCACCAGGTTCTTGCTACAAGTGTGGCGAGATGGGACATTTCCGAAGAAATTGCCCAAAGCGTGCTAATGCTAATCCAGCACAGAGATGAGCATCTGACCGACTAGAAGACAACACTCTTTAGAAATAATCACATCTTATGTATTATTTTCTTTTGTTGTCAAGGTCCATGAAACAGTTGTTATCATTGTTAATAAATAAATCTTTTTATTTACATTACAATGTATATTATGTGGTTGTATGCATAAACAACATATCTCTTACAATACCGACAATCAAAGAACCGTATTCCTTGAAGAACAAACTACCCCAAAATTCTTCCATTTTACAATCTCTTGCGTTTTCCACAAAGATCCTAAGTACCCGTCTCTTGCAAAGAAACGAAGTACAAGGTGCTGTACGAATACCCCAAGTACCACTATAAATTCTTAATAGGGTACCCAAGGGTATTTCCGTATGTACTAAATTATTGTGTACCTTAATTCGAATATTGCGTTTTCCTGAAAACGAAAATCGAATCTTTGGTAGATCATCCTATTTTCATGGATGGATTCTTGAAATAATTAAAGTGCCAAATGAAATCCACTAATTGGATTCCTGGTGTACTTTAAGTACCCGCGTCCAAAGATAACAAATTAATAACCAAGTTAAACAACTATGTGATTATGTGCTTATGTGTTTCCTTTTATGTGTTTGGTGTAATCCAAGTTTTGTTATCCAAATCCTCGTAGAATCTTCCATATCTTTGTATAAGGAAATTCATAGTAGGATATCCAATGGAACTATATTAAATCCTCAATGGGCTTTTATGTAATAGTAAAGACCCTCGGATTATATTGTACTATTCCATAATTAGACCCCTGAGTGGTCTAGTTAAACAGATTGATCCAAAAATCTGGTTAGGAATATCATGTGATGAGATAGCTGAAAGGACTCCTTGGTGCCCTAATTAAAAAGATCAATTGTCGATCTAATTAAAAGGACCCTATGGTAGTCTAGTCACACTCATCACAGGTTTGATTTTTCCTCCCCACAAACATTTCAAGACAAGTTGTGCGGACTATGCAAGGAATTGCATAATTATGGATGCATACATAATTATGGAATTCAGTGCACAGAAACCACAGCGAATTTTGTCATGTGTCTAGAGTCTATTCCGTTCATTTTTGTTTCTGAAGATGTAAAATGACTATTCCGTTCATTTTTGTTTCTGAAAATGTAAAATGACTATTCCGTTCATTTTTGTTTCTGAAGATGTAAAATGACTATTCCGTTCATTTTTGTTTCTGAAGATGTAAAATGACTATTCTGTTTATTTTTGTTTCTGAAGATGTAAAATGACTATTCTGTTCATTTGTTTCTGAAGATGTAAAATGACTATTCTGTTCATTTTTGTTTCTGAAGATGTAAAATGACTATTCCGTTCATTTTTGTTTCTGAAGATGTAAAATGACTATTCTGTTCATTTTTGTTTCTGAAGATGTAAAATGACTATTCCGTTCATTTTTGTTTCTAAAGATGTAAAATGACTATTCTGTTCATTTTTGTTTCTGAAGATATAAAATGACTATTCTGTTCATTTTTGGTTTCTGAAGAAATGGTGAAAAATGACTCTTGTCGTTCATTTTTGGTTTCTGAAGAAATGGTGAAAAATGACTCTTGTCGTTCATTTTTGGTTTCTGAAGAAATGGTGAAAAATGACTCTTGTCGTTCATTTTTGGTTTCTGAAGGAATGGTGAAAAATGACTCTTGTCGTTCATTTTTTGTTTCTGAAGAAATGGTGAAAAATGACTCTTGTCGTTCATTTTTGGTTTCTGAAGAAATGGTGAAAAATGACTCTTGTCGTTCATTTTTGGTTTCTGAAGGAATGGTGAAAAATGACTCTTGTCGTTCATTTTTGGTTTCTGAAGGAATGGTGAAAAATGACTCTTGTCGTTCATTTTTGGTTTCTGAAGAAATGGTGAAAAATGATTCCTTTCGTTCATTTTTGTTTCTGAAGAAATGGTGAAAAATGACTCCTTTCGTTCAATTTCGTTTCTGAAGAATGCCTGTTGAAAATAACTCCGTTCATTTTTCAATTCTGAAAAATGTCCGTTAAAGAGAAATAACAGGATTATGCCTTGCTTATCTTTGATGGTTACTTCACACAAAGTCACAGATAGACTCCTACGAATTAATTTCGGGACGAAATTTCCTAAAGTAGGGGAGACTGTAACACCTGTGTCACTCCAACCATCAAACAAATGCCAAACCAATGAAATATAGTATTTCATACTTGGGATTTGTAAAAATATGTGTATCGTTTACACATATCAATTCTTGTTCGATTTCAAGATTTAAATCGCTTTCTGGAGGGTTATACGCGCTCTGATGAGTAGATATAACCAGTTTAATCCAACGAACACTCCGGAATAGTGAAATAGGCTTAACATACCTTAAATAACCTTTACATAACTTAGATATAAGTTTTGAAAGGTTTGGTGTGGTGAAATCAAAGTTTAATCGCTTACAGGGACTAAAGTTGACAAACTGCGAAAGTATGCCAATTTGAACTGTAATAGATATTCCGGAACATGACCATAAGTTAAACATACCATGAATATCCTTTACATAGCTTAGAAATAGGCTCTGAGGTGTTCGGTGTGCTAAAATAAACTTTTGTGTCATTCAGGGACTAAAAGTGTCAAAAAGTGCACAAGTTTGCATTTTCACGCATAACTTACGTTCTGAATACATCCGGACATCCAAAAATTTATGTAAGCACTAAAATATTTTATTTTAGTGTTCGCCATAAGAAAAATCCATTCGTCGCGTCATTTGGTTCGTTTTTCGCGCTTATGCGCATTCCGTCGTAATTAAGCGAACTTCGCGTTCGTACGGCTAAACGAACCGACATCCGAGATATTTTTAAACACATTTTAAGTTCCCTATGCTTTAACTTCATTTTAGAGCTTTGAAATGGGGTTAACGGGCCTTAAACGTGTCGAAAATGGGCTGAACGCAGGACAGGGACCAAAAGTGTAAATCTGCCAAACTATGGCCTAGCGGTGCGCTACACTTTTAGTGTAGCGGTGCGCTAGCCTGTTGCAGATCAGATCAGATTAAACAGTCAGCAGATTACCAGCTGTTTAATCCTCAACCACAAATCCACACTTGACCTTTCAGCACATTAAGGATCATTTTCAGTAACCATAACATTTTGACAAATCTACGCACAAGATTTAGGCACGATATTCGACAAACGATCTTAACGGTTCTTCGAATACTATAAATACCCAACCCATTCTATAGCCAAAACCACTAGAATCTGATTAAAAAGACTCTAAGTTGAAACCATTGTTTCATACCTGAGTTATTTTGATCTAGATTAGCATTCGGGGACCCTTCGTAAGTATTCTTTCGTTCTTTTATCGCTTTCGAGTCTGAAAGTCAAACTTTGTTTGACTTTCTGCATTGACCAGTTTATGGTCGATGCGAAGTTCGTTTGAACTTCATAACGTGAGCGTGATCACGATGGTTATAGTCCCTAGTGACTATACCTACTGATTACCACGTTATCTAGGCTCAGTGACGAGCCGTAGTTTCGGTCAGAATACGTATTCTTGCGTATTTTGTAACCAAACTACTCTTAGGTATCACAACCGTTTGTTGTGATACCAAACCCGTTTTTCTAAACTTAGTTAAGCATGTTTTAACATGCTTAGCTCGTCACTTTTAGTTTAGTGCTTATATAGGGTCGTAAGGTAAGCGATCTAAACAATCGCTTACACTTTCGAACCCGACCCGGTTGGTCGATCATTAGGATCCGACCAAGCACTTTAGGTGACCATAGTATAGGGAATAACCTTCCGAGGTTATACCCTATGGTCACATCGTTTGAGTAGTTGTATGATAGGTAGTTTATATGCCTTAGGTAAATTACCAGAATACCCTTTTCATGTATAATTGGTAATTAAGCATATGTAACCTAAACTTTTGTCACATAACTGATTATGTAACATGTTTAGGCATATAACACTTGTCATAGGACTAGTTAGACGGTCCGAACGCGTTTCACGCGCACGACGCGTTAAAGTAGCATAAGCTACCTTAATGGGTCGCGATGGGTCGAAAGCACTTAGGTTAGGTTTCATTTAGTATGTAGGCTTTGTTAAACCATATGACACGAGTCTCTACACTCATTTGGTTTACAAACCCTCATGCTACCCAGTCTTCCGATTTAGGTCCGGTTTATTAATGTAGTTACCTATATTAGGTGCCGTTTGATATTCCGCGATCTCTAGCATTGCTTGGTGGTTATCCTAGGACTTCTGAGCAATCTCAAGTGAGTACATAGACCCCTCTTTTACTGTTTTCGAAACTGTTTTGGGGTGGAACACATGTGCCTACTTGTTACTTTCATGCTTTCCTGTTTTCGCATCATATACTGCTATGTTCGTTAGTACATTATAGTACATGATTTCATTACATTTCATGCTATGTATTGCCATTGTGTGCATTACTTAGTACATCATTTTACATGACATTTTGACATAGACATTTTGACATAGACATTTCGACATAGACATTTTAACATGATTGACATTTGATCATGCATTTACACAAAACATAGCTTTGATTTAAACCAAGTTTTACTTCAATACTTTGTTTTTGTGCATATGGTTTAGTTGAGACATTTCACTTGCCATACATGACATTTGACATGGATATTTGACATAGACATTTGACATGGATATTTGACATAGACATTTGACATGGATATTTGACATAGACATTTGACATGGATATTTGACATAGACATTTTGACATGATTTACATCTTGACATGAACATTTTACATTGTTTGGTTTGGTTTGATTAAGTGATTAAGTAACGATGCGTGTGTAATATGATACAAGCATGGTGGATACGCCGCTGGTACTTCCTATATATAAGTGTTTGTATGGTATTACATATCGTAGCGTTATTTGAATCATTTCAGTTTGAGACATAGAACATTTTATACAAATAACATACTTTTCACAAGACATTGATTTATAAACATCTTATCTTATGCAAACATATTTTACTTGGTTATTCATTTAACCTTACATTTATTTATACTTATCATCTGATCTTATTGATTTTCAAATGATTTACAAAACAAAGCAAATAACAAGGTTCATGACTAAACATTTTCTCAAACATAAGTCATGAATCCTATTTTCACAAAACCTATGTATCTCACAGGCATTTTTATGCTGACGTACCTATTTTCACATGTGTTTTTCAGGAGCTGTTACATAAGATGATCAAGATACACATAGGCAGACTTGGGCTTTAGTGACAATAAAAGATACAAGACTAGTTAAATATGTTGTATTTCTTGTTTGTTAAGACATTGTAACACTTTTAATCAATAAAACGAAACTTCAATTACCATGGATTTGAAACAATTAATTCTGTTACAACACTCCCCGACATTTCCACCACGTTTTGTATGTTCTACGTGGTCGGGGTGTGACAGAAAAGATGGTATCAGAGCCAATGGTTATAGGGAATTAGGTTATTAGTAATGCTTTGACCTAGTCTATAACCTTTCTAGGACCCTAACGCGAGTTTACTTGCGTTTAGTCATAAAACAATACCGTCACCTATCCTTAGGCGACGACCACAACAAGAACATAAATTTCAAAACCGCTTTGAAAACTAATCATCTGTTCTAGGATGATTGATTACTAGGTTTTGAACTCTCTGTTATACGGTTTTGAACCCCTTTGAGTTTTCAAAACTCTCGTCAAGATTTTGGGTTTTTACTAATGTGAACACGTGCAAACTGGAAGGGTGAATGCCTGTATTCTGGGTTTTCTGTCTAGGCAAGCACTTCGTATACATCTCATCAGACGCGAGACCAGTTGTGCTTACCTGGGAATTCTTGGGATGAGTGTTCACTTATAGGCGAGCATGTCTTCGCGATACATTATTTTTGACCTATTTACTTTGATTAATCACCAGGGTCGTTTGTTGCTTTGTAGTAACAAACAAATGACCAATATCCTTGCTTTCATCAGATTTGTTTCATCTCATTCATTTCGTCTAATTCTCTCACTCGTTTCCTTTCATGTTCTCCTCTTTTAGAATGCCTCCACGACGCGAAAATCCGGTATCTGTTGACGAGCTGGCAGCTGTCATTACAAAGCAAATGACTGCTGCAATCCCGATCATCGTTGCCCAATGTCACCAAGCTATCAACAACAATAATGCCCCATGCAACTTCAAGACGTTCAACTCGTCTAAGCCATCAAAGTTTTCTGGGTCTCAAGGAGTGACTGCACTTCTGCAATGGTTCGAGAGTCTAGAGAGCACCTTCGAGCTGGACGTCCTATTCCCCAAGGGGTTCCATATGGTCCCTCAGGATTTTGGGCAAGGTAGTTTGCTGCCACTAGGTATGGGTCGGCCTCGGCATAGTTATAGTTATGGTATGCTGGCGGTCCGTAAGGGTTGTAAGCTGCCGGAGCAGTATAAGCAGGGATAGGGTTGCCAAAACCCGGTGATGGCGGTGCAATAGGTGCCGAATTCACCTCTGAAACTGGAACTGAAGGTCCACCCATCTGTGGGTCTTCATATATAGGCGGATAGTGGCTGCCGCTAGAGTGTTGAGGGGTACTGAAATGAAACTCCCCTCCTCGTGAAGACATCCGTGCGCCAGTCCTCCTACGTCTTGGTGGTTCTGGAGGCTCTAGATGAACTGGCGGCGGTGGAGGCGGTGGCGTGACTGCCTCGAAATGTGGATCCCCAGAGGGATCTTGCTGCTGCTGTTGCGGCTGCTGGTGAGGCGATGAGTGGTAAGATGGTGTATAGTACCACTCACACCGTTCGAACCGTGCCAGGTGACTATCCGGACCTTGGTATGGTGTTCCGTGAAAAGACGAACCATCTGAGATCACAAAAGGATGGTTCAGGGTTCTGGTGGAAGCCTCGGCGGGATCTGTGTCCTCGTCCATATCTTGATCACCAGAAAAGTGATCCTCCGGTCCTAGTGGGTTAAAGCCCATTTGTTATGGGAGGTACTCTGCTGGGTTAAACTGGCCCTGAAAGACAGGAGTAGGGTCGCGGAAGGAATCTTGCGATGCGGATCGCTGTAACGGTATATATGAAGGTTGCGGGTTGTTGGGCTCATTCTCGGACTGAGGCCCAAAGGAGTGATGATATGGAGGCGTTGAGCTATGTGACGTGGATTGTCTGGCAGGCTCCTCATAGATCCTCCAAGGTTCTCGCGGATCTATACTCCTTGTAGAAGAAGGAGTTCGCCGGCCTGAAGGCCCGGCCTCGTGGTCGTTAGGGGCGCTGATCGGCGCCTTTCCTCGATCTCCTCGCCTGAATCTTGGCGGCATTGCTAAACCTGTTAATATAACAAAGGTAACGACAAGGAAAAATAAAGGACAAAATTTAAATTAAAATAAAAACATTTTGGATTATTCCTAAATTCTTTGTCTAGACTCGAAGATTTAGGAATGTGCAATTGTGTAACTGAGATTAAACACAAAAGGTTAGTGTTTAATTCACTCAATGTTGGCTCTGATACCAACCTGTCACACCCTGAATTTCCACGTGTTACCGGTGGGCCCGGTAGGGGAGTATCGTGATGTGGTTGGCAACATGATAGTCAAACAACACAATATTTAAATGCACAGCGGAAGCAAAGTATAGATTCATTTCAACCAAACGATATTGTAATATTAAGTATCACAAATAGTTGAATATAAATCCACAGGTAGATCAAAATAAAAGGAAACAGTGTTCAACAGTCTATGACATCCAAGCTTGCGAGACTTATTGAGGATGCTAGGAGAAAAGCCAGCCTATTACGCGTAGTACCTGCACTTAACCTTTTTAAGAAAAATACGTCAGTTTACACTGGTAAATACAATCAACCGACTCATTTTGAAAAGAGTTTAAGAAAAAAAGCATTTAAGCCACAAGGCACAAATAATATTTTATAACTTGGGATGCTTATTTAAATATATAAACTTGTAAAGGATTTACATGTTTCTTATGCGTTCAGTAGCCGGATCGAGCCGGGTTAAAGATCAATAGACACACCACATTATGTAAATGAGACACTGACAGGTGTACGCCTACACTTGTGTGCTAAGGTCGTGGCCATTTCGTAAAATGATGTCAGGGATATCCGGGACACGGTCATTAACCTCCCAAAGTGATGTAGCGGATAATGTGATAATGAAGATCAAACACGTTGATTCTACGAATACCCGTGTAGTTCTTCCCCAACCCCCAAATTGCAACCCAAAGGCCACGGAATTTGAAGTGAAAATACAGTTTTCTCAAAATTCAAGTCTGATTGTTCCATTGACTAAAGGGGCATATAAATAAGAACAGAAATTCGAAATGGGCCTAAAAAAGATAGCGGGCCAAACACAAGCCCAAAAACAAAATGCCCAAAATTCTTAAAAAAACATAAAAATGCAAATAACTAATGGAAATAAGCGTTTTTTTGGCCCGGACGATGACCCAAACCGCCAAAGGCGTTTGCAACAAGATGGAGCTTTTCCTCACGTTCGTTTCGCCTGGTCGCACGCCCAAAACGGACCTCCGTAGCCCAAGTTAGAGCCATTTTAGTGAAGCCCCTTTTGTTACGCGATCTTGGGCCTCCAAATACAAGATGGCCCGCTCCACCACACTTGGGCCCGCATCACAAAGGCTTTAAGCAAACAAAACAATTTAAATGGTCATCTCGATAATACTTAACCCCCAAAATGATTAAGGTCGAAATGCCCGACCAAGCGGTATTTTATATACCGTACCCAAAGCCCGTATAGGGAAAATAAGTTTAGAGTATTTACCTGAGCAAGTATAAATCAAAATCAGCGAGTGCAAGTATCTTTTACTGGTTCTCCTAATCTGGAACGAAGGTTTATAATAACCTATTAGAATCCTAACGGGTCTTTAGTTAAGCTTAAGCTTAGACCGGTTAGTTTTAAAGATACGGTTCGTACGCACGATTAAGCGAAGACCGGATAGAATGTGATTTAGACCCGACAAGTTTGAAGACTTGCTTAATATGGGTATATTATACACATTCTGGATTTTGAGATAAAACTGATAAGGTTTGACCCGTTTCGGCTAATTTATGTAAACTAGTTACATAAACCGAACCGAACGCGTATGAAGCGTAACGGGTAACCATAAGAGTCCTAAACAGGTTTCCTAAGTTAACATGCCTTAAATATGTTGTGATATCAGTAGGATACCTTACGTTATGCCCAAAACGAGTTTAATTTCATATTAAGCCCCGTAGGGGTATTTTGGCCATTTTAAAGATTATAAAAGGAATTAATTTATCTTCTGTGATCCGGGTCTGATTAAATCAGTAAAATGGTTTATTTTAACATGTTATAACATTTGGTTATATGCCAAAATAGTTTTAAACCCTAACTATGCGTATAATACGCGTATAAAGCCGTTTTAAGCGACGTACGGGTTAAAATAGGATTCTGAGTTTCCTGATCAGTTAAACAGGTTCAAAACACTCCATTTAATATTTAAAATCAGTAGCAATTGGATTGGCATCAAAAGGATTTGTAAAACTCATTTTATGGCCGAAAAGGGTATATTCGGTATTTACCGAATCAAGGCACTAATCCTAGCTTATGATCAGTTTAAAAATAATTAAAAATCTTCAAAAATCCCAAAATATTATATTACATCAGTGGGTAAAAGGTTTGGTGTCAAAAATTGGGTTTAGATAGGCTTTATGCTAATGACGCCATTTAATCACTAAGGATCGTTCTAATTACGTCATTGAGCATAACTCCTAATCTATATGTCCAACTGATGTAAAAATTTACAGACATGTTTTATAATCAGTAACTAAGATTATTTTACTTTCATATTTCCAAAATTCTTGTTTTATTGTCATAAGGGCATTACGGTCAATATTTAGGCGATTAACGGAAACGTCGGACAATTAAGGATTTATGTGGTATAAACGCAGAGGGTTATACACACATGTAACTAGGTCCTAATGGAACTTTAAGGCATGTCTAAACCTATCAAAACCGGGTCAGAACTGAAGTCAAAGCAAAAGTCAAACTTTTGCGTCTTTCGGTTCCGAATCGGTTCAAAACAGAAAGTTGTCGAATCAAACAAGCGTAGACAAGTTTTTATACTTATTATCAGGTTATAAGAATGATAAAATAGGTGATACGCCTTTTACATCGTTAATCATGCCTTAAATCGAAAATAACACTTCTGTTGACTTTTTCTAATTACCATTGACTCGACAATCGACCTAGTTAGGATTGGAATCAGTGGGTGCCCTTTTAAGGGTTTAAAGCCCACATGATTACCAACTTATAACAACTTTCATTTCGACAAAACCCTGGACCGTTTGTGTTTTATCGCTAAGTCAAACCGTAATTACGACGGTTTGACTATTAAGCTAAATACTAAACAAAACTAAATTTAGAAGGGTCGAGGGTACTTACACAAGTCTAATGGATGATTAGGAAGCTTGAGAATGGTCCTTATGCTCCAGAAGTTGATCAGATGATGAATGGAAGAATGTTGCAACATTATGAAGCTTATATATTGACTTTGATCATGCTAGATTGATGCCAAATGGACCTACCATTGATCAAGGATTGATACATGTGTCTTCTATAGGCTATATACCAGTATAGGAAGCCCATAGAATCGAAAACTTGCAATTAAAGTCGGTTAGAAGGCTGGAACAGCCACCTGTGAGTTTTTTCTGCATCTGGCAGTCGCAGGCGGCCCGCATTAGAGTTAGATATATCGTAGGCGGGCCGCATGGCCCTTCTGATCAGGTAAACATGTTTTTCTTTATTGCATTTTGGTCCTTGGTCCCCCGAAAGGTCGTTTTCACTACAATTCTTGCATTATGAGGCTTCAATATTGACATATGGGGGCTTTAGGGCTTATACCATCTTTGTCAAGTCCTCGGGTAACTTTGTGATCACCCGAAAAGCCCTAAATTTCAATGTTAACGATTCTAACCCTCACACACGAATTTTATCATAACTTTCTCATACGGTAACGAAACTTGGTGAAATTTTTATGGTGCATTCTAGTGAGCATAATTAATCGTTACAAGGCTTCGGGTTTGCTAAAAGGTCACTCAGAGGTATATCTTAACATGTTGACACATTTAACCCCTGTAGTTTGTAATCTCTCACTTTCTTTCACAATTCGCTTCGTATGATCCATGATCCATTCGTTTAAGGTTATTAACATCATGTAGGGTTAATGTAAAGTATATTTATTCATTGTTGACACTTTGAACCCTTATATTTACACAGTTTCATTGTTTGTCAACTTTAGTCCTTCAAGAACATTCTTTCACACGTTCAAACCTATGACACGTGTCAACACATCATAGGACGTAAATTTTTCGAGGTGTTACACGTAGATCCAGATTTGATCGCAGGAGCGACGCCAGTCCTTCGGGATCCGGCGAGAGGTCTTAGTTCCGCTTTCCATCTCGTATTTTTATCATCATTTCGTGTTTGAGGGGTGTGCCATTTTCCGTCGTACGTACACCCCTCCGTCGTAGCTGTTAGTTTTTATTACTTTAGTAGTGGTTAAATTAATAAACAAAGGCAAGGGAAAATGGGTTGGGTAATATTCTTGTGAATTTAACCTTGTTTGCTAAATGTGCAGTGTTGGTTCAAACTCTTTTGAATAAACGATGAGGTATTGGCTTGGTGGATGGCTTGGTAGTTCGTTGTGGATGCTCCTTTTTACTTCATATTGCTCCAATTCTAGCCTTTTTGTTTCAGGGGAGTTTTCGTGTTCCTACCTTCCTTTATTTGTATTGAATTCGCATTTCCATGGCTTATTCAATTTTTTGTTGTACATCGAGGGCGATGTACAATTCAAGTGTGGGGAGGTGGTCTATCGCTTGAGCTTTGTTGTCTTGTAAAAATAATAATAATAATAATAATAATAATAATAATAATAATAATAATAATAATAATAATAATAATAATAATAATAATAATGCAAAGCTCTCTTTTAACAATTTTTGTGGCATATTAATCAAATCAACATAAGTATCAAAATAAGCACCAAAATTTTTGATAAATAAATAAGGGTAAACGCAAAAAGGGGGTTCGCTCGTGTAAGGAAAACCGTCAAGTAACATGTTTTTGTATAAAATTGAGCATGAGAAATCAAGCGATTGACCTACTTGTTTGCCTTGCATATTTACCCAATACGCCCATTTCCGTGAGTTATTTTTGAGCCTTATAGCTTTAGGATTATTTTTGCTCATGTTTTTGCGGGCAAAGATTGAGTGAGCCGGATAACTTTTGCGATTTAGAACTTGTGTTAGGTATGCATTTCGAGGCCACAAAGCAAGAATTCAAGCATAGAAGTGATTGAGGCATTAGGAAACCTTTTCATTTTAGCCATTTTTCATTCACCTCCCTACCCAAATCATTCCCCTAGTTAAACCAATTTGAGCCTTTCCCTTTCGTTTCTTGTAAACCACAAAATATTAGCCACTTAGCCAAATTAGCCTTTTATATTTTTAACCCATTTTTGGTTGGAAGCCCGGTTTGGTTGATGATTAACTTGTAGCTTTGTATAGTTTTCTCTTAGTTGTTATGTCCCTCATGATCAAGAGTTTTTAGCTAAGTAGACGTACTTAGTTCTCTCCAAAGCATGGGCTATTCTTGTAAAAAAAAAACCCCCAAGAAATATAGTCGAAAAAGCCTTATCAAATGGCTTTGTTAGAGCAATTTTGGGAGTGAAAAGCAATACTTGTCGGTTAGCTCTCGGTTAGTTATTATTTAGTTGTATAGTTCTATTTTCTTGTTTTTCAAGTTAGTCAAACCGTCGGGTTACAACCGTTTTAGCCACTTTTCAAAATCCACTTCCACTCCCTTAACCCAAGCCAAGTTACAACCCAATCAAGACCTCATGATTTATGCTTTATTTTTGCCGAGTGATTAGAATTGATCCTTTCACAAGCTTATGATATCGCATAGTTATCATCTTGGCATCGAGTGTTCTAAGCATACTCCACAAATTGTATGTGCACCTATATTTAGCCGAGTGTGTGTGAACATTGTGAGGATGCATGGTGAATTTGTAGGGATTTCTAAGATGGACCATTGCTCATAAACATATTTTATATTTTTCTTTTCGGTTCTTTCTTTATTTCGAGCACTCCTTGATTGTTTTGACCCGAGTTATTTGTTTGTGCTTATGAAATGCTAGTTGAGATGATTGCCATTTAGAGAGTTTCGTTGATTTTAGTTTGCTTGAGGACAAGCAAAGTTCAAGTGTGGGGATGTTTGATGTATAAGAATTTATACATCTTTTAAACGTCAAATACGCCCCGTTTATGCGAAAAATCTTTGTATTTTCATTGATTTTGGTACTCATTTGAGTTGTTTGTGAAAATACAGGTCCGGGCTTCGGCCCGGTGATGAAACGAAGTCTTTTGGAGCAAAATGGAGCAAAAACGGAACATTCCAGCAAACTGCCAGATACGGCACGACCGTGCCAACCATGAGCACGACTGTGCCAGGCCTTTCGACACCGGCACTCTTGATCAGCACTTGCATCCGGCACCAGCACCATCAAAATCCAGAAATGGCACGACCGTGCCAACCACTGGCACGACCATGCCAGGTCAATTTCAGCCCCTGATCAGCTTGTTTCCGAGATCGATTCAATCATTGCCGAGCACTATCGGCTGGCACGACCAGACCATCTCCGAGCACGGTCGTGCCACCTCGGGAACTTTTGAGCGCGATCTTTCCCAAAATGAAAGCATACTTGGTCAACATTCAAGAAAGTGTCTCTGACACTTGCCAAGCACGACTGTGCCAAAAGGTGGCATGGTAGTGCCAAACGCCCAGAGTTTAAATACGAGTTCCTAGCTCATTTGCAAGGGAGTTGGAGCATTTTGGTGACTTTTTCTCTCAAGAATCTGGTCTTGGAAGCTTGTTGGAGCCAAGAGGGAGCCTTGAAGAGGACTTAATCACTTGAAGATCTACTCAAACATCATTTTAATCGTGTCTTTAACTTGGTTAGCTTATTACATTATAAACAATTTATGTTTCTTTGCACTTGATTTGGTAGCCATGAGCCTTATGGGCTAAACATTTGAGTTGTCTAAACTTTGTTGAAGCTAATGAATATGTGATAACATGGAAATAGATGTGATGATTGTTCTTGTTAATCTTCATGTTGGTATTTAATCTTGTTCTTGGAGTTCATGTGTATGCTTAAAGTTCTTGTTCTTGAATGTTTGCTCATAAGTATTTACATGTTGTGTTGGAAAGCCCATGTAAAGATTATGATTATTGAATCTTGTTAACTCGTTAGTATGATTCATAGCATGAAACTAGGAATGGTGATTGCTAATGTGATTGAATGATGATTTGAGCATATGTGTGAATTCTTGCATCTAGATATGGAAAGATCATGAGTATGTTTATATGGATTCTATAGTTTGTGTTCTTGTTAGTTTGATGATTTAGGCCAAAATTGTTAGCTAGCATGACCATGCTTGTGGTTCATATCAAGAACATGATGATAGTGCCAACTACTTGAAACCAAGTTAGGGTGATTAGTGTGTTTTTCATATTAGTTTTCCCTAATTTGTAAAGTTAGGAGTTTTGACAAACAAATAACTCATTATTAAAGATTAACATCAACTTAGCAAGTGAGCTTAAAAGAATAATTTTTAGGTGATTAGAATGTTAATTCATTTTTAGTTTTCCTAAGAATTATAAACTAGGAAGCCTTGATTGGGGACTTAGTCAATTTTAGAGCTTGCATCATCACAATTCCTTCCACCTTGTTGTTAGTGGAGACTTAGTAGTTTAGGCAACCCTTTTTTAGATATTGTTCTTTGTTAGGATTTTTAGTAGTTTATTTAATTGCATGCTAAGTTAGAAAAATCAACCCAATCATTTGAAAAGGCTTTAAAGTAGCAAAAGTTTAGTATCGAGACACTGCATCCACGGATTGATATCCGGTTCTTGCCGATTAGCTATATTACCACCCGACGGGTACACTTGCCCTTTGTGTGTGTAGTTAGTTCCTAGGTGAAAAACCATTTTAAAACTAAATTTGTGTGAAGAAAAACTTAATTAAAAATATATTTAATTCACGCACATCAATGACTCACATTGCAGATTTAAACCGGCAGAGTTTAGCCTACTGATTAGCCTTGTAACCTAATTTAAATAACAATGCACACGAACTAGGTCAGTAACTAATACAACATTTACGATAACTCACGAGATTAAACCCTCACAACGAATGACAAAGTGCAATACTTAAACATCCATCGAATTCACGACGAATGACAAAGTATGGCCCTAATGTGGGCAGCACTTAAACATCCATTGGATAGTTTCAATCGATCGGACATTAAATCGTAGCAGCGATCGAGTTAATACCCTGTATCGTAGCAGCGCCTAGCTATCTTAATTTTCGAATTTGAGCAGTGAAACTTCGTTTTTATGAAATGATTTCAACACCAGATGAAAGCTCGATGTCCAGGCAATTTATAGGTGAAATTTGGGTCTCACGCGGCCCGCGTGGAGGTCTAGTCGTAGATTAGGGCATCCGTGTCACTGGTAGGCATGCCACGTGTGTGACACGTGGACCGGGAATGTTTATCCGGTCAACTTAAGGCTAACGCGGCCCGCGTAAGGCCATGCTTAACCTTTACGCGGCCCGCCTGAAAACCAGATTTCTTGTTTTCTTGATTTTTCATGCACAGTAGGGTTTTAGGGGTCCGGGTTTCCACTTATGGATTGTTTTGGGACATTTTTGAAGGTCCTTACATTCTCCCCGCCTTATTTAAAATCTCGTCCTCGAGATTTACTAGAATAAGTGAGGATATTTTCGCTTCATCTCCGATTCCAGCTCCCAAGTGTATGCAGGTCCTCTTTTTGAGTCCCATTTGACTTTGATCAGTACCAGTCTTTTGTGCTTGAGAAACTTGAACTTTCTGTCTGAAGTGGTTTCTCAATAAATTTTAACTTTTCATTTACCTCTACATCTTGAAGAGGTACTACCATAGATTCGTCCGATAGACATTTCTTAAGATTAGATACATGAAATACATCATGTACTTCAGCTAGCTTTTCTGGTTGTTGTAAACGATAAGAAACTGGTCCTATTCGCTGTATTACTGGGAATGGTCCTATGTATCTTGGACTTAGCTTTCCTTTCTTACCGAACCGAATTACTCCTTTCCAAGGAGAAACTTTTAAGAGTACCTTGTCTCCAACTTGAAATTCTAGTGGCTTGCGTCGATTATCGGCATAACTCTTTTGGCGATCTCGAGCCGTTTTCAGTCTTTCCTTGATTTGAGTGATCTTGTCGGTAGTTTCTTGTACTATTTCAGGACCTAATAATTGACTTTCTCCTATTTTTGCCCAACAGACTGGAGTTCTACACTTTCGTCCATACAGTGCTTCGAATGGGGCAGTTTCAATACTTGAATGATAACTATTGTTATAGGAGAATTCAATTAAGGGTAGGTGGTTATCCCAATTTCCACCAAAATCTATCACACATGCCCTAAGCATGTCTTCCAAGGTTTGGATCGTCCTTTCACTTTGTTCATCTGTTTGAGGATGGTATGCAGTGCTTAGATTTAATCGGATTCCCATTGCTTCCTGGAAACTTGTCCAGAAATGCGAAGTGAAACGACTATCCCTATCCGATACAATGGAGAGTGGAACTCCATGTAAGGATACTACCTCGTCTACATACAACTTTGCTAACCTTTCCATGCTAAAGGTTTCTTTCATGGGTAGAAAGTGAGCTGATTTGGTTAATCGATCCACAATTACCCAAATCGCGTCATTACCTTTTCTGGTTTTGGGCAACTTAGTAACAAAGTCCATGGTTATAAGTTCCCATTTCCATACAGGCAATTCTAATTGTTGGAGTAGACCTGAGGGTTTCTGGTGTTCTGCCTTAACTTGTGAACAAGTAAGACACTTAGAAACATACCTAGCTATGTCCTTTTTTATTCCTATCCACCAGAAATTATTTCTTAAATCTTGGTACATCTTATTGTTACCAGGATGCATGGTATACCTAGATTTATGAGCTTCCTCTAAAATCTTATTTCTTATCTCTCCTTGCTTAGGTACCAAAATCCTTCTTTTGTGGAATCTCCAAATTCCATCACTTCCTTGTTCTAATTCCTTTATTCGTCCTTTCATTCCTTCAATATCATCCTTGATTGCTGTTTCTTGAATGCTTTTTAGTTGTTCCATTAAATCTAACTGTAGATTTAATCTAAGAGCACGAACTCGCTTTTGCTTTTCATGATACTTACGACTTAAGGCGTTTGCAACTACGTTTGCCTTTCCTTCGTGATATTGAATATCACAGTCGTACTCACTTAGGATTTCCATCCATCTCCTTTGCCTCATGTTCAATTATTTTTGCCCAAATATGTATCTTAAGCTTTTATGGTCTGTATAGACAGTAAACTTACTTCCATACAAATAGTGTCTCCAAATCTTAAGGGCAAAAATTATGGCTCCTAACTCTAAGTCATGAGTCATATAGTTTTCTTCGTGCTTCTTCAATTGTCTCGAGTCATATGCAATTACTTTCTTGCGTTGCATTAGCACACATCCTAATCCTAGCTTAGAAGCATCACAGTAAACTTCAAAATCCTCTGTTCCTTCTGGCAAGGCTAGAATTGGAGCGTTTGTTAGTTTTTGCTTTAAAATCTTAAAGGCTTCTTCTTGCCTAGGTCCCCATTCAAACTTAACTGATTTACAAGTTAGCTTAGTTAATGGTACAGCTATCTTGGAAAAATCCTTAATAAATCGTCTATAGTATCCGGCTAACCCTAGAAAACTTCTAATTTCCATAGCTGATTGCGGGACTTTCCATTTGGTGATCGCTTCTATCTTAGCAGGATCTACGTGAATGCCTTCGTGATTCACCATGTGTCCTAAAAATTGTTCCTCCTGTAACCAAAATTCACACTTGGAGAAATTGGCGTAAAGCTTCTCTTTTCTTAACAAAGTTAAGAGTGCATGCAGGTGCTCACAATGTTCTTCCTGACTTTTGGAATAAATAAGTATATTGTCGATGAAGACAATTACAAATTTTATCCAAATACGGTTTACAGATTCTATTCATCATGTCCATAAATGCTGCGGGGGCATTTGTTAGTCCGAAGGGCATGACTGTAAACTCGTAATGACCATACCTAGTTCTGAAAGCAGTTTTAGGTATGTCTTCTTCTTGTACTTTCAACTGATGGTATCCGGAGCGTAAATCTATCTTAGAAAAATATCTAGCTCCTTGCAATTGATCAAAAAGATCATTAATCCTAGGTAATGGATATCGATTCTTAATTGTAACTTTATTTAATTCCCTATAATCGATACACATTCGCATTGAACCATCTTTTTTTTTTTCACAAACAACACTGGAGCTCCCCATGGAGAGGAACTAGTGTCACACCCCAACCGATGGCGGAATCATCGGGGCGCGGCACTAGGCGAATCAGATTGCTCAAGAGAATCCATAACAACTATATTGCGATAATATTTAATACATTCGTTATCCCATACTAACAAATAATACAACCACATAAGTTATCACAGATTTCTTGTCCTCTCGAACAATACAAATCCGACAACCTAGATTTTAGTTGAGTTTCTAGACTCCCTAGCTTGATTTGATATAGTCTGCGATCTAACCTGCAACATACATTAAAATATTTGTCAATACAAAAGTATTGGCGAGTATACAGGTTTGATAAGTATAGCATAATAGATAAAAAGTGCTGCGAATTTCCATATGCATAAACGTAATACACGACATATATACTCACAAAACTGATACTACCAACTAAGTCCTCGATGCTCGAATGTACGATGGCATAACTAGACCCCGTCGGGCGCAATAGTACTATACTAGTCGTGGTGGGACGTCGCGAGTATAAGCCCTAGCACATATGCAACTAGCATCATGTATATCTATGCATAACAGTTATTCGCAAGTGATAATTCGATTGTTTGAATATTTCGCTTGATAAGTTCGATTTGTTAGAAACGTATGTTACACCCAAAATTCGATTAAAAAGGGGTCAAGTATACTCACAGTGCGTATTTAGCGAGATTACAACTTGATTGAGTCGGTTGCGAGTATGTCTGTAATGATCCTTGAAGAAATAGAGTAAACGATGTACGGTTAAGCGAGATCATCTTGAAAAGTTGCTCATTTGGTTGAATGGCCCTCATCCGTGCGGATCAGACAGGTTATCCGTCCGGATGACAGGTTGTCCGTGCGGTTGAGATAGTGGTACGTGCGGACGGTGGTGTGCGTGCGGATGAGTGTGCGCGCGGGTGACATCTCATCCGTGCGGTTGACTGGTGCGTGCGGATGAGTGTGCGCGCGGGTGACATCTCATCCGTGCGGTTGACTGGTGCGTGCGGATGACATAACATCCATGCGGGTGACTGGTGCGTGCGGATGACCTCCCATCCGTGCGGATGACATGTCATCCGTGCGGACTGACATGTCATCCATGCGGACTTATGTCATCCGTGCGGACTGACCTGTTGCCCGTGCGGCTGTCATGTCTGTTTCGCACTGTTTTCGAGTGTTTAACGGAAGGAAAACGTTCGTTTTCACTAGGGTAGTGTAATTTCGCGCTAACACCTGAAGTTCCGTCAATTCCGACTCATTCTAACGGCCGGGAATCACCCCGTTCCATCAGATCTGGCCGTTCATGATGGTTCTTCATGGTTAACTCGAAATCGCACATATTCAGGTGAGATTTGTCATTTAAACATGTGGAAATCACCCGGATCTGAGTCGTTTATAGTGAAATGAGACCCCAACTTGAAGTTCATAAGAACTCTTGGTGACATCACCTCAAAACGCCTCAAATCCGCAGATTTCACGGTTAGAATTTGAGTTTTGAAAGATAGAATGATGTAGATTCGAGTGTAGATTGTAGAAGTACAAGTTTTAGGTTGAAATCTTACCGGAATCGCGAGGAAATCGAGAGAAAAGGGTCTTGGTGCGCGTTTGGTTGAATAGGAGCTGTCACATCACTGTTCAAGTGATGTGACATTGTATTTATAGGCAACAGAGGAGAGGGAAAGAGATCTGGCCCGGATAGCCCATCCGTGCGGACGGCCCATCCGTGCGGATGGCCCATGCGTGCGCATGGCCATCCGTGCGCATGTCCATCCGTCCGGATGGTCCATCCGTCCGGATAGCTATCCTGACGCGTTGGACTTCTCCGTTTTTGATCGTTTCGATAGTTTTCGAAGCGTGTACTTTTCATAATTAATTTATATTATCATTATATTGTTATTATTATATATATCACTAGGGGTCGTATTTACGTACCCATAATCCAAAGTTTCGATAATTAACGATCGGTTTCGATTTCGAGTATGCGATTATTAGCGACGTTTCACGGCCATCAATGAGGGTAGTGTTGGTCCTTTCTTGATGTCATCGTGAACGTTATTTCGTGTAGTGCCACAAAGACTGACGGGGTACCGTTTACTCGTATTGTCATCATCGTCATGACGACTGGAGCTACCGCACTCACCCGAGGGTCCTTGTTAGCGTTGATTGTTTACGTTCGACACATCACGGCCACCGAGGAGGGTAGAATAGGTCCTCACTCAACGCCTCCGTGAGTGTTAGTGTAATGATAGTGCAGTATAGTGATATTGTATTTCGAAAATATGCGATTATCCTTCGAATAGCGATATATACGATATAGTTACATTATGATCCGAATCTCTGGTGCTAGGCGTAACGAGTATAACGAGTAGTAACAACGCACAAAAGTACGGGTTGTTACAGTCTCCCCTACTTTAGGAAATTTCGTCCCGAAATTAATCCAATAGATAGACTTCTAAGAGTTGGTCTTGTATAAGTAGCGATACAGCGAGCGATTTGTTCGTAAGTTGACAGCGAGAACGCTTCGAATAAGAGAAATCGACTGCGATAGCGAGAAGGCGACGTAAAGACGAAAGCATTAATCCCACGAGTTGGCATTCCAAAGTACCTTGTCTTGTGTAGAATTTGTTAGTTCGATGCGATTGCGATTTGAAAGGTTTCTCATGACGTAGAGTTAACTGAGTCGATCGTTAACCAACGTTACAAGTAGCGTTTGTTTTAGATATTAAAAAGGGATTTAGGACGAAAATCTTTTGAAAATTTTCCTCTTAACATGAGGTCAACAGAATAGATGTTAACCGATGTTGCAAGGAAGTTTAAGTTTTTAACATGTTAAGGTATTCGAGAAAATGAAAACAAGGGTTACGTAAACTCTTCTATGATATGGGTTCTAGTTTGAACTCGATGTTGAACCAATATCTCAAGAAAATCTTGTTTTTGATCTTTGAAAAAAGGTTTTAAGGAAAACTTTGAACTCATGAAGCTCCTTTTGAATATGGGGTTGAGCTGATTCGATGTTACCCCCACATTGTGAGGAATTTCATTTGTTCCATGGTTTTGATAAAAGTTTTATAAAAATCAGTTTTAACCTTTTGAAAAGAATAATTTGGCATCAAGCCCCACTTGGCACCTTCCCACGGAAGTTCGTTAATATGTTTAAAAAACTTATATATAGGAATTACCAGTGGCGTATCCACCATGTTTTGCCCATATTACTTCTGTTTCGTGGGGCAGTGTCAGGTGTGCCGATATGACTCGGGTAGAATTGCGTTTACTCGGCCCAATCAATAGAAAGTCGGACCGAGCATAGGGTAGGATCGAATAGATTAATCCAGCGAGTTGATAAGCGAGAAGCGAATAGCGTGTTTTTCGATTAGATTCCACATTTCACCCACATGGCACGTTTCCACGGGGGTTTACTACCACGACGAAACTCCGTGCTTAACTGTAACACCCTTAAATTTAACTAGAATTTTTCACTAGTTTATATCAAAAGATAATAATTTAACATAAGTTTCAGAAGTATAATAAGCCTTAGTCGACAAATGACTAAGTTAGAACGTACAAAAATTGTTTGAGAATTTGTTTACAACCCAAGAACAATGATTAAGTAAGATTAAAACATAGCGGAAGCTTCAAAAGTCGTGTTCGGTTCTTCGACGTTGCTTGACCATCATCCGTAAGATCCATCTAAACACCTAGGGTCAAAACCAATGTATTAATGGTTTTGACCCTAGGTGTTTAGATGGATCTTACGGATGATGGTCAAGCAACGTCGAAGAACCGAACACGACTTTTGAAGCTTCCGCTATGTTTTAATCTTACTTAATCATTGTTCTTGGGTTGTAAACAAATTCTCAAACAATTTTTGTACGTTCTAACTTAGTCATTTGTCGACTAAGGCTTATTATACTTCTGAAACTTATGTTAAATTATTATCTTTTGATATAAACTAGTGAAAAATTCTAGTTAAATTTAAGGGTGTTACAAGTTGGTAATCAGAGCTCAAGGTTGTCAATAAGTGTTCGGTTCAAGCTTGATCGATCGTCCGGTAAGAATTAACTTATTTTGTTAATAAATTATGTACTATGTTTAAAATGAAAAATGAATAAATATGCATGAAAAGAGTGTGTAAGCTCACTCAAAAACAAGAAATGCATGAAACAAGAATTATTAAATCAAGTCACGGACTTGATTGAATTGAAACAAGAATGATTAAATCAAGTTACGAACTTGATTGAATTGAAACAAGAATGATTGAATCAAGTTATGAACTTGATTAAATCAAAACAAGTAAAGCATGTGTTATAAATGAAATGTTTAACAATCTATGTAAACATTTCAGAAATAGAGATGGCTGAAGGAGGTAATGATAATGCGGTGCCAAGAGTCACCGAACAAATGAAGGAAGTGATTGCCGAGGAGGTTGGAAAGGCGATCGAAAACAGTTTGTCGGGCTTTATTGATAAAATTCAAAATACAGTTTTATCAATAATAGAAGAAAGAATCAAGAAATTGGAAGATGATTCCAATTCAGCAAAGGAAAAGCATGGTGGACGAAAGCCTTGTTCATACAAGGAATTCATGGCATGTAAACCACCATTATATAATGGAGAGGTTGATCCAATTGTGTGCCAACGATGGCTAAGTGATATCGAAGGAGTATTCGAGAGATCTCATTGTTATGAAAACGACTACGTAGCTTATGGTACGGGTCAATTAAGAAGTCAAGCGAAAGATTGGTGGGATAACAAAAAGAAGGAGATTGGAAGTGAAGCGGCTAAGACCATGACATGGGAAGAGTTTAAGACGCCGTTTCTTAAACACCATAGTCCCAAAGCGGTCATAAATAAAATCAAGGAAGAGTTTATGCAACTCAGACACAAGGGTGAATCCATAGACAAGATCACGGGAATGTTTATGGACAAGATAAAGTTCTGTGATGATTTGGTGACAAACGAAGAACAAAAAGTCTATTACTACCATAACATGCTAAGTGCGGAGTATAGAGAGTTCATAACCCCTTCAAAATACGAGACCCTTACCGAGATTGTCAATGCTGCTCGGGAAAGGGAGATCGAATTGAAAAAGAGCATAGAACGGGGTGAACGAAGGGCACATGATGCGAACCCAAGCCCTACTAAGAAGGCACGAACAAACGAAAATGCGAAGAAATCTGAGACGAAAGGCGGGTCGCCAAGTTGTAGAATCTGCGGGAAAGGTCATAAAGGCGAATGTCGTTACAAGGATAAGCCTTGTCCCATATGCAAGAAAACGGGACATATGGCTATATCATGCCCGGAGAAAGAGACGGTTTGTTACAACTGTTATCGAACGGGTCACAAGAAGTCGGAATGCCCGGAACTGGTTGAAAAGAAGAATGAGCAAGAATCAAAAAGTGAAGCCCCGAAAGCAAAAGCAAGATCTTTTCAATTAACTGCCGCAGAAGCAAAGGTTGAACCTGACGTGGTCTCAGGTATATTTGCTGTAAATTCAATTCCTGTACACGTGTTATTTGATACGGGTGCGAATAAATCCTTTGTTTCATATGGACTTATTCGACATCCTTCATTTATTCTAACAAAATTACCTGTGCCTTTAGAAGTAGAGATAGGTAATAACAAAAGCTTTATTGTTTGTGATGTATGTGAAAATTGTAAACTGAGCATTGACGATGAAGAATATTCGATAAATTTAATCCCTGTGTCGATGGGAGAATTTCAAGTAGTCGTTGGGATGGATTGGCTATCTCGACACCATGCAAAGGTCGTGTGTTTCCGTAAAGAGATAAAACTAACATCTCCGAGCGGGAAACACGTCACCATTTATGGCGAAAAAGGAGGCAACCCCATAGTATGCTCGATGTTGAAAGCTCACAGGCTAATGAAGCGAGGATGCAAAGCATTCATAATTTATGCAAATGAGACCGAGAAAGAATCACGAAAGATTGGAGATGTACCGGTAGTATGAGATTATGAAGATGTTTTTCCGGAAGATTTACCGGGGATACCGCCTGAACGGGAAGTAGAGTTCGGGATCGAATTGATTCCGGGCGCGAAACCTGTAGCAAAAGCCTCGTACCGACTTGCACCGTCGGAACTACAAGAGTTGATGTCCCAAATCCAAGACCTGCTTGACAAGGGATTCATAAGGCCGAGTGTGTCTCCTTGGGGCGCACTGGTATTGTTCGTGAGGAAGAAAGACGGGAGCATGCGTATGTGTATTGATTACCGGGAGTTAAACAAACTCACGGTAAAGAACCGATACCCGCTCCCGAGGATAGATGATTTATTCGACCAACTACAAGGTGCAAATTGGTTTTCCAAAATTGACCTTAGATCGGGGTATCACCAACTAAAGGTCAAAGAAGAAGATGTGCCGAAGACGGCTTTCCGCACGAGGTACGGACATTACGAATTCCTCGTGATGTCATTCGGGCTAACAAACGCACCTGCTGCTTTCATGGACCTCATGAACCGGGTTTGCAAGCCAATGTTGGATAAGTCGGTCATCGTGTTTATCGATGACATCTTGGTGTACTCGAAAAATGAAGCTGAACACGCACACCACTTACAAGAAGTGTTAGAGACACTTAGGCGAGAGAAGTTATATGCAAAATTCTCTAAATGTGCCTTTTGGTTACGAGAGGTTCAATTTTTAGGCCATGTCATAAATGCCGACGGAGTATTGGTGGATCCGTCAAAGATAGAGGCAGTGTCAAAATGGAATCCCCCGAAGAACCCTTCAGAAATTAGAAGCTTTTTGGGGCTTGCGGGGTACTATAGGAGATTCATTCAAGATTTCTCTAAAATTGCGTCACCGCTAACCAAGCTAACTCAAAAGAAAGCAAAGTTTATTTGGGGAATTAATCAAGAAAAAGCGTTTCAAACGCTAAAAGAAAAGCTAACCCAAGCTCCAGTACTGACATTGCCAGACGGAGTCGAAGACATGGTGGTTTATTCTGATGCTTCATTATCGGGGCTCGGTTGCGTGTTGATGCAACGGGGCAAGGTAATAGCCTATGCCTCGAGATAATTGAAGATACACGAGAAGAAATACCCCACGCACGATCTCGAAATGGCAGCGGTAGTGTTTGCATTAAAAATATGGAGGCATTACTTGTATGGGGTAAAGTGCACCATATTCACCGATCACAAGAGCTTGAAATACTTCTTTGATCAGAAGGAGTTAAATATGCGACAAAGGCGATGGCTGGAAACGGTGAAGGACTACGATTGTGAGATACATTATCACCCCGGAAAAGCAAACGTGGTAGCGGACGCTCTAAGCAGAAAAGCGGACTATGTCCCAATACGAGTGAGGTCGATGCAACTCGTGGTGACCTCGGGTATACTTGAACGTATTCGAGAGGCGCAGTTAGAAGCAGTAAAAGAAGAGAATTGGAAGAAAGAAAGAATAATTGGTCAATTGAAAGATTTGTCGGAAGGGAATCATGGGTTGAAGACTCGATCCGGAAGGATATGGGTCCCACATACTTGTGGAGTAAAGGCGCTTCTACTTAACGAAGCTCATAAATCCCGTTATTCGATTCATCCGGGTGCAACCAAGATGTACAATGATTTGAAACAAAATTATTGGTGGCCTGGAATGAAGAGGGACGTGGAGAAATATGTGGAAAAATGCTTGACATGTTTACAAGTCAAAGCTGAGCACCAGAAACCATACGGCAAACTCCAACCGTTAGAAATTCCGGTTTGGAAATGGGAACATATCACAATGGACCTGTTAACCAAGTTGCCTAAGACGAATCGTGGTTTTGATGCCATATGGGTAGTGGTGGATAGATTGACGAAAAGTGCTCACTTCATTCCGATTCGTGAGACTTATACATCAGAAAAGATGTCAGAAGTCTATACCAATGAAATCATAGCACGTCATGGAGTGCCGGTGTCCATCGTGTCCGATAGGGATACCCGGTTTACTTCGAATTTCTGGCGTGATTTCCAAGAACAAATGGGGACCAAATTGTTCATTAGCACTGCGTACCATCCTCAAACGGATGGACAAAGTGAAAGAACGATACAAATATTGGGAGACATGCTACGGGCGTGTATAATCGACTTTGGAGGCAGTTGGGATGTTCACCTACCGTTAGTCGAGTTTTCGTATAACAACAGTTACCAATCTAGTATTAAAATGGCACCATACGAAATGCTTTACGGTAGGAAGTGTCGAACCCCGGTTTGTTGGGGTGAAGTGGGTCCACGTGAACTCGCCCACCAAGATATAGTACGAGCCACGAACGAAAAGATCGATAAAGTTCGGGCCCACTTGAAAGTGGCTCAAGACAGGCAAAAGGCGTATGTTGATAAAAGGAAAAGGCCAATTGAATTTCAAGTCGGTGACATGGTCATGCTAAAAGTGTCCCCATGGAAAGGCGTTATTAGATTCAGAAAAAGGGGGAAGTTAAGCCCAAGGTTTATCGGGCCATTTAAAATTATCGGGAGAGTTGGCAAGGTAGCTTACCGTCTTGAATTACCGGAAGAGCTAAGTGGGATCCATGGCACGTTTCACGTATCGCAATTAAGAAAGTGCCTAGCAGACGAAACGACCTATATCCATTATGATGATATCGAAGTGGATAATAGTCTAAATTATGCGGTAAGACCGGTTGAAATTTTAGACAGAAAGGTCAAACGTTTACGAAATAAACAAATTGACCAAGTCAAAGTCAAATGGGAGCATAGAAAGGGTTCGGACACTACATGGGAGTCCGAAGAGGAGATGCGACGTCTTCACCCTACTTTATTTGGTACGTATTACGGTTTCGAGGACGAAACCCTTTTTAAGGGGGGTGGACTTGTAACACCCCGAAAAATGTAAAACCTTAAACTGGAATTAGTAAGGTTTAAATAAACGAGAATTTACTAGCTAGGAATTTTAACCTAATTAGTTAAAAGTCTAGAAATAACCATAAAGTAGAGTTAAAATTCACTAAAATCAATGTTGATCAAAGTGGAGGGGTTTAAGTTGTTAAAATTGAAACTTTAATCCTAATAAACAAATAAAACACAAACTTAACCCCCACTTGAAATCCCTGGTCGACCAGAACCATCAGGGGCGACACCCACCTTCAATCAACCCTAGAATTCTACTAAAATCCACAAATTGAAGGAGCAAATCTGGTCCAAACGAAAATCCGAGCATAGAATCGTGATCCTCATCACAAGAGGATTACAAGGTATGTAAAATTTAAGGATTTCTCGCAACTAGAATGTGACAACCCGCACAAAACCAGGTATCCGTACAACTTAATTAATGATTAATTACTACTTGATTACTGTGCTTGATTGAACTAGCTGATAAACTGCTACCTGCATACTGATACGTGCACTTACTTGCATCATACTTTATTTGCTGTCACTACATTACTTACATACTGGACCCTAGTGACAAACATGATGCACAAAAAGCACAGTAGCACTAAACGGATACACAGTGAACATGCTGATATAGCCAGCATCAGGCAAATACTGCCTCTAAGGCCTGTTAAGAGCCTCATATATTTTGACTACACTGGTAGTGAGTGTAGGGATATAAGGGTTATGGTACCGCGTCTCTAGGGATAAGATACACTGATTCGGATGTGCCAAAAACGTACTTAAAGTACCAAACACAGCTCTTTAATAAATAAACCAGCTTCTAGCTGACTAATAAAGTGCCAGAACATGAGAAAATATTACTAGACACTTTCTCAAGTGTCGGGAAAACAAATGGTGTCACTAAAAATGTAATAACGACACTTTAAAGCATTACAAAAGGCTTTAACGGATTACTATCCAACCGGACACCCGGACTTTACCCGGAACATGAAAATATTAATATTTTCACTAATTATATTTTTCTGAGCCAGTTGGGGTCTCTGATTACCCTAACACCCGTTAAAACAAACTACACGCAAGTAACTAAGTTTAATACTTAACTTGCTTAACTAACTTGTTTAACTAAACTAAGCCCTAACCAATAGTTAGAATCGGACCAAACTACCCCCCCCCCTAACTAAAACCGTCCCCAAGGGGGACATATCTTGTCCTCGTGATTTGTTTAGATCTCATTTGCTTAAAATCTAGGGGGCACAATTTCCTTTGGACAATAATCTTTCTAAATTGTCTATAAGATGCTAGTTTGGCACCACATAATCATCCACCACACACTCCACTACACAACACATTTTCTCTCCCTCTCTTGGAGGTCTCGGCCGAGAACAACCCACCCCCACCCATCCATTTTCGATTTCAAGCAAGCAATTCCAAGCATATACACACTTCAAGGATCACGTATTAGGAGCCTCGAAGCACTCGGAACGCGAAGGACCTCTACCGTTAGCTTTTATCCACGCGTTTTTCATCAAAGATCTTCCCTAGCCTTGAGCTAGAGGTATAATGTTTAAAACTTGTTCTTGAACATATCTAAAGTGGTTAAAAGGAATATTGTCGGTTAAACATCGCAAACATACATTTTGATGCATAAAAGTCTAGTAAAAACTATAAAAGTGGTGGTTAATAACACATGTGTTGTGTAAAAGTTGTAGTATTCGAGATTTGTGTTTATCTAGACCCGATCTATGATGTGGTAGCTCGGATCTCCGTTTAACCCGACTTTGTAAGATCATGTATCTTCACATAAGCTCATTTTTGGTTGACACAAGGGTTAAAAGGCGAAACTCTACCACATAAGATACATGAACTTGTGTGAAAATATTTTACTTGTGTAAAAGTGATTTAACCGGTAAAATGGCGTTTAAAACTAGCGGATCTACGTATCCGCAAGTGGTATTTTTGAAAGACCACACTTTAAAGGAATCATGCTTTTCTAAAGATGGATCTTACACTAATAAATATGATTTTTAAACCATAAGTGTGTAAACACTTGTGAAACAAAGAGATCCAACAAAGAAGTAAATTTGTCACTTGTTACTAGAAGTTGTAAAGACGGATTTCTCTAAACACGAGGTTTTTATGAGATTAAAGTTACTTTATATAAAGATCTACATATATAAAGGATGTTTACACTATAGATCCGGAAAAACTACAAGTTCATGCGATTATGCAAATTTACATACTTGTCGACTAGTTTGATGTGTCGGAAATTGTTTGATGGAATAGAGAAGATTGTTGAATTGATTTGTTAAAAGAAAATGATACGCTTGAAAGCGTGGCCACCTCCAGTTACAGAGGAAACTCTGGCGAAATTTTCTAAAAACCTAACACTTAGAATTTTACACAACAAGTGTTAGAACTATTTTTGGACATACTTTCGAAACATGAATTTCGCCAGCACTATATTTTACTAAATATTCGGAGGTGGGATTTTCACAAGGATTAACGTGATAAATATATTTGTCACAACACTGTTTATGATTATTTTGTGAAATACATAAATATTATTTAGAGTAAAAATAATATTTACAAGCGTCAATGATTCCAAAACTTTACGAACGCTTCCACAAACTTATAAGTTACACCGATAATTACATTACCACAAGATTGATAAAACGTAACTTACGCACATGTATTGTATCCCCCATCCTTGGGAAGAAGTATAACTACCAAGTGTATACGGAACATAAACACGAAATAGTTGTCTAACTATTTCCCAAAGACATAAACTGTAAAGCTAAAGCACGGCCGTCCGTCTAATAGAATTAGCACTTGTAGGTCGTTGCACAGCTTACTGTATTGGAGACACTTGGTAGAGACGCGCATTCACTGTGAGTTCATGTCCCCCTTTTCTCTAACTGTTTTCAGTTTACTTAACTGCGGGGGTGAAATACATGTTACTATGTTTATGAATATTTCTTACATGGTATGGTCAGCTCAGGAAGGAACTGTTAGGTTATGTGCTTGGGTAGGTGAAACCTTAAGAACATTAGTCCTCGTAGTGCGATCGAGGGATACGAGTGGTAGGCCTATTTGAGCATGACAAACACCACCCATGCGCCCTAAGGTTGGACCATGTGGTGACCTTGCCATAACACCACCCATGCGCCCTAAGGTTGGACCATGTGGTGCCCTTGTCATAACACCACCCATGCGCCCTAAGGTTGGACCATGTGGTGACCTTGTCGTAACACCACCCATGCGCCCTAAGGTTGGACCATGAGGTGACCTTGTCCTATCCCCACCCATGCGCCCTAAGGTTGGACCATGTGGTTACACATTAACTAATATGTTTCCTTATTTGCTTCATACCAGAGTTTACAAAGCATTCAATGATTATAAAGGTTTATTCGCGCGCACATGCTAAACACATGAACTCGCTCAACATTATTGTTGATTTTTCAACTTACATGTATTTCAGGAAATTAACGAGATCTGGCACGGTATGGCATGTTTTCCGCTGCACTAGTTTCCGAGGTCATCCGGGGTTTAGGGGATGTGTCTCTTTCCTGGACAAGACACAGTCCTTAAACCATGTTTATGTTATGTTTCAGTTTGTAATGTTTGTTGAACAAGATTATGGTGGTCAGGGTATGTTAAAACAATGGTATTGTGTTTGGTTTTCAAAACTTAATGGATGATCTTGCATGTTTTTAACTCATATAGCTTTGGTATGATTAAGCTATGGTATTAAGAAGTCACACCAAAATTAACCACGCTTCCGCAAAGCCAGGGTGTGACAGCTTGGTATCAGAGCTCTGATCATAGCGAACTAGGATTCTTTCTTGAGTCTAGACTATGATCACTAGGGCTCTCACGAAAACATTTTTCTGCATACCACTTAAGTCCAGATCCACACTTTTTACAAACAAATGTTGAGCACATTTTATTAATTATAAGTTCAGCTTGGAGGGCTGAGGATCGATCTGGAGGATCGAGGTGACCGAGATAGTTGAGCACGTTGGTTTGTTATAGGATCGATCTGGAGGATCGAGGTTTGGGTTAAGTGAAGGATAGAGCAGTCTTGTAGACTGGATGAAATTGACTAGTAAGACTAGGAGAAGTATGTGATACCTTACTTGGTGACTTATGAGATTAACTGATTATATGATTGATTATTATACGTATATGTGTTTGTGTTACAAACGTTATGCTTTCATCAAGTACTGGAAAGATGGGCACTACGAACCCCATGACCATAGTACCAGACGACATAGTTCAACGAAGCACGAGGCGTACATTTCTGATACTACCGGCACAGAAAATGACGACTTTCAGCCCTTTGTGCACTGCCTGAAGTCGTAGCAGAGCCTACTGATGGCCATCTTGTTGGGAATTTGCCACTGGCGGTGATCCCTGCTCCTGTGCCCCTTGCCGCTTATCTCGTTGTTGATATGCCTCCGACATTGCCTCTAAAGACGATGTCGAACTATTAAGAGGAGGACCCACTTGAGGGCAAGGCCCTCTCGCTGCTAGCATTAGACTACTGCATGCGGACGCTCCTGCAGGGGAAACTCATTCCCCTATCCCAGACTCAATTGAGTCTCTGACATCCGCGTCTTCGCACATACAGGGAATGCAGCACCACTTACACGACGCCGACCCTGATATGGCATCATCAGCTGAACCGGATCCCACACACAGCTTTGAGTTTGATCGCGATTATGAGGACAATTCTGTTTTTCCGCCTGGTGTTGATCCAGACCATGACACTGAGTTCATGCACTTAGACCAGCCCTTGGGGGATCCTGTAACCCCTGTGATTGTTGATCCAGCTGATTTTGAGATGGAGTTTTTGATTCGAAGCTAGCCGTGGCCCCTGAGCCAGGCGTTGCTCCTGACCCTGCATTGGAGTATGACCCTGTTCATGCCAATGCACCGGCGGTTGCTCCGTGATTGATCATCTGCTTGGATGAGAGAAAATTTGGGGTAACTATGCAAGACAATTTATTATTACGGGGGCCCACGTAATAACGATTTGTAGTGCACAGGAATCCTGGTGGACTCTGCAGGCCAAGCTAATGATAACCAATGCAGCAGGAAATAACCTAAACACAAATGACCTAGGCGATGTAGCCTCGAGTTCATTCTATTACAAGCAACAAGCCAAATTGACAAGCCTATGTGAAGGCTCAGGAATTTACTTCCCCACTCATACAGTGAGTATATTTGCGTGCGAAATTGGGTGATTACATGATGGCTTATGTTGCCTTATACACCTCATAGACAATTGAAACGTTGTCTAGCCCGCTTCACACCACTTCAATAAAAGGGAATGTCACCCAGGCGTGACACAAACACCAGTACGTTGCCAAGGACAGAAGCCGAGCTGCAAGAACGCATCTCATAGATAAATGCACGACATGAAGCCCTCCACTCTAAGTACAACAATGGCATTACTGGAGATAACTCTCCAACTGGCTGCACCTATAAACAGTTCTTGAACTGCAAGCCTTTAAACTTTGACGGAACAGGAGGCACCGATGCATTTGTTCGTTGGTCCGAAGAGACCAACTCCATTCTAAGAACGAGTAACTGTTCGCCCCAACAGAGTGTTACCTACATCTCGGGGATATTTCTAGATGGCACACTCTCTTAATGGAACCTCTAGGTTCAGACCCTTGCACAGACGCTACTTATGCACTGAGCTGGGACGAGCTCAAGGAAACGGTTGAGAGGAAATGTTGTTTTAAGACTGGAAACCAGAAGCGTGAGGTAGTGTTCCGGAATCGAAAATGGACGGACTAGAGATTCCTGAATACATCCAGCAATCTCACGACTTGTCTAGGATCGTCCCCTACTTAGTCAAACCGGAGTTCAAAAGGATTGAACGATTCATTTGGAGACTTGCACCCCAGATCAGGGGTATGGTTACTACCTCGAAGCCTCGACCATTGCAGAGGCTAATTTATTTATATCATGAGATGTTATGTGGATGATTTATCGATAGCATGAGATGTTATGTGTTGATAATGTTGAATGCATACATGCATTTTATTTGCGATGACCTAACCTACGTGAAACATCTTTCAGAAAATGCCTCCAAAACGGGGTGTACGCATACCCACCAACGAGGCGGAACTTCAGGGAATCATTGCTGCAGTCATCGCACAATACGACGCCCATCGCTCCGAGCACAACGGAGATACCTCAGGAAGTAATCCACCCAACGGCTGCACTTACAAGCATTTCTTAGGCTGTCAGCCCCTACATTTTGACGGCACTGGGGGTGCCGTAACTTTCGTACGCTGGATTGAGAAGACGGACACTGTTTTGCGTGCGAGCAAATGCGCCCCAAGAGATCAGGTCACGTACATTTCCGGGCTGTTCCGAGATGGGGCTCTGTCATGGTGGAAACTTCAGGTTCAGACAATGGGCGAGGCTGCTGCACATGCTCTATCATGGGACGAGCTGAAAGAGCTAATGCATAAAAAGTACTGTTCGAGAACAGAAAGCCAGAAGGTAGAAACTGAGTTCTGGAACTTGAAGATGGAAGGTCCAAAAATAGTTGAGTATGTGGAGAAGTTCCAAGTTCTATCGCGTATCGTTCCATACATGGTAGATCCGGAGTTTAAGAGGATTGAGCGTTTCATTTGGGGATTGGCACCCCAAATCATAAGCATGGTAACGGCATCAAAGCCTGCAACAATCACTGAGGCCATCAATCTAAGTGTAGCCCTGACGGAAGAGGCAATCAGGATGAACAAATTTTCAACCTCTGAGGAGAAGAAGGAAACTCATGTAGAGTCATCTGGGGATAACAAGAGGAAGTTGGCGAATTTCAAACAGGGTACCCAGTCGAGTAGCAACGACAAGGCCAAAAAGAGAAAAGAGTACACGGGTATCCTACCAAAGTGCGACAACTGTCGACGTCACCATAACGGGCGGTGTAGATATGGAAAATGTGGTAACTGTGGCAAGGTGGGACATGTCAAGGAAACGTGTCGGCAAGGTACTAAACATGGAAGTAGAGGTCAAGATGGTAGCGGAAATCGCGGGGGAAATAACGACGACAACAACTATCAAGGCAGGGATGGTGACGATCAAGGCTGTGGCCAAGCATGCTTTAATTGCGGTGATGTGGGGCATTTCAGGAAGTATTGCCCTAAGAACACTCAGGCAAGTGGATGAAAGCTCAATAGCGGGGATAGAATCCAAGCGTGGATATCGGTACGTCTCATAAAAGTTAATGTTATGCTCTATTTGACAGTATTGCCAGATTTTAGCTTCAGAAAATACAGTTGTTTTAGTAGTAAGTAACCTAGATACCCAGTTCTCGATAGAATAAGCCTAACGGAAGCTTCGACGTGATAATTGGGATGGACTGGTTGTCAAATGACCATGCGGAGATTGACGTCCACGCCCCGACGACGAACGGAGGAATGATCGTGACTCATGGAGCAGGATACGCTCCTGCGGATTATAAGAAGACCCAAAAATTCTCGCACAAAGGATGTGTTGCATTCTTGGCTCATGTTATGGAAAAGGAAGTCGAAGAACCAAAACTCAAAGGTATCCTTGTGATTGGAGAATACCCCGAAGTCTTCCTCGAAGACTTGCCGGAATCATCTCCTCACGATTAGTCGAATCCCGCGTCGACTTAATTCCGGGCACTGCACCCGTAGTCGATGCATCATAGCAACTTACATTTTCGGAGATGCAAGGACTGACAGAGAAGTGTTAGCAATGGTTAGAGAAGGAATATAACAGGCCAAAATTTCCTTTTGGGGTAATCCCATCTTTTACCCATCAAAAAGAAGGACGATGATTTTCAATAAACATCAACTACAGAGAACTGAAAAAGCTAACGATCAAGGATAGATATCCTCTGCCAAGAATCGACGATCTGTTCGATCAACTTCAAGGTTCAAGCTCTTAGATCGATCTTCGATCTGGATACCATCCATTAAGGATACAGGAGGAAAGTATCCCGAAAACAGCCTTCCGAACTCGTTATGGACACTACGAGTTCCTTGTTATGCCATTTGGTTTGATAAACGCACCTGCGGTATTCATGGATCTAATGAATAAAGTTTGCAAGCCATACTTGGACAAGTTCGTGATTGTGTTTATCGACGACATCCTGATTTACTCAAAGACGAAGGCTGAACACGAGCAACATCTTAGAGCTATTTTGGAGCTGCTAAAGAAAGAACAACTGTACGCCAAATTCTCCAAGTGCGAGTTTTGGCTACGCGAAGTCCAGTTTCTTGGACATGTGGTTAATGGAAATGGAATCCATGTTGATCCCACAAAGATCGAGGCAATCAAGAATTGGGAAACGCCTGCAACGCCAACCGAGATTCGGCAATTCTTGGGTTTGGCTGGCTACTATCGGAGATTCATCGAGGATTTTTCGAAAATCGCTCAACCATTGACGCTCCTGACCCAGAAAGATAAGAAGTTTGATTAGGGAATCAAACAGGGAGAAGCGTTTCAGATATTGAAGGATAAGCTTTGTAACGCGCCAATCTTAGCTCTACCAGAAGGTACCGACGATTTTGTGGTATACTGCGACGCATCGCGTCAAGGATTGGGTTGCGTGTTGATGCAACGCCAAAAGGTTATTGCCTACGCATCGCGCCAACTGAAGGTACACGAAAAGAACTATACCACCCACGATTTGGAGCTTGGCGCAGTGGTTTCTGCACTAAAGATCTGGAGACACTACCTGTATGGTACGAAGTGCACAATCTTCACAGATCACAAAAGCCTACAGCATATATTCAACCAAAAGGAGTTGAATATGAGACAGAGACGATGGGTTGAATTGCTGAACGATTACGACTGCGAGATCAAGTATCATCCAGGGAAGGCGAATGTAGTCGCCGATGCCCTAAGTCGTAAAGAAAAATCAAGCCCATAAGGGTTAGGGCTTTGGAAATGATTATACGAACCGATCTTTCATTGCGCATTCGTGCTGCACAAAAGGAAGCTCTCAAGGAGGGAAAACTTGAGGAAGAATATCTCCGTGGAATGGAAAAGCTTTTGGTACCAAACGAGGAAGGAACGTTATGTTTTGAGAAAAGGATTTGGGTTCCTCTATTTGGTGGATTAAGGGAAGTTATTTTCGACGAAGCGCACAAGTCACGGTACTCTATCCACCCTGGATCGGATAAGATGTACCAAGATCTCAAAGATTATTACTGGTGGCCTAGGATGAAAGGCGATGTTGCTATTTACGTGAGCAAATGTTTAACGTGCGCTAAGGTCAAGGCGGAATACCAGAAGCCTTCGGGACTTCTGCAACAACTATAGAATTCCCAAGTGGAAATGGGAACAAATCTCAATGGATTTTGTTACAAAATTGCCAAGAACGCCAAGAGGCCGTGATATGATTTGGGTAATAGTTGACCGCCTAACAAAGTCCGCACACTTTCTGCCAATCAAGGAGAAAGACAGCACTAGTAAACTTGCGGAAATATACATGAGAGAGATCGTCGCACGTTATGGAGTACCTCTCTCGATCATCTCTGATAGAGACGGAAGGTTTGTGTCAAGGATATGGCAATCCTTCCAAGAATCTTTTGGCTCACAATTGAATCTGAGCACTGCGTTCCATCCGCAAACTGATGGCCAGAGCGAGCGAACGATACAGAATTTGGAAGACATGCTGAGGGCATGTGTTATGGATTTGGGCGGTAGCTGGGGTAAACACCTACCTTTGGTCGAATTTTCATACAACAACAGCTACCACACCAGTATTGGTGTCGCGCCATTGGAGGCCCTATACGGACGCAAGTGCCGATCACCACTATGTTGGTCTGACGCCGGTGATAGGCAACTTGCTGGTCCCGAGATCGTCCAAGAGACGACAGACAAGATTGCGCAAATACTTAAACGCATCGAAACAGCTCGCCACAGACAAAAGGCCTATGCGGATCCAAACCAAAAACATGTGGATTTTCAAGTTGGAGAAATGGTGTTATTGAAAGTTTCACCCTGGAAGGGGGTGGCACGCTTTGGAAAGCGTGGGAAGTTAAATCCGCGCTACATTGGTCCTTTCAGAATTCTGGAAAGAATTGGAACTGTAGCATACAAGTTGGACCTACCTGCTGAACTGAATGGTGTTCACGATACATTTCATGTATCCAATCTAAAGAAAAGTCCAACTCAAATTGACGTTGCCATTCCCATCGACGAGATTCATATTGACGACACGCTCCACTTCGTTGAAGAACCTGTTGAGGTCACGGATTGGAAAGTTAACAAGACCCGCCGGAGCAGTGTCAAGCTCGTCAAGGTTCGTTGGAATGCCAGACATGGTCCTGAATTTACCTGGGAACGTGAGGACCGGATGAAAGAGAAATACCCCCACTTATTTCCTAAGAACCCTGCTTCTACAAGCAGAACTTAAATTTCGGGACGAAATTTATTTAACGGGGGGAGAATGTGACAACCCGCACAAAACCAGGTATCCGTACAACTTAATTAATGATTAATTACTACTTGATTACTGTGCTTGATTGAACTAGCTGATAAACTGCTACCTGCATACTGATACGTGCACTTACTTGCATCATACTTTATTTGCTGTCACTACATTACTTACATACTGGACCCTAGTGACAAACATGATGCACAAAAAGCACAGTAGCACTAAACGGATACACAGTGAACATGCTGATATAGCCAGCATCAGGCAAATACTGCCTCTAAGGCCTGTTAAGAGCCTCATATATTTTGACTACACTGGTAGTGAGTGTAGGGATATAAGGGTTATGGTACCGCGTCTCTAGGGATAAGATACACTGATTCGGATGTGCCAAAAACGTACTTAAAGTACCAAACACAGCTCTTTAATAAATAAACCAGCTTCTAGCTGACTAATAAAGTGCCAGAACATGAGAAAATATTACTAGACACTTTCTCAAGTGTCGGGAAAACAAATGGTGTCACTAAAAATGTAATAACGACACTTTAAAGCATTACAAAAGGCTTTAACGGATTACTATCCAACCGGACACCCGGACTTTACCCGGAATATGAAAATATTAATATTTTCACTAATTATATTTTTCTGAGCCAGTTGGGGTCTCTGATTACCCTAACACCCGTTAAAACAAACTACACGCAAGTAACTAAGTTTAATACTTAACTTGCTTAACTAACTTGTTTAACTAAACTAAGCCCTAACCAATAGTTAGAATCGGACCAAACTACCCCCCCCCCCTAACTAAAACCGTCCCCAAGGGGGACATATCTTGTCCTCGTGATTTGTTTAGATCTCATTTGCTTAAAATCTAGGGGGCACAATTTCCTTTGGACAATAATCTTTCTAAATTGTCTATAAGATGCTAGTTTGGCACCACATAATCATCCACCACACACTCCACTACACAACACATTTTCTCTCCCTCTCTTGGAGGTCTCGGCCGAGAACAACCCACCCCCACCCATCCATTTTCGATTTCAAGCAAGCAATTCCAAGCATATACACACTTCAAGGATCACGTATTAGGAGCCTCGAAGCACTCAGAACGCGAAGGACCTCTACCGTTAGCTTTTATCCACGCGTTTTTCATCAAAGATCTTCCCTAGCCTTGAGCTAGAGGTATAATGTTTAAAACTTGTTCTTGAACATATCTAAAGTGGTTAAAAGGAATATTGTCGGTTAAACATCGCAAACATACATTTTGATGCATAAAAGTCTAGTAAAAACTATAAAAGTGGTGGTTAATAACACATGTGTTGTGTAAAAGTTGTAGTATTCGAGATTTGTGTTTATCTAGACCCGATCTATGATGTGGTAGCTCGGATCTCCGTTTAACCCGACTTTGTAAGATCATGTATCTTCACATAAGCTCATTTTTGGTTGACACAAGGGTTAAAAGGCGAAACTCTACCACATAAGATACATGAACTTGTGTGAAAATATTTTACTTGTGTAAAAGTGATTTAACCGGTAAAATGGCGTTTAAAACTAGCGGATCTACGTATCCGCAAGTGGTATTTTTGAAAGACCACACTTTAAAGGAATCATGCTTTTCTAAAGATGGATCTTACACTAATAAATATGATTTTTAAACCATAAGTGTGTAAACACTTGTGAAACAAAGAGATCCAACAAAGAAGTAAATTTGTCACTTGTTACTAGAAGTTGTAAAGACGGATTTCTCTAAACACGAGGTTTTTATGAGATTAAAGTTACTTTATATAAAGATCTACATATATAAAGGATGTTTACACTATAGATCCGGAAAAACTACAAGTTCATGCGATTATGCAAATTTACATACTTGTCGACTAGTTTGATGTGTCGGAAATTGTTTGATGGAATAGAGAAGATTGTTGAATTGATTTGTTAAAAGAAAATGATACGCTTGAAAGCGTGGCCACCTCCAGTTACAGAGGAAACTCTGGCGAAATTTTCTAAAAACCTAACACTTAGAATTTTACACAACAAGTGTTAGAACTATTTTTGGACATACTTTCGAAACATGAATTTCGCCAGCACTATATTTTACTAAATATTCGGAGGTGGGATTTTCACAAGGATTAACGTGATAAATATATTTGTCACAACACTGTTTATGATTATTTTGTGAAATACATAAATATTATTTAGAGTAAAAATAATATTTACAAGCGTCAATGATTCCAAAACTTTACGAACGCTTCCACAAACTTATAAGTTACACCGATAATTACATTACCACAAGATTGATAAAACGTAACTTACGCACATGTATTGTATCCCCCATCCTTGGGAAGAAGTATAACTACCAAGTGTATACGGAACATAAACACGAAATAGTTGTCTAACTATTTCCCAAAGACATAAACTGTAAAGCTAAAGCACGGCCGTCCGTCTAATAGAATTAGCACTTGTAGGTCGTTGCACAGCTTACTGTATTGGAGACACTTGGTAGAGACGCGCATTCACTGTGAGTTCATGTCCCCTTTTCTCTAACTGTTTTCAGTTTACTTAACTGCGGGGGTGAAATACATGTTACTATGTTTATGAATATTTCTTACATGGTATGGTCAGCTCAGGAAGGAACTGTTAGGTTATGTGCTTGGGTAGGTGAAACCTTAAGAACATTAGTCCTCGTAGTGCGATCGAGGGATACGAGTGGTAGGCCTATTTGAGCATGACAAACACCACCCATGCGCCCTAAGGTTGGACCATGTGGTGACCTTGCCATAACACCACCCATGCGCCCTAAGGTTGGACCATGTGGTGCCCTTGTCATAACACCACCCATGCGCCCTAAGGTTGGACCATGTGGTGACCTTGTCGTAACACCACCCATGCGCCCTAAGGTTGGACCATGAGGTGACCTTGTCCTATCCCCACCCATGCGCCCTAAGGTTGGACCATGTGGTTACACATTAACTAATATGTTTCCTTATTTGCTTCATACCAGAGTTTACAAAGCATTCAATGATTATAAAGGTTTATTCGCGCGCACATGCTAAACACATGAACTCGCTCAACATTATTGTTGATTTTTCAACTTACATGTATTTCAGGAAATTAACGAGATCTGGCACGGTATGGCATGTTTTCCGCTGCACTAGTTTCCGAGGTCATCCGGGGTTTAGGGGATGTGTCTCTTTCCTGGACAAGACACAGTCCTTAAACCATGTTTATGTTATGTTTCAGTTTGTAATGTTTGTTGAACAAGATTATGGTGGTCAGGGTATGTTAAAACAATGGTATTGTGTTTGGTTTTCAAAACTTAATGGATGATCTTGCATGTTTTTAACTCATATAGCTTTGGTATGATTAAGCTATGGTATTAAGAAGTCACACCAAAATTAACCACGCTTCCGCAAAGCCAGGGTGTGACATAGAAATTCTCATGAATTGGGAAAAATCTGAAATTAAGCTTGCATGTATGTGTTATGTTGATCAAGGAACAACTATAGTGTTTAGGGACAAACCCTAGATCAAAATAAGTTGAAATCATAAGAAATTTTGTGAAACCTAAGAACACCATTGTAGGTGATTTGTGAATTATGTGTACTTGAATGAACACTAGGAAATAGATTGTTGATTTTGTGTAAATTAGCAATCTGGAAGTGATTTCAGCAAATAGAAGCTAACATTCATGTAAATTGGTTGATTTATATGAAAATAGGGTTAGATGAATAAACTAAAGATGTGATGTTTAATCATGTAAAAATCTGCTTATAAAGTGTTTGTTGAAATGCCTCTATGAAGGCTTAAAAACTGAAATTTCGAGTTTAAACGCATAATCATGATGTTCGGTGTATTATGCGAATTAAGATATGAAAAGAGTTCTAAACATGTATTGAATTGAACTCTATAGGACAAGATACCGGAACGTCAAGTGGACAAGCCGGTGGGGACTCACGGTTGAAGGGCGTGCGCTAAGGTATGTAACTTGGTTTGTTACATTTGAGTTAAATTTGGTTGTCTAGTACATTGTAATTCTTTGTTGTATAAAAGTCGAGTTGGAATTAAGCGATGAATGTCGCTATATTTAAAGATAGGTCAAATACTGGTTGGAACCCATTAGTAGTCGTCATAGAGGAGGATTTCCTTAGACGAGCCAAACGGGTCGAATAATCAAGTGAAGCATGGTTAATACCTTGAAATATGTCGGATTATTCTTTGATATTGATTAACGTATATATATTAGAAATAAGAAAATTTGATGTATTGGTTTCTTAGAAAAGCGAAATCCGTGAATTTGGTTTGAGTAAAATGAACAAACCAAACAAGAACATGAATTTCCAGTATCCACCGTAAATTACGGTAATACCGTAATTTACGGTAGAAGTCATGAGTTTTACGGTAGTTCGCTACTGGTTTACGGTGGACCAAGGATCTCCAATACTCACCGTAAATTACGGTAACACCGTAATTTACGGTGGAACCAGAAAATCTATTTTTGTTTATTTTAAATTGATGTGGGATCATATGTTTAAGTCTTATGTATCTAGTCAAAACTAATGTATTAATGGTTTTGACCCTAGGTGTTTAGATGGATCTTACGGATGATGGTCAAGCAACGTCGAAGAACCGAACATGACTTTTGAAGCTTCCGCTATGTTTTAATCTTACTTAATCATTGTTCTTGGGTTGTAAACAAATTCTCAAACAATTTTTGTACGTTCTAACTTAGTCATTTGTCGACTAAGGCTTATTATACTTCTGAAACTTATGTTAAATTATTATCTTTTGATATAAACTAGTGAAAAATTCTAGTTAAATTTAAGGGTGTTACATTAACCCTGTTAGCTTTGCCTCGTGAAGCGGTGTCATGTGTACTTAATACCATACGAGCGATAGGCGGTAGATTATGCGCGATAGGCGATCAGCGATTAGGTGATCAAGCGAATAAACACAAAAACACTTGTGATGACGGCGATGGTAAACGAATTACAATAATCGGTAGTTGTGTTGCAAGCGATGAAGGTATGCGATTCGATTTACGCGGTTCAGTTGGATTGATTAACACCACAGAGTTTGACTAACATTAGACCCCACATGGCCTTTTTCCACGAAAGATCGCTGATATGGCTAAAACACCTTGTTTTTAGACGTATGAGCTTCCTCTCGTGAGGCGAGGTCATGCGTTCTAACTTAACACTAATATTACGGATAACGATATAGCGATAGATTGATACACAGCAGACGATGTAGATTCACATAATAAGCGATAGAGATTTCGAGGTTCACGTAATAAATGATCGCGATTAGTCGAGTTTTGTTTCGAGTAAGCTTAACGTCACCTTGCGACGCATCACGGCTATCGAGGAGGGTAGAATAGGTCCTCACCCGATAATATCGTGAGCGTTAGTGTGTTTGATGAGATTGCTTGCTATAAACTTACGACCAGTCTTGCGTTGATGCAATTGTCCTGCGAGGTAGACTCCCCAGAGTCCATCGATGAGGCGATTGCATTACGTTTGTAGACCTACGACAAGTCTTGCGATGGTGCAATTTCGGTTGTTACGCCTTGCGATTGAGTGTAGTGTGTTGAAATAATCACAATAGTATATTAGGTCTAATAACGTTCAACTTCATGTGGCACTTTCTTCACGGAATTTTGGTAGTATGATAAAGCACACCTTGCTCGACCCCTACTACTTTCATCCCGTGATTTGGTGTCACCTTTTGTCAAAACGCTATGGCACCTTTAGAACTCACTACGATCACCGTGCACTGACCCAAATAATCCCGTGTGCACCCGTGATTATTTGTTCCTTGCACGTTTATCGTACCTCGTTCTAAGAGTGTAGTGAGGGTAAAACACATTATTTCGTGATATAGTATACAATATATAGTATGTGTGTGAATCTAGGCTAAGTGCGACGATTAGAGAGCGGAAGAGAAAACGAAAACGAGAGTTAATGTTACATATAGTGGTAACTTTGAATAAGAGAGTAGGTTCAAAATTTAGAAATAAACGTCGAGAATCGTAACATTACAACTTTATCCTACGCTTGCTAGATGTCTGACGCTTGAAGACTTTTGCTGGAGCTGCTATTGTTGTACTCAAGTTCACGGCTCGATGCGGCAGTTGCGGGTGAAGTGACCGTAACGGTTGCAGTTATTGCAATAGCGACAGTCAGCCCCAACTGGATGATGATAGGTACACGAGTAACACTGAGGATGAGCTCCAGTGTAAGCTCGTTTTGGAAATATCGGAATTGTTCGAAGAGGTTTCGGTTGCAGCAGTTCGGTTGTTGATGAGTTCGGGCTTGAAGTCTTTCGCTTGTGGCTGGGTTTGTCGATGTCTTGCGAAGAAGTGTCGTCGTTGGAGGATTCGTCTGAAGACTCGCTTGCGGAGTCTTTGGCTGATTTGTCGGAAGATCCGTCGGCAGATTTGTTAGAAGAATCGGCAGCAGATTCGTCCGAGGAATCGTTAGCAGATCCGTCAGAAGAATCGTTTTAGAGGAATCGCCAGTAGATTTGTCGGAAGATTCGTCAGTAGATTCATCAGGAGATTCGCCAACATGTTCGCTCGAAGGATTACTGGCGATTGCTTGATGAGCTTGCTTGACATGATTCTTTGAGAATAATCCTTCCATGAGTCGTTTGTTGTTGATTTCTGCGGCTAAGCGGTAGGTTTCTTCGATGGTAGCTGGCCTTGCAGCTTCGACTAAATCACCCACACACTCAGGCAAGCCACGAATGTACTTTGCGATGGCCTTCCCCGGAGTGTTGACTTGACTTGGGCAGATTATGCTAAGCTGTTTGAACCTTGCGGTGTAGCCAGCATTGTCACCTTCGGTTTGCTTGATTTCCCAAAATTCGTTTTCCAGTTTCTGAATCTCGTGAGGAGGACAGTACTCTTTCTCCATGAGCTCCTTCAGCTCATCCCACGAGAGAGCGTAAGCTGCGGAGATCCCACGTTTGTTACGTTCGGCGGTCCACCAGTCGAGTGCTCGCGATTGAAATACTCCGGTGGCGCAAATAGTACGGAGACTATCGGGACACCCACTTTGACGAAGGGTGACTTCGATAGAATCGAACCGCTGGAGTAGTTGAGTCGCACCTCCTTTACCCGTGAATTCCATCGGGTCACAGGCTTTGAAGTGCTTGTAGAGAAAAGTAGATTGCGGCTCTCCTGTCTTAACGTCCTCCGAAGCTCGAGAGTGGCTGAGAGAGTGCACTCGAGCGGCAATTTGAGAACTAAGCTTACTCACTTCCTTAATCACAAGTGAAGCAATCCTCTTTTCGGCGCTTCGTTCGGCTTTCCTCTTAGCTACTCGTCTCGAGGTAGAGTTGTTGAAAGGCATCTAGACAGGAGGAGACTTGGAGTGAGATTCGATCATAATGATTTTTTTTGAGTTTTGCGTTACGATTGAGCGCGTTCAAAACTTGGTGCGATAGTATAGTAATACGAATCACATAGGAACCACATAGGAAACACGAAATTCCTAAGTTCTCACACAATGACTTGTTTGTTTATACGTATATATATATATTTATATAGATGTAACTCGTAATCATGCACATACAGGTCGGTTTAGAATAAGCGAGGTCGCATTGAAGTGAGAAAAAGAGAGCGAATGCGATAGATTATGCATTAGTTTTGTTGCGAACATTCGGATTTCGTTTTGGATTGCGATGGCTGTGCGAATTGTGCGTTTATAAAGTAGGGAGTGAAAATCGTTAAATCGATAAAGCGTAAAGTTTCAAAACGTAAATAAGTTCCAATCATTGTAAAATTGGCGGGTCGTATGATAGAGTGCCTTGGGTGTTTAGGCGTCGACTACCCAAGGTAACCCAACTATATTTAACAAGTTCGAGCATGCGCGTTGACCTAGAGGACTTCATGCTTCCATTGGGATGCAGCTTAGGGCATTCGTCTTCCTAGTCATCGCGTGGCTCGAGTTATCGTGATAGTTGAGTCCTTGGTGAGAGCTTTTGAAAACCAGTTTATAAAGAATGGGATGACTTATTAAGGTACGGGTTTCACCCCTGGCTTAACAGTTTCATTCCTAATTGTGGCTATGCTCCTCGAATAATTTCGTGAGTTCCACTAGATTTAGAAATGGAGACTTTTGTCGAGATGTGGATGTCACTCCTAACTCGATGAAAAGTTCTCGTGCTAGAGAAATGTGCTGAGTGAGCAATCCTACCGAGAGTTCTTGGTTTTCACACCCGATCTCGACTGGATCGCTCGGTTTCGTTATGCGAGTATTTTCGAAAACGTGAGTATTTTCGTTATGCGGTTTCGTTAAGCGAGATCATCTTGAAAAGTTGCTCATTTGGTTGAATGGCCCTCATCCGTGCGGATCAGACAGGTTATCCGTCCGGATGACAGGTTGTCCGTGCGGTTGAGATAGTGGTACGTGCGGACGGTGGTGTGTGTGCGGATGAGTGTGCGCGCAGGTGACATCTCATCCGTGCGGTTGACTGGTGCGTGCAGATGAGTGTGCGCGCGGGTGACATCTCATCCGCGCGGTTGACTGGTGCGTGCGGATGACATAACATCCATACGGGTGACTGGTGCGTGCGGATGACCTCCCATCCGTGCGGATGACATGTCATCCGTGCGGACTGACATGTCATCCGTGCGGACTGACATGTCATCCGTGCGGACTAGTGTCATCCGTGCGGACTGACCTGTTGCCCGTGCGGCTGTCATGTCTGTTTCGCACTGTTTTCGAGTGTTTAACGGAAGGAAAACGTTCGTTTTTACTAGGGTAGTGTAATTTCGCGCTAACACCTGAAGTTCCGTCAATTCCGACTCATTCTAACGGCCGGGAATCACCCCGTTCCATCAGATCTGGCCGTTCATGATGGTTCTTCATGGTTAACTCGAAATCGCACAGATTCAGGTGAGATTTGTCATTTAAACATGTGGAAATCACCCGGATCTGAGTCGTTTATAGTGAAATGAGACCCCAACTTGAAGTTCATAAGAACTCTTGGTGACATCACCTCAAAACGCCTCAAATCCGCAGATTTCACGGTTAGAATTTGAGTTTTGAAAGATAGAATGATGTAGATTGGTTGAAATCTTACCGGAATCGCGAGGAAATCGAGAGAAAAGGGTCTTGGTGCGCGTTTGGTTGAATAGGAGCTGTCACATCACTGTTCAAGTGATGTGACATGGTATTTATAGGCAACAGAGGAGAGGGAAAGAGATCAGGCCCGGATAGCCCATCCGTGCGGACGGCCCATCCGTGCGGATGGCCCATGCGTGCGGATGGCCATCCGTGCGCATGTCCATCCGTCCGGATAACTATCCTGACGCGTTGGACTTCTCCGTTTTTTATCGTTTCGATAGTTTTCAAAGCGCTTACTTTTCATAATTAATTTATATTATCATTATATTGTTATTATTATATATATCACTAGGGGTCGTATTTACGTACCCATAATCCAAAGTTTCGATAATTAACGATCGGTTTCGATTTCGAGTATGCGATTATTAGCGACGTTTCACGGCCATCAATGAGGGTAGTGTTGGTCCTTTCTTGATGTCATCGTGAACGTTATTTCGTGTAGTGCCACAAAGACTGACGGGGTACCGTTTACTCGTATTGTCATCATCGTCATGACGACTGGAGCTACCGCACTCACCCGAGGGTCCTTGTTAGCGTTGTTTGTTTACGTTCGACACATCACGGCCACCGAGGAGGGTAGAATAGGTCCTCACTCAACGCCTCCGTGAGTGTTAGTGTGATGATAGTGCAGTATAGTGATATTGTATTTCGAAAATATGCGATTATCCTTCGAATAGCGATATATACGATATAGTTACATTATGATCCGAATCTCTGGTGCTAGGCGTAACGAGTATAACGAGTAGTAACAACGCACAAAAGTACGGGTTGTTACAACTAGGTTGTATGAATCCTTTGCTTAGTAATTCATCTAACTGCTTTTTCAATTCTAGCATTTCGGTGGGTGCTAATCGATAAGATGCCTTGGCTATCGGTGTAGTTCCAGGAATTAGATGTATTCTAAATTCGACTTCCCTATTGGGTGGTAATCCCGGTAGATCTTCTGGGAATACATCTGGGTATTCTGCTACTACAGGAATTTCTTTAAGTTCCTTACCTTTCGTGTTAATGATTACTGAAATCATATACACCATTTCTTGTTTTCTTGAATAACTGGCCAACTTCATTACTGAAATGAATTTCAGTGACTTTCGTGGCTTGTCTCCTGTAATCACCACTAATTCTCCTGTAGGTGTATGAATCTCTATGGAATTCTTATCACAAAGAATTCGAGCATGGTTGGCTACTAACCAATCCATTCCTAACACTACATCGAATCCTGCTAACTTCATAGGTAACAGGTTTGCAGAAAATTTATAACCTAAGAGTTCTATCTTTTCTTCTTGCAAAACCTTATCTATGTTAACAGAATTTCCATCTGTCGTTTCGACTGTAAAAATCTGCCTAAGGTTGGTTAAAGGTAGATTAAGAGCTTGGCAGAATGAAGTATTTATAAAACTTTGGTTTGCACCAGAGTCAAATAATACTTTTGCATATACGTCGTGAACTAGAAACGTACCAGCTATCACGTCAGGGATTAGCTCTGCTTCCTGAGTAGTCAACTGGAAGGATCTTACATTTCTCTTGGTAGTTCCTTCTGCAGGTTTGGCTTTGTTATCAGCTGGTTTGACCAATTTTGGGCAGTCTGGCCTAAAATGTCCAGCTTCTCCGCAGTTGTAGTAGATTGTTGCTTTCTTCTTTCTGCAATCTTCCTCTTGATGTCCTGGAATCTTGCAGAAATTGCAATACCCTTTGCATCTTCCAAAATGATTTCTTTTACAGATATTGCAAAATGGAATAGTGGAGGTTTACCCAGTTCCCTTTCTCTTGAAGTTACCACGGTTACCCATACGGAATCCTTGGGTAATCCTTTGGGCTACTTCCTTCTTTCTATTTTCTTCTCGAGTACGTACCAGTCCGTCAGTTAGGGTGTTAGCTAATTCCACAGCATCGTCAATAGTGCGAGGTCTCGCAGCTTTGACGATATCACGGATTTCGCCAATCAATCCCCAAATGTAGCGAGAAATAAGTACTGGTTCTAGCGAAGCCAGGGTAGGTACAACTCTAGCATACTCGAAGAATGTCGAAGTATACCCTCGATAGTCTACATCCACCATCCGGTGGTTCAGAAACTTATTCGCCATTTGTTCTTTCTCATATTCGGGACAGAATTTTCTTTCCATCAGTCGCTTAAATTCTTCCCAACTTATGGCATAGGCCGTATCGCTTCCCTTGGCTTGAAGTACCGTATTCCACCATTCTAGCGCCCGTTCTTTGAAAAGATGTGACGCATACACGACCTTGTCATCCTCAGCACATTTACTTATTTTAATCACCACCTCGGTTTTCTCTAACCAACGCAGTGCAGCAGTCGCCCCTTCGTTGCCTGCAAATTCAACTTGTTTACAAGCAAGAAACTCCTTGTAAGTGCAACCAGGCATTGCAGCTTTTATTTTCTTAAGGAGTGGGGCTTGCATCCCATCGTTATCATTTTTAGTATGGTTACCGCCTCCGTTTACACTATTACTGAAATTGTCGCCGTGTGTACGTTTACTAGGAATAATTTGTTGAGGTTCAACTGGATTTCGAGCAGCAGCAAGGATTGCTGGAATAGCATTGGCTATTCCCTGAGCAACGATATTCTCGATATCTTGCCTATTCAGAAATTGATCTTCATGATTTTGTTCAGATTGGTTAACTTCGTTAACGGGTTCATTACCAGCGTGTTCCATATGGTAAGTAATATATATAAGTAATTAGCAGAAAGTTACTTAATAATCAAATATAACAAAATAATTTCACATAATCACATTAACACGTATAGCCAAAATTGTTGATTTTTCAACGTTCGATATTTTATATATTATAATAGGCATCTGTAGAAACTAGTTATCTTACAAAAGTTTTAGATTATTTCACATAAGTATATTTTGATTATTATATTATTATTAAACATATGCTTCCACCATCTCATACTATCCCATCAGCTGGCGTTTTCAGAAACGACGTTCCCTCTCGTCGTACTTCCAGGAGATCTGTTCTCCCACCTCCCGGATTCGATTTCCTGCATCCATCAGCTCCTCACCAAAATGGCGGAGTTCAGCCAGGTTCTCATTGCTCATTGGCGGGTTTGGTGCGGTTTTGGGTCAAACTGAGGGAAAAAGGTATAAGGGTTATTTAAGAGGTTCTGGAATTGCCAGTCATTGGTCCACCATTCTTCCATTTCTCCTAAAGGTCGGGTGTTAACAAGGGGATCTGGGATGGCTGGTTCCAAGTTCACTGGGAGTTGGTTTTCAACAGGATAAGTAAAGAGGTTTTCATTAACAGGCTTAAGGATATCACAGTCCGCCAGTTTATGGTCCAACTCCTCCCATAATGGTATTTCCTTGGCTTGCCTGGAACTTTCTCCAATCTCTATTCTCTTCCCTTTATCCATTGGGTCTTCTGTCTTGGCAACTTTCCGAGTTACTGGTTTCCTTCTGCGCACCCGCCTCCAGCCCATAATTCTTCTTCTCTTCTTTGGCTTGGGTTTCTCCGGACGCTGGTTTTGAAACTCCATAGGTTCCTCCATGTCGGCACAATAATCGATAAAGTTTCTGGAAACTTCCACATTAACAAGATAGAGATTGAGATTCTGAAGGGATTCAGACAACTCATTCATGCTGTTAGTAGATATGAAGAAACACACAAAATTCTAGGTTAAATTAAATTTTCACATAATCATAGAAAGATAGAAAAATTTAAGTATTTATACAAATAGATTGATTAAATAAAATATTGTGATTTATATATATATATATATCTATTACAAATTACAATGGAATTTAAAATATACTAGGGATAATTTATTTTAGTCAATCTTTTCTTACTAAGTTGTTTATTTAATGGGCAAGTTTCTGGTTTATAGATGATATGGGTGCTAGTACTGGGTCAGGGTTTTGGCAGCTTAACTTAATTAAAAGTTAACATTTGCTGCTGTAGTGGCCAACATATAGAGATTTGCCCACTGTTCGTCTAATTCATCTTCCCATGGTGGGTTATTTCTTATTTCATGAGTTTCCTTATTAATCATCACTCCTTTTGGTTGTGATTTCTTGATTTTCTCCTGACTTTTTCTAATAATCCATCATCATCATCATCATACTCAGTATATCCCACCAATAGCAAAGCTATGGTAGGGTCTGAGGAGGGTGAGATGTAGACAGCCTTACCTCTACCCCGTAGGAATAGAGAGGCTGCTTCCAATGAGACCCCCGGCTCGATTGTGGTTTTGCATCAAGCCTTGGACATAAGGCACATAACACTCAGCAATTGAGACAAACGCCGATTAGTGCATGCACCCCCTTGTCTTTTGGCTATCAACGCCACCACATGATGCATGATTAACCGTCCCCCTCTTTTAACGTTATTTTCACGAAATTAGTAAAATAACGTTAAAATTAGTGCACTTTCACTTTTGCCCCCCGAGCGCCCACGCATATATACATTATATGAGCATACCGCAAGCGGGGCGTTGACTTTTTCTAATAATCCAACTTCTTTTATTTGGGGTAAGTGGTTTCTCAAACTATGCTTTACGAACAAGTATTCCTTCCTCAGTATTTGCTGAGTAGCTTGAGGAATTTGATTGGGATGATGTTCCCTTATTTTTTGGTGAATTATCTAATTGACGATAGATGTCCGAAAGCTTTTGCTTACCCATACTGTAACTAACAAGTAGTCAGTTAACAAAAACACATAATTACAAGATGGTAATCAGGAAAATTAAGTATTTCTAAATACTTAATTGGCTTAAATCAGTGGCTCTGATACCACCTTTTTTCTGTCACGGCCCCCGTCCCGGTTTTACTCGGTCCAGGAGCCGCGGGACAGAAACCCGTGGTATTTATTAATTGAGTTGACAGCGGAAGATTTGAAACAGGATCTTTTAAAACTTGAAATGCCCAATTATTTTATTTCATAATTCGGGATAAACCCCGTATTTTACAATAGAGGAATTTCACAAGGAAATTCCCTGATTTACAAAACATGTTTATTTATTTAACTGAGCCACTACTTCAAGCTTGTTAGTGCTCCGTAGCACTTTTCCTTGGTTCACAATAGTCACCTGAAACATGTTTTGAAAATATTTTATCAGCGGGGAAATACTGGCGAGTCACTCAAATTTGATAAATCGACACGTAGTTATAAATTACAGCATAAGAGCGATTACAATGGCTTCTATCTTATTTTATCTGGCGCCGTGTCACCTGGTGACGATGGTCATACCACTATTGGGTCTTTCCCCAAGTAGTGATGATTATCACTGTTAGGATTTATTAGCCTAACCGTGAGAAATTAGTAATGTGCACAATACCCCACTAGCCAGTGATTAAGATAACCATGACTTAATCCCTGTAATTATAACTTTTGAAAATAAATGGAGTATTGTAAAATACTTTTGATAAAAGAGAATGACTCACATTGCAGATTTAAACGGGCAGAGTTTAGCCTACTGATTAGCCTTGTAACCTAATTTAAATAACAATGCACACGAACTAGGTCAGTAAGTAATACAGCATTTACGATAACTCACGAGATTAAACCCTCACAACGAATGACAAAGTGCAATACTTAAACATCCATCGAATTCACGACGAATGACAAAGTATGGCCCTAATGTGGGCAACACTTAAACATCCATTGGATAGTTTCAATCGATCGGACATTAAATCGTAGCAGCGATCGAGTTAATACCCTGTATCGTAGCAGCGCCTAGCTATCTTAATTTTCGAATTTGAGCAGTGAAACTTCGTTTTTATAAAATGATTTCGACACCAGATGAAAGCTCGATGTCCAGGCAATTTATAGGTGAAATTTGGGTCTCACGCGGCCCGCGTGAACCCTTACTCGACCCTTACGCGGCCCACGTGGAGGTCTAGTCGTAGATTAGGGCATCCGTGTCACTGGTAGGCATGCCACGTGTGTGACATGTGGACCGGGAACGCTTATCCGGTCAACTTAAGGTTGACGCGGCCCGCGTAAGGCCATGCTTAACCTTTACGCGGCCCGCCTGAAAACCAGATTTCTTGTTTTCTTGATTTTTCATGCACAGTAGGGTTTCAGGGGTCCGGGTTTCCACCTATGGGTTGTTTTGGGACATTTTTGAAGGTCCTTACAGCAAAGCTCTAGGACATCGCGAAGAGGAGTGCAGAAAGAAAACAAGGATCTGGTACAACTGCGGCGAAGCTGGGCATTTCAGACCAGAATGCCCTAAATTGGTCAAGCCAGCAGATAACAAGGCCAAACCTGCTGAAGGAACTAATAAGAAGAATACAAGAGCCTTCCAATTGACCACGCAGGAAGCCGAACTAATTCCCGACGTAATTGCTGGTACGTTTCTGGTACACGGCGTTTATGCCAAAGTATTATTTGACTCTGGTGCAAACCAAAGTTTTATAAATACTTCATTCTGTCAAGCTCTTAAGCTACCCTTAACCACTCGTAGGCAGATTTATACAGTAGAAACCGCAGACGGTAATTCTATTAACATAGATAAGGTTTTGCAAGAAGAAAAGATAGAACTCTTAGGCCATAAATTTTCTGCAAACCTGTTACCCATGAATTTAGCTGGATTCGATGTCGTGCTAGGAATGGATTGGTTAGTAGCCAACCATGCCCGAATCCTCTGTGACAAGAATTCCATAGAAATTCATACACCATTAGGAGAAATAATCATGGTTACAGGGGATAAGCCACGTAAACCAATGAAGTTCATTTCAGTAATGAAAGTTGCTAGTTATGAACGAAAGCAAGGATTGATATATATGATTTCAGTAATCATAAACGCTAAGGGTAAGGAACTTAAGGAAATTCCTGTAGTATCAGAATACCAGGATGTATTCCCAGAAGAACTACCAGGATTGCCACCGGATAGGGAAGTAGAATTTAGAATTCATCTAATTCCTGGAACTACACCAATAGCTAAAGCACCTTATCGATTAGCACCCACTGAAATGCTAGAATTGAAAAAGCAGTTAGATGAATTATTAAGCAAAGGATTCATACAACCTAGTTCATCCCCGTGGGGAGCACCAGTGTTGTTTGTGAAAAAGAAAGATGGTTCGATGCGAATATGTATTGTTTATAGGGAATTGAATAAGGTTACAATTAAGAATCGATACCCATTGCCTAGGATTGATGATCTTTTTGACCAACTCCAAGGAGCTAGATACTTCTCTAAGATAGACTTGCGCTCAGGATATCATCAGTTGAAGGTACAGGAGGAAGACATACCTAAAACCGCTTTCAGAACAAGGTATGGTCACTACGAGTTTACAGTCATGCCATTTGGATTAACAAATGCTCCTGCAGCATTCATGGACATGATGAATAGAATTTGTAAACCGTATTTGGATAAATTTGTAATCGTCTTCATTGACGATATACTTATTTATTCCAAAAGTCAGGACGAGCATTGTGAGCATTTATGTGACGCCCTAACACGTTTTAACCAAATTTTGACGCAGCGGAAAATACATACTAAAAATTTCTTTATAAGTTATTCTTTCTTTCACTTAAATACATTAATCCCTTTTCATAAATTAATTAAAAACTAACATACGTATATCGAATTAAGTGACCACATACACACCCAAGTACAACCCATGTCTTGACTCGATCTTCAACCGCTTACACATCTTGAACAAACATTCATAAACCTGTACAACCTGCAGTCACCACAACCAATTACTTCATTAGCAACCAGTGACATAATATATATATACTTTAAAACGTGCATAATCAAGCATCAACATCTCTTATTCTCGTTCATATAAGTCCATTCATCCATCCATTCGGACACTCTCGTACGACTTTCATACTTAACCTTCACTCTCCATTATTAGTATACCTGCACTTTCATTTCATTCTTAACAGAAAACAATTAGCATCATTATACTTTCCTATTCACTTTCGACTTCTTTTTCCGTAAACTTACCTATTTATTTTCATTGTTTAATACCTTCACATGTATCACAATAATGATCATAGTACAATATATTTTACATCTAAAGTGTAAGTCCGGGATTTACTTACCTTACTCGTCCGTATTTGTATTCGCTTACTTGAGTCTTCTTGTCCCGTTAGCCTTCCACGCTCCCATCCATCTTGACATGATTCCTATACTTTCATGTCATTACATTAACATCCTTATTAGCATACATGATTATTCATATGAACGATCATATCAAGTTCATATCTCACATATGTATTCCATTAGCCGATTCAAACAAGCATATAGCATACTCAACATCATCATAACACAACCTTCACATATTATTGTCATTTAGACATTTCATCAAACACGTGGCGTGCGTACTACTTCCTAGGCACCATGTACAACTAGTTTATGCATAATCTTCCTAGTTCATTCATATTTCATCAAATCTTCTTACTAATCAACAAGTATCATTAGCACATAAACATCAAGCATAGCATCATCATATTTCTCCTAATTCATCTAACAAGAATTCATCATACCCACATAATACATCAATCTTTCCACAATACTTGGACATAGATGGTGATTCTAGTCATTATCTTCATCATAACTAACGGGTTTCACCTCTAATCATCAAATTAGCACTAACCATACGTAACCGATGTTCTATACGAGGGTTCTAACCCTTGTACATGATTAATTTCATATTAACTCACGGATTAGAACATAACCCACTTCACCCATGATCACCAATCTTAAATTTATGACATACCTTATGATCCCCTCGTGATAGTGATCATTTATCCATGCTCGGTTATGATTTTAGACTTCATTCCACCCTTCAATTTGAAGATTTATCAAGAACTAGGGTTTGAACCCTTGTTCTTCTTCTTCCTGATCGTCTCACACACACACACGAGTGTGTGTGTGTGTGGGTTTTCCTTTATTTAATAAATCATGTTTCCTTTTTAACGGTTTTGGTCCCTCAACTTCGTTTCAATTAATAAAGAGACTAACACTCATTATCTTGTTACTTATATATACATGTCACCACTCGGTAAATTATTCCTAGTCAACTTTTATTTACGGGTCACTTTTACCCCAAACGGTAATTTACCCATTCCTTTACATTAACCGGGTTTAAATTATCAAACCCCATTTTTGGGGTGTTACAATTTACATGCACTCTTAACTCTGTTAAGAAAAGAAAAGCTTTACGCAAAATTCTCGAAGTGTGAATTTTGGCTACAGGAGGTACAATTCTTAGGTCACATGGTAAATCACGAAGGTATTCATGTAGATCCCTCTAAGATAGAAGCGATCACCAAATGGAAGGTCCAGCAATCAGCTACGTAAGTTAGAAGTTTTCTAGGATTAGTTGGGTACTATAGGCGCTTCATTAAGTATTTCTCTAAGATAGCTATGCCATTAACTAAGCTAACATGTAAAATAGTTAAGTTTGAATGGGGACCTAGACAAGAAGAGGCTTTTAAGATTTTAAAGCAAAGGTTAACAAATGCTCCAATTCTAGCCTTACCCGAAGGAACGGAAGATTTTGAAGTTTATTGTGACGCTTCTAAGTTATTGCGTATGCTTCAAGACAATTGAAAAGGCACGAGGAAAATTATTCGACTCATGATTTAGAATTAGGAGCAATTATTTTTGCCCTTAAAATTTGGAGACATTATCTGTATGGAAGTAAGCTTACTGTCTATACGGATCATAAGAGTTTAAGATATATATTTGGGCAAAAAGAATTAAATATGAGACAACGAAGATGGATGGAAATTCTAAGTGACTACGACTATGATATTCAATATCACGAAGGAAAAGCAAATGTAGTCGCAGATGCCTTAAGTCGTAAGTATCATGAAAAACAAAGACGAATTCGTGCTCTTAGATTAAATCTTCAAGTAGATTTAATGGAACAACTGAAGAACGTGCAAGAAACAGAAATCAAGGATGATGCTGAAGGAATGAAAGGAAGAATAAAAGACTTGGAGCAAGGGGCTGATGGAATTTGGAGACTCCACAAGAAAAGGATTTGGGTACCTAAGCAGGGAGAGTTAAGAAATAAAATTTTAGAGGAGGCCCATAAATCTAGGTATACCATGCATCCTGGTAATAATAAGATGTACCATGATTTAAGAAATAATTTCTGGTGGATAGGAATGAAAAAGGACATAGCTAGATATGTATCTAAGTGTCTGACATGTTCACAAGTTAAGGCCGAGCATCAGAAACCTTCAGGGTTACCCCAACAATTAGAAATGCCTGTATGGAAATGGGAACTCATAACAATGGACTTTGTTACTAAGTTACCCAAAACTAGAAAAGGTAACGACGCAATTTGGGTAATTGTGGATCGATTAACCAAATCAGTTCACTTTCTACCAATGAAAAAAACCTTCAGCATGGAAAGATTAGCCAAGTTATACGTAGACGAAGTAGTATCCCTACATGGAGTTCCACTCTCTATTGTATCAGATAGAGGTAGTCGTTTTACTTCACATTTCTGGACAAGTTTCCAAGAAGCCATGGGGACGGGATTAAATTTAAGTACAGCTTACCACCCCCAAACAGATGGACAAAGTGAAAGGACGATCCAAACCCTGGAGGACATGCTCAGGGCATGTGTAATAGATTCTGGCGGAAACTGGGATGACCACCTACCCTTAACTGAATTCTCCTATAACAATAGTTATCATGCAAGCATTAAAGCTGACCCATTCGAAGCACTGTATGGACGAAAGTGTAGAACTCCAGTTTGCTGGGCAGAAATAGGGGAAAGTCAATTATCAGGTCCTGAAATTGTACAAGAAACCACCGACAAGATAACTCAAATCAAGGAAAGACTGAAGACCGCTCGAGATCGCCAGAAGAGTTATGCAGACGATCGACGCAAGCCACTGGAATTTCAAGTTGGAGACAAGGTACTCTTGAAAGTTTCTCCTTGGAAGGGAGTAGTCCGATTTGGTAAGAAAGGAAAGCTAAGTCCAAGATACATAGGACCATTCCCAGTAATCCAACGCATAGGACCAGTTGCCTATCGCTTACAACTACCAGAAGAGTTAGCCGGGGTACATGACGTATTTCATGTATCCAACCTCAAGAAATGTTTATCTGATGAATCCCTGGTAGTACCTCTTCAGGATATAGAGGTAAATAAAAAGCTAAAATTTGTTGAGAAACCACTCCAAATAGAAGACAGGAAGATTAAGTTTCTTAAGCACAAAAGATTGGTACTAGTCAAGGTCAAGTGGGATTCAAAAAAAGGACCTGAGTACACCTGGGAGCTGGAATCAGAAATGAAGCGAAAGTATCCTCACTTATTTCAGTAAATCTCGTGGACGAGATTTTAAATAAGGTGGGGAGGATGTAAGGACCTGTAAAAATGTCCATAAACGACCCGTAAGTGAAAACCCGGACCCTTGAAACCCTAATATTCATGAAAAATCAAGAATTTAAGAAATTTGGTTTTCACGCGGGCCACGTAAGCCATAAGGTAAGGCTACGCGGGCCGTGACAACTTAAAATTCTCCGGATAAGCGCTTAGGCCACGTGTCGTACACGTGGCGGACCTACCTGTGACGTAGACTAGGGGGCCATCGCGGGCCGCGTAAGATCTTGTTAAGGTTTACGCGGGCCGCGTAAAACTTAAAATGTTGCTATAAATTGCCTGTGCATGGGACTTGCTTCTGTACTCGAAAATTTTACTTAAAAACGAAGACTACTGCTCAAATTCGACATTTTAAGTAGGGAAACACTGCTACGATTACAGGGTATTAACTCGATCACTGCTACGATACAATGTCCGATCGATTGAAACCGATCCGATGGATGTTTAAGTGTTGCCCGAATCCAGGCCATACTTTGTCATTTGTCATGAGGGTTTTGATTTCGTGAGTTTATCGTAAATGTTGTATTAAGTTACTGACCTTATTTCATGTGCATTGTTATTTAACTAGGTTACCAGGCTAAAATCAGTAGGCAAAACTCTGTCCGTCTAAATTTGCAATGTGAGTCATTCTCTTTTATCAAATTATTTCAAAAACCCTATTTATTTTCAAAGTTATAATTATAGGGATTAAGTCTTTGTAATCTTCAATTACTGCCAGTATGTGGGTTTTGTATACATTACTTGATACCCGTCACCATTGGACAACGGGTTAGCCAATGGGTGATCTGACCATAGTCACAGATACGGTCGAGTGACAAATACAGATTTGGGGTAATTGGTTGATAGAAACAATATAATCACCCTTAATACTGTAAATTATAACAATGTGTCGTTTTATGCAACTTGAATGACTCGCCAGTATTTCCCCGCTGATAAAATCTTTTTAAAACATGTTTCAGGTGACTTACTGTGAACCAAGGAAAAAGTGTCGTGTAGCACTAAAGCTTGAAAAGGTGGCTCAGTAAAATAAATAAACATGTTTTGTAAACCAGGGAATTTCCTCGTGAAATTCCTTTAATGTAAATTATGGGGTTTATCCCAAATATGTGAAATAAAATAATTAAATATTTTCAGTTTAAAAGATCCTGTCAAATATTTCCGCTGCCAAATTAAATAACAATTACCACGGGTTTCTGTCCCGCGGCTTCTGGACCGGGTAACACCGGGTCGGGGGCCGTGACAGCCTTGTCGACTATGGGACAAGGATCAGATTGGAAACGTGATGTACGCATGTATCATTCTTCAAAACATGATTTTGGAGGATGAAGGTAGAGCGGTCGTTACCTACTATGATGACGATGACCCCCAACCAGGTAATGTAACAGTTACAGACGAAGATAAAGCGTCAAATGATTTTTTGATAAAGTCAAGGGATATACATCACAACCTTCGATCTGATTTGGTGGATCATGTTTCAACGATTCATGGGTTCGAAACCGACGAAGACGACGAAGAATGATTGTTTTTTTATTTTGATAATTATTATGTATGTTTATGTAGTTTTTAATGGTTATAAATATATATATATATATATATATATATATATATATATATATATATATATATATATATATATATATATATATATATATATATATAGGAGAAGATCATGCGAGAACCACCTCTTATTGCGAGAACCGCGAGAACCAATGTGAACACAACCAAAAATGCCTAAAAATAGAGTAAATTACGTTTTTGGCCCCTGTGGTTATATCAGTTTTACTATATTAGCCCAAAATAAGATTTTTTAACATCTATGCCCCTATGGTCTGTTTTTCTAACCATTTTGGCCCTCTTTACTAACTCCATCCATTTACTCAGTTAAAATCTGATCATGTGCCCCTCACATGAGGGGCATTTTTGTCAATTCATCTAGCCACTTATAAACCCTTTAATAAAAAAATACCCACCATTCATCTTCTTCATTTTAGCATCCCCAACCCTAATCCGACCATGGTTATATGTTTAGCTAACTCTTTCAAACCCCAAACATTCTAACAGGATGCATAATCCCCAAACGTTGCAAGCAAAATGCATAATCCAGCCTCAAATATAAAAACCCTAGAAACAATATCATAGCTAGTCAATACTTACCTAATCCACATAAAAAATCCTGTAAAATCCAAATCCACCACATCTTAATAACAGCGGCGGTGGTAACTATGAAGATGGTGATGACTGGTTTGGGCGAGAGGAGAATGTGACAGTGAGGGTTGTTCTACAGATCAAGGGCGATGCCAAAGAGATTCCGGCGAAACTCCGGCGATGGCCACGAGATTCCGGCGAAACTCCGGTGAATGAAGTTGAAGATAATGTTTCAGATTTGAGTAGATCGGCGCCTATAGAGACGGGATCTGGAAATGCGTAAGTGTTTGAACTCGGTTGTTGTTGTAGATCATGTGTATGAACTTGAATTTGAACTTCTTTTGATAAGCAAGTGTTGATTTGATCAGATTCGGTTTCGATGAACTGTAACCGTTTCGAATCGAAGTTGTTATTTGTTTATTTGAACTTTTTTTTTGTTTTCGGTGTATCGATAGATCTGTTTATTTGAGTTTAGAAAGCAGATTTGTTTTTGATGATAAGCATACGAACTTGATTTTGATATTTTTTGCTTGATTTGATCAGATTTGTTTTTGATGAACTGTAACCATTTGAATAGTAGATATTTTATTTACAAAGTATTGATATTGATAAATCTGTTTATTCGAGTTCTGTAAGCAGATACTTTTTAAGTGGCTAGATGAATTGACATAAATGCCCCTCATGTGAGGGGCACATGATCATATTTTAATTGAGTAAATAGATGGAGTTAGTAAAGAGGGCCAAAATGGTTAGAAAAACAGACCATAGGGGCACAGATGTTAAAAAATCTTATTTTGGGCTAATATAGTAAAACTGATATAACCACAGGGGCCAAAAACGTAATTTACTCCTAAAAATAGCTAAAAATCACACAATTTTTTTTTTTTTGAATTTTTTTATATTTTTTATAAAAAAAATCGCTACTTTTCGAAGCAAAAAAAAATTGTTTTTTTAAAAAAAATTTTTTGCTTCTAAAAGTAGCGATTTTAACATAAAAAATATTAAAAATTTCAAAAAAAAAATTAGATTTCTTTTTGATTTTTTTAGATTTTTTTAGGTTTTTTGGGGTTTAGTTTTTAGCATTTTAGCTTTGGGGGGGGGGGGGGGTTTAGGTTTTTTGGGGGGGTGGGGGTTAGGTTTTTTTAGCTATTTTAGGTTGTGTTCACATTGGTTCTCGCGGTTCTCACAATAAAGGTGGTTCTCGCATGAGCTCCTCCCTATATATATATATATATATATATATATATAGGGGATGGCTAGAATGAGAACCACCACGAGTTGTAAGAACCACGAGAACCGCGCCCCGCGGGTGGCCGTCGGCGACGAAATTTTTTTTACACCTAGATCCGTATATTTTAGGGGGGGTGTAAAATTTTCGGTTCAAACGGCGCGCCCGAGGGGGTAGTTTTTTACGCCCAAAGTTTGGTAAAAAAAAAAAGAAAAATTAAAAAAATTAAAAAAACCCAAACTTTGGGCGTAAAAAACTACCCCCTCGGGCGCGCCGTTTGAACCGAAAATTTTACACCCCCGCTAAAATATACGGATCTAGGTGTAAAAAAAATTTCGTCGCCGACGGCCACCCGCGGGGCGCGGTTCTCGTGGTTCTTACAACTCGTGGTGGTTCTCATTCTAGCGGCCCCCTATATATATATATATAGTATATATATATATATATTAAAAAATTGATGTGGCTTGGCCACGCCCACCATACCCCCTACAACTTGGGTTTTTGTATTGAGTTCTTCAAGTTTCACGTGTCAACCCATGCCCCAAACCCCCACCCCACCATACCCCACATTCTTAACGAGACGTTAAAGAGTGGATTACTTTTTTTTAAACCAAAAATCATTAAAAATTGGGTTAGATGAAGTTAATGAGATTAAACCATTTCCTTTAAGGGATCTCGATCTAAGAAAAATGATGAAAAGTAGATGATTTGACACCTAAGCAGAATTAAGAAGAATTAAAGTATATCGTAATGTCTTAACAAGATTAAGAGTATTTATTTTTTGAATAGTGTAAGGTTTATGAAATTATGTTAGTTTAATAATAATAAGAGTGAGTTAAATGCCTGGTTGGTCCCTCTGTTTTGCAAATATTGCTGATTTGTCCTAGTGGTTTACTAATTACACACTTGGTCACAGTGATTGTAAATTTTGCACTCGTATCACTAACCCATGTTAATTTTCTCAGTTAAATGTATGCGTTATGACTAGATTGCCCCTGAACAGTATAAAAATATAAAAAATAAAGATGGCTCACCCTCATCTTCTTCCTCCCATCTCTCCCCTCTCTCTGTATAATCTTCTCCAATCACCACCATCATCTCCCCACCCCAACCCCATTTTTTTTTCAATCTCTTTCTGGATCAATTATTGACAGAAGTAAAATATCTTCCGGCTTAAGATTCGTATGAATGATGGAAAGCTGACGATGCAAGTAATCCAAACCTCCTAAAATGTGCAAGCAGATCTCCTTAACCTTGTGAGTGTAAATGTGCAAGATTTACCTCTGAACTTCTTTGAATTCTAGTTAAGGTTCCATTAACAGATGCATTGTCTACAGTTTCTGCTACAAAGCAAGAATCTTTATAATTGAAATCAAATT